>JBAMYA010000005.1:8943673-8979781 GCA_037176975.1 Arrhamphus sclerolepis
TATATATATATGTATGTATTTTGTATATAGCCTGTATCTTATGTATTTAATCTTTTCTATTTTTTATTACAAAATTAACTTACTTATTATTTATTTTTGCACTTTATATTGTCTTGTGAGCTGCTCTTAAGTGAGTTTCTCTTATCTAAATGGAAGGAGAGCCTCTTGTCATTTGCCTCGTAAGATATTATAACCAAGAGTAGTTAGTTTATAAAAACTCAATGATCTATGTATATTCTCACAGGAACGCAGGCAAAGAGAGCTCGAAGGTACGCGTGGGTGGCTCAGTGCTGGATAAGATTCCCTTCCTTCATGGCTGTGAGGATGACGATGAAGATGACAGTGATGAGGAAGATGACTTCCAAGGCATGACCACTGACTGCATCGATGGTCCACGCAAGAGCAAAAAGTCTCATGTGAAGGTCTGATCAGATATGAGAAATAAAGTTAGAACTTTTTTTTAAAATTGTTTTTTCCATCTTTTTTTTTTTTCCAGCAATTATTGTACAAGCTATATTGACGACTTGTGTACTCTCTTCTGTCCAGATGAGCTCGGAGCCTATGACCACAGACCTGGACCCCGAGGATGAGGAAGACGAGGATGACTCAGAGGATGCCCTCAGTGAATTTGACTTTCTTGGCTCAGGGGAGGATGGGGAGGGGGCGGGAGAGGCCCGGATCTCTGGGGATGGACGGGAGTTAGGTACGCTGTTGCCATAGCAACATCAACAGCACTGCCAGAGTCACTGCCACCTGTGTACCTGTCTTTTTTTGCTTCCCCTCGTTCACCTTTTTACCTTTTACTTCTCGTTGTGTCTTGGCATCTCTTCTTGTCAATAAAACCAGCCTCTTTTCCCAACCACCTGTCTCTCTGTCCTGTTTCACAAGCTGTCACTCTGTGACTCTTTAGAGCTGTGCACCTGTCAACTTTGTCTGTAGATGTGCTCTCTGTGGTCCAAGGGCCATTTCAAAGGTTATCACGCATGCTGCCTTCTCTTTGTATGTGTTCACATTTCATTCTTTGAGTCATATTCACACAGTGGCTTTGCAGTTTTATAGAACTCAATCTCTTCCATAAATACTGATTAAAATTAGTTAATAAGTTATGAACTGACTTTATTATATTTTTAAAATGTAGTGTATGTTTTTGCTTATTTCTGCCTGTGTTGGTTTCATCTGTCCATCTGCTGGCCTTTCGCCCTTCCTCCACCTCTCGGCATGACTGGATTTTTTTTGTTTTTCTCCTCTTGCTGGGTTCAGAGAACCGCAGGAACAAGTTACAAGGCATGATGTCAGACTTCCCCCCTAAACCTACCCCACCACCCTCTGTGTCAGGACAGACTCGCTCTGGAGAAGGTAAGACGTCTCCATTTAATATGCCTCATTTGAAGAAAAAAAAAAAAAAAAAAAAAGAAGAAAGAACTAAAAAATACACAAAACGAATAACAAATTATCCTCTTCGAACTATAATTCCTGAATCAGCTCCCAAATATACTACTGCAGCTTCGACACGGACACTCAAAACTGTTCAGTTCTGTTATAATGTTTGTGTGGGATGAAGTTGCAAGGCTGCTCCCATACCTGGGTGATGTGGGAGTAAAGAAGCCGGGTGAATGGGTGCTGTATAGAGCTTTTGCATTTTTCAGGAGGGAAAGATCACTCTTGTTCTTCCATCTCCAACCTGCAGGTGGTGCCCTGGGCTTCTCCTCTGATGTCTTCATCATGGATGCTGTTGGCGGTGGAGACATGAACCTGGGCGAATTAGCTGATCTCACTGTCGCCAATGACAATGATCTCTCTATAGATGTAATCCCAAATTTGAACTGTTATGTAATCCAGATGAAAAAAAACATGCCATTCATAAAATAGTCACTCCGGTTGTGTTTTTCCATCCTGTCAGATGCAGGATAGCAGGGAGGACTTCAAGAAGACGTGGAACCCCCGTTTCACACTGCGCAGCCACTTTGATGCTATCCGGGCTTTGACATTTCACCCCAGCCAAGCAGTGCTGCTCACGGCCTCTGAGGACGGTACACTAAAACTGTGGAACCTCAACAAGGCCATGCACTCTAAAAAGTAAGAACTTCTCTCGCCGCTAAAATCATCTCACAAAGCACTGAGAAGAAAAGAAGTGACACGCTACTCCTGATATAATACATGTATGAACTCAACGATCAGAGAGATGAAGCACATTTAAAACGTTGTGCTACTTCCACAGGAATGCAGCTTTGGATGTTGAGCCCATCTACACGTTTAGGGCACACAGGTGAGTTCAGTCTTGTGAGTTGTGCAGGATTCCTTGTTCCTGTTAGATGAGCCAGAGGCAAGAATGATCACCAAACACATCGATACATTATATTGCACTGATCTTTTTTATTTGTGTGTAGTGGAGCTGTTCTCTCATTGACCATGAGTGAAGATGGAGAATCCTGCTACAGTGGAGGCTTGGACGGAACCGTCAGGTGCTGGAAGATTCCTGATCTTAATGTGGATCCTTATGATAACTACGGTGAGTCTTTGCCAGAGGCCAAGTATTCAAAATAATTGTATTCCAAATTCTAGTTTATTAAAAAGTGTTGTTTTTAAATTCAGATCCCGACATTGAAAGCAGTGTGCTAGTAGGCCATGAGGACAGTGTTTGGGGTCTGACATACTCGGCCGCCCACCATCGTCTTGCTTCATGCTCAGCTGATGGCACCATTCGCATTTGGGACCCTCAGAACTCCTCTCCCTGCATGTCTGTCTTTAATAAAGAGAGAGGTAAACATCTGTTTTATGTGATGGCAGTGAAAAAAGAAAAAAAAAAGATTGAGGTATTTTACAAAATGCAACAGTGAAACAAAACATTGAATTTCAGAAACCACAATAGAAAATATGAAACAAAATAAAACTGGGACACAACATTCCAGAAAGCTTGTGTGACTTAAAATAGGTGTGTGTTTGTGTTCATGCATACATCTATTTTAAATCCATCCTTTGTGGGGAAAGATTGCTCTCACACATTCAAAATACAGAGTGTAATTATAAACAGTATGTATATGTAAGCTGTAAAATGTGTTCATCAAACACTGTTATGCTTGCATCAGAGGGTGAACACAGCGCTGCGTATGTAGATTTATTGTATCCACTCCCCACAGCTTCATCTTCTGTCTTTTCACAGAACATGGAACCCCCACCTCGGTGGCCTTTGTGGCTACTGACCCTAACCAGGTGGTGGCGTCATTTGACAGCGGTGAGACGCTGCTCTATGACCTCAACACAGAGCAGAGCGTCACCGCACTAGAGACGCAGACAAAAGATGGTGCGTGCTGATCAAATTGCTACCATGAGTATCACCTGTTCAGAAATAAACGCAGAGCTGAATATTTGATAAATAAATAAAACTTTTAATTGTTTGCTTTCCTCTGCAGGCAGTGAGCATATCAACCGTGTTGTCAGTCACCCAACCGAGCCCCTCTCCATCACTGCACATGAAAACCGCACCATCTGCTTCCTAGACAACAAGACAGGTATTTGCTCAAGGTGTATTGTTTCTGTTTGGTTGTTAATTTCATCTGCCCATTTCGTGGAATTTCTTTTCTGGACTGTGATTGCTTTTTAAGCTAGCTTGACTTGTGTGTTTCTGCAGGTAAAGTTGTTCACTCAATGGTGGCCCACTTGGATGCTGTCACCTGTCTTACTACAGACCCTAAAGGCACTTACCTCATCTCTGGGAGTAAGTATTAACTCAGCTTTATATCTTAAAATCTAATCTTCAGAGTGAATGCACTCTAAAAGGATGTTTTAAAAGCACAGTGAATGTGAACCGCATACTTCATGTGCACTGGGAAGTCTGTTTTTTCACATATTGAGACTGCATCCATGTGTTCATCTGCATCTATGTTTCTTTTAATATTGCCTTGATTTTTTATACAATGTGATATTTAGTTAATTGGTAGTCAGTATTTAAAAAATGATATGTTAAAAAGACAGAAAATACATACTATCTAATGTGAAGCGCATACTACCCTGTTTTGACTGAAATTATAGTAGAAATTACAATGTAAAGCCTTGCAGAAGAGACTGTGTATTAAATTAGTCCACACACACATGTACATATGTATGTGTATACACACACACAGTGTGTATATGCATGTATATACTATATGTACGTACATTGATCTTGGCCTGCCTTCACCATCTTTAGGTCACGACTGCTCAGTGCGCCTGTGGATGCTGGACAACAGGACGTGTGTGCAGGAGATCACCGCCCACAGGAAGAAGCATGACGAGGCCATTCACGACGTGGCTTTCCATTCTTCACAGCCCTTCATTGCCAGCGCCGGCGCAGATGCACTTGCCAAGATCTTTGTGTGACAGCCTTGTTGTCATTCTGGTGAGATGAAGGGTGCCAAGAATCAAAAGGGCACGGCATAGAGCATGGGGGCTGTTGGATATATTGATTCTGACAGTGAACATAAACAGCGAGATGGAGATCAGTGTGAGCGTCAATTCAGGTCATTCAAGACCAGCCAAGTTGTGGAATTCATCACACTTTTATCTGAAATGAGACAAACTATTACACTATGATTTTAAAAAGAAAAAAAAAACAACACCTTTTATATGTAAAATGAAGCATATCCTAGCGTAGCATGTCAGTGACCATAAATTACTTGTTTTTTTGTTTTTTTGAAAAGCTACACATCCACCCATCTGTTTAAAATAGTTATTTTAAACTGTTGATGTTGACAAGGAATGGTACTGATGATTTGGAGCAAAACAATATCCAGTGGCTGAGCCATAGAAAAGAAAAGTTGGGTGGGAGATCTCCATTTTTACTAAATCGATTTCTTACTCCAAATATCGATTACAGAAAATGACATGCATTCTTAGAATTACCGTAACTGTTCAACCGTTCGCGTTGATATACATAACGGTAGTGGCAGCAGTGTTCATGCTGTGTTGAGCTGTTCAACAGTGTGAAAAAGAGGATCAGCAGATGAGAGAGAGCAAATACTGAGTGTTTAACGGTGTTCAGAAGTGTCTTCTCTGCTTGTAGTATTTTCATAGTTCTAAATTACCGTTTTAACCGTGTTAACTGTTGTTTTGCCGTGTTTTTTCCCCCTCCCATTTTCCACCTGTTTTTGCAAAATTAATCTATTTGGAGTAAGCCTTTAGCACAAGTACAGTACAGTAAATACTTTAGAGAAATTTGAACTCAAATGGTGTTAAACAGAAACAGTTCTCAGGGCTCTGTTACCTCATATTATACTGCAAAGTGGCACTCATTATCAAATGCATATGCAGGCAGCTAGAAGGGTTAATAAAATAAAAAAAACATGGTTAAATAGTTTGTGAACATCAGCCAAAACAAATACAACCTCCACTCCTGCAGATGTTGCAGTATGGCTCGCTGCCTTTGATAGGTGGGGACCATTTCCGATATCTTATCGTAACACGTGTATCATATTGTGATACTATCGTATCATGACATATTGGGATACGTATCGTATCGTGGGGTCCTTGCCAATATACGCCCCTATGTAACGGTAGGGTGCTAGCCTAAGCAGAACATCATCAATAGCTGATATAACCATGTGGGCACGGGATTACTTTGTGAAAGTAAACAAAAATAAAGTGCGCTGTAATAAAAACATTGTTCATGTTGTAATACCAGAGTGTATTTTGTATCTATGTGAGAGAGATCCAGTCAAACTGGTTCCACACTGGACAACAGAGGCTTTTCTTTGAAGGCTCCATTTAACAAGTGCACCAAAACTTACCCTCAAGACTCCAACACTCCCCATGAGTTGTGAAGAGATTCCTTTGGCTTTATTGCTGTCAGTACAAAATTCAAACTGTTTCCTGGGCCGCTACACATAGCAAGGCTTCAAATGTCATCGATGATGTCACTCTCTGTAAACAACACAAGTCTTGTTTGGAATAACTGATGTTCTGATCTTGTTTATGTGTTGTTCTTCCTTTACAGTCCTCCAGCCACAACTGGGCCAACAAAGACTGAAGACTACAGTGGATACATTTCATCTGCTCTACACAAACACAGACACACACACACACACACACACACAGATACATACTAGTCCTGCACCCCACTGGCTGGGTCATCACCACAGGACGACACCCCCTCATTTCTTCTTCACTGTACTCTGATGCCTCACTGAATTCTTGTAATACTAACCACATCTTGTAATGCTTTTTTATAACTTTAAAATCCTTGCTGCTCTGTTTTCAACTAATCATATTTGAAGTTACACTTTTCTACACTACAGTAATCGGTTCCGCTTTTTATTTTTTTAATTTAATCAGTCTGCTAATGGTTATTACAAAGCACTTTGTGTAAATGTTTGTGTGCTTCAGCTGCTGACACACATTTCAGAATCGACAAGGAAACACTGCGCACGATGCACAAACACACTGCCACATTGCATTTTTGATTTTTTTCTTACAGTTGTGAAAGTGCTTGTGCCTGACGCATTTAGGCATGAACTAAAACGTTAGCGGTTCTCGGTGTTAACAGAAATCACCTGACCCAGCCTCTGCGATGGGAATCAATGTACTACATTCCAAAGACTCCAGATAGTGTGTGTGCATATGTGTGTATGTGTGCGAGAGTGGTTTCATATTTTGCATTGGAGAATGTTTAACAGTTCTGTATGAGAAGACACTAGACGGCGGTTAACCAGTGTTGAACAAATAGCTTTAATTTGAAATTAGTCGGTGAGACATCTTGTTTCATGGCACGTCTGAGTACTGTCCCCGTGATTCTGCCTCTGTGTGCGTGTATGTGTGTTTCAGAATATATGTCACTTTGCTGTACAAGGTAAAAGAACAGATTTCCACCGTCATAATCAATTTCCAACCCGACTGCAGACTGATGCTCTCACATCACTTTAACCAGGTCAAGATGGAGAGCACAACTGAAGTCAGCAGGCGACAGAGCCATGAATATGGTCTGTATGCTATCAATAAGGCACCTGCTCTGTTGTTTGGTGCTCTTTACCATAGTGTGTGTGTGTGTGTGTGTGTGTGTGTGTGTAAATGCACTAGTTAAACCATGGTGCTATGACAGACATAGTCTTGAGTCAGAATCAGGGACTGGTTTTGTGTGAGAAAGAGACTGTTTCTCACTCATGGCGCTATAGATGTATGAATCACTTTTTTCTTTTTAAAAAACAAAACAAAACAGCATTTCATTAACTGTGGTCATATTTCAAAATCAGCCGTCACTGTTAATGCTTTGATTAGAGGCATGTGGATAATGTAGACCTTGATTGTTTCAGACTTAATGCGTACACGGAGGTAATGGTTAGTGAGGGGTCTCCTGGACAGAGAGGTTGTCTTTTTGTTTTTTCCTCTCTAATTATGAGATGTAATTTTTTACATTTGGGAATGGTATTTGGGTGTGTTGGCTCCGGTTTTCAGAAAAACCTGATGTCACCTCCTTTTGTGTTAAGATGAGGCTCGCTCCGATGGTTCACTGCGCATCCGTTGCACAAGTACAATGTTATCTCGAGAGTTAATGGTGCGAAGGTGAGCCTCTCTTTCAAAAGAGGCATGCTGGGCGGAGTTAGACAGGAAGAAAGTACTGATGTAAACTGCGTTATCACTGACACTATTAAGCACCTAACTTGTTTTTCTGACATTTTTAATAGCACACTGAGTTTATTTGGACATTTGATGGTGAAGAATCTGAAGGCGGGAGACGCGGCTGTGGGTGTCAGAGGCTTGTAGTCTGAGTAGTGTTGACCAGTTGGCGTTCAAGGAAGCTTCAGTTGCATGTGGGGAAAGCAGGCGATGCGTGGGCACAAGGGCTCAAAAAGAATTTTGAAACTGTCGCCCATAGTTTGAGGACATTCAGATTATTTCGATGTCCCTTTGCTACCTGTAAGTCCAGGAATATTTCCTTCCTGAGGCGTGTATTAGACTGTAGGTCCTCCAAAATATATTTATACAATAACATCAGGACACATCTTTATTTGCTTTAGTTGAAAGTTGATCCATAACAACTGGCAACACTTCAAATAAAACAATGGATTTTTTTTTTTCTTCTTGCAACTGGTAGAATTTCTGACCGCTAAAAAGTACAGTAGCGTAAAGTATTAGAATTAGCCTAGACGTAAACCCTCCTTTACTAATCTTGCAAAACTAGCGTTCATAATTCATTTATTTATACATTTCAAACAGGGTGGTGAACGGATGTTTGCGATTAGACAACATGTCATTCTGCTGTTGCTTGATATCAATCTGTCAAAGGAAACAACCAGGTGTCACTATGATGATGTAACACAGCGCCTGTTGTCAAATTTGACTGCTGTTTCGCTCCATATTGCACTAAATCTGAAGGTGAATTAAAGAGTGGACAAACAGGGTGCATAAACGATGTTTTGCATGTGTTTCTTCGTAACCAGAGATGAATACCACGAGGATGGAACCTGCTGTAGCTCACACGTTTCTAAGTCTGTGAGAATTACTGATGACCAGGTGATGCTTTCTATTCACTCTGAGCTTGTGTGTGCTCTCTTTGAGGAAAGAAAAAAAAAAAAAAGGACAAATCAGTATGACACATCAAAAGAAGAGGAAAAAAAAAAAAGAACTAGAAACCGTGGATGTAAATGATGACTAGAGTTGCCATTGTATGCGGTAAATGTCTATCATTTCCTTGATTTGTTTCTTGCATTTCTTTTCTTTAATTATGAATATGATTATTAAGATGTGGTATTACTGTAGTATCATAAGTGAATCACTCTTCCTTGCTAGACTCAGAACATGCTTGTGATTGATGATGGCAATGTAAAACTTGTAAGAAAAAAAAAATTGTTTTAAAAAAATGTGAAAATAAGTTTAAAAAAAAAATGTTACCAGTCAGAGGCCAAGGTAAAGGACTCATTTTTTTGTGTTTTTATTTTTTTATTAGCAATTTATCACTGTGTGATATTTTGTATTAAGCTGTATTCAAATTATTTCCTCTAACTACAAGGGATAAAATACCTGCTTTTTATTGATTTTGTTTTATTATATATTTTTGAATTGCATTCTAGCCTGTATCAAATTACTCTTTTTTTTTTTTTTTTGTTTACGGGTCCCCAGTTGTATGTCATTAAGGAAGAAAAGACAAAAAAAAGACAAGATTTTGTACAGTGAAATGAGTCGTCTTTCTTGTTGTAAAGCGTAGTGAATTATTATATTATAACACCAACATGAATCAAAACCCACGAGAACATGATTTGCGATAATCAACTTTCCTGCGATTCTCTATCTGGTAAAAGTGCACATCTGCAGCTGAATGTGTGTCATATAACAAATATCCAGGTGAAATAAGATTGTTTTATGTTGTGATTGTTTGTTTCCAAGTAGTTTCACAGGCCATAATGAGTAAACCTTTTCTTAAATTTGATTTACAAATGTTAAAATGAAGGAAATCCCCCAGGGGGCTCAAAACTATTTGGACACAGCTGAAAAGAGGATAAATGTCTCAGATCACATCATTCTTAAAAAGCAAGCACCGGTGAGTTCAACAACATCCTTGGTAAAGAAAAACCCTTTAAGAACAAGTCAAAAATGCTGAGAAATTAGCAGTTGCTACTAGATAAAGCAGATTAGCATTTGCCTGTCATCTTTTAAAAGGAAAAAAAAGAGGCAAAACCTCTTAAATGAAAGCTCAACGTCTACACCTTAGTTACATCTTGATTGTTGTATTTCCCAGTCGTAAAATAGAAGTCTATTATTGTTCAAATACTTCTGGACCCAACTGTATATAAGCTTAATCCTTATTTCGAATTACCTCATAATATAATATACAACAGTGGAAATGTTGTCATATCATCACTTTGCCAGGGATTCAGATAAATTACAGCCTGCGTAATGAAACAAAATCACTGGCCGAAAGAAATAAACAGCCACATGGTTTCATAGTGACAACACTGCCCTCTTGTGGTCATAAGAAGAAACCTAGTAAACAATGCTTGCAAGCTGCACAGGCCATGAGATCTGTTGCCACGTGATCATTTCGGCATTTGTTTGCTGTCGATTCGTTTTCATAAATTGAAACTTGATAGATGTTTTGAAAACAATATATGATATGATGGCTCTGGGAAGAAGCTATGAATCAGCAAGCGGCAAAATGTTTCCACTGAGCTCTGTGAAAGTTTGCTTTTTTGGTGACAATACATTAACACTAAGGAGTCAGTACCATGCTTATTTGTAAGCTTATTTGTAATTTCCTGTATTATGTGAACCCCCCTACCTCCACACACACACACACACACACCTTTTCCAGCCTAGATCTTTTACTGAAACTTAAAAAAAAACAAAAAACAACAACAACCTGTGAACAACTGTGCAACGGGTGTGGTTCTTCAACAGTCTTAGAGAGGTGTGTTGCATAAGAAAAAGAAGACAAGAAATGCAGCTTTACAAAGGGGATAGAAAAGTGGGTAATGAAGTTGGAGGGAGGATGAGGAAGTGATGGGAGGGTTTCTCTTGAGTGTGGAGCAGCCCCCGCAGGCAGTGTAAGAGGATCTATGCGGACCTCCTCTCTGGGCGGGAGCAAACATGTCGAATAACCCTAAACCAAGGAAGGGGGAGAGGAAGAAGAAAGGGAGGAGGGAAAGGTTTGGAAGAAGGGAGCCAGGAGGAGGGACTTACTGAAAATCTGTTGGCTTCAGAATACGTCAGTCATTTCACTTCCTCCTTGGAAATGGCAAACGCACACATGAGAGGGCAGGAGGGAGTGTAGAGGGAGGTACCCTCAGACAGCTCTGTGTCTGTGGTTTTCAAAAAAATAGATTGTACAGGGGTTGAAACTGAAACAGAGCAAGTCTTGTAAAAGGAGTGCAGTCTCTTGCGTCCCTCATTCTCACGATTTTCTGTTTTAAGGAGGCCATTTTGTTATCCAGCCCTGGAGCAGAGTGCAACAAAGTTTGGTATTGTTTTTTTTTTTTTTTTCTTTTCTAATCTCCCTCCTCTCACCCACGGCTGGGAGTTTCACAACCAAGTTTGGACTTTCTCCTCTGCAGAGCTAAGTCTTTGGACGAAAGAGCCGAAGGAGGGAGGGAAGAGGAGGTGGACCAGCAGCAGGAGGGCAGCAGTCTCCCTCAGGGTATCTTTCTTTTCTGAGTGTCTCACACTCTCTGCTCATGCTGGACATGGCTGGACAATGAAAGAAGTCTGACATCTAGACTGAAGTGCCAGAGAGGAGGTTAAAACTCTGCTTCCTGGATAAGGATTTCTTCCTTGATCCACTGGAAGGGGGAAGACGGAGGAGTCAGAGGAACTAGGACGGTCTGCTCTGTTTATCCACACTTCCTCTGTTCCACTGGGACAGTTTGAATGAGTGTGACTTTTCTGGGAACTTTACACTGCACCTGGGTGTGTAATTGTCACTGTGTATGCTGAGATCTTCAGGTAGTCATCAGACAAGAGCCCTCAAAGACTGTCAATGGCTAATGCTAGCCCCTGTATGCCCTCAGGGGCAATGCCCCAGGTTTTCTTCCCCCCTGGGGGCGTCTCACCACCAGGGTCAGCCGTGATACAGCAGGGAACCCCCATATCAATGCCTCCTATTCCCGCTCACGGTGGCCTTGCTGTGATGGACATGACAATAGGGCAGGGTCCTGGAGGAGCTGTGATGCCCTCTCTGCCTCCCACCCCATCAGGGGTGTCTTTCATCATCCAGATTGGTCTGACCAGAGAATCTGTCCTGATGCCCCAGGCTGCTGATCTGGCTTACGTGAAACAAATTGCCTGCTCCATTGTTGACACCAAGGTAAGAAATGTGCAGACTGGGGGAATGCGAGATGTGGGGTGAAAATGTTTATCTCAAGACGGTAAGTACTTGATGCATGAGGGCCTCATGCCAGATTTTCACGAGTGTTTTTAATCATTATTTGAGATCAATTCCATGGGTTCTTGTCAGTTAAAACCCCTGTTTATACTCTTATTATTTTTCAGCGGTAAATGAAAGGGTTTCAACACCCAAGCAGACAAAAGTGCCAAAACATACAGCTGTCCTAGATTTAGAGAACACACACAAAACTCCACGCTAATTACAGCAATTAGCATTTCCCTCCTTCACACTGCTGAAAAGAACATGTGTTCACTTAGGCTTTGTTATGCCATGTTTTCTGTAGCTAAGCAGATTAACAAAGGGGCTGTTTGATGGGTTTGTGTTTAAGACAAGGACAGCAGTTGTTTCACCCAGCTGTTCTCCCCTGGGGGCCACACGTGTTGCTCAGGAAACACCAGTTTATAAAAATGAACCAACTTACAGTCATGTGGAAACGAAAGCACATCTTTTTATTTTGTTTTAAGGTTGTACACTTCAGGACTTAAAAGAAAAAAGCCGCCAAATAACACTCTTCAAATTAGGTAAATACAACCTCACATGAACAACATCATATGATATACGACACTGTGTCATAATGTAATGCAGACTAAGCGAAAATGCAGAGTTTGTGGACAAACCCGTTACGCTCTTACTGCTTCCACGGGAGGGAAGAGAGAGACTACGCTGTCGCTAACCAACTGCACCTGATTAATTGATTATCAAAAGGTGTGTTATAACACAATGCCAGGAAGGAAAGATATCAGCAATTATGTTAGAAGAATAAATTGTTGTTTGTAAGCCTGGGGTTACATGGCTATAACAGTGCTGGTATTACCCACAGAGAACAACAACAACCCCCAATTCCCAAACTTCTGGGACTCTGTTGGGTCTGTGCAAAACAGAAATAAAAACAAAATGCAATTATATGTAAATATTTTAAACTCATCAGATGTTGAATACTGAGACGCGTTACAATTTCATAGAACTTTTTTTTTTACTTTGATGGCAGCAACACATCTCATGCAAGTTAGAACTGGGGTTATGTTTACCGCTGTGTAGGATCTCCTCTTCTTTTTAACAACTGTCTGTCAATGTCTGGAGAGTTTTAGGAGAGGAATCTTGTCTGATGCAGGATTCTACCTGCCTGTCAGAGTTCTCATTTTATGCTGCACCAAATCTTTTCTATTAATGAAAATTCTGGACTGCAGACAGACCAGTTCAGCACCAGGATTCCTTCTCTGTGAAACCAATCTGCTGTGATGGATGCAGTATGTGGTTTTTAGCATTATCTTGGTGAACTATGCAAGGCCTTCGCTGGCAGAAATGTTGTCTGGATGGGAGCGTATGTCGCTCTTAAACCTCCATGTACTCTTCTCGACGCCCGCGTCGTGCTTAGTTTGGCCGTTTGTAAATCAAGTTATATTTGTGTGTGCATCAGAAATACATGTGTGAATCTTGTCCTGTGCATTTGTAAATCGTCCTGTGCATTTGCGAATCATCTTGCGCGTTTCTAAATCGTCCCGTGTATTTGTGAATCTTGTCCTGTGCATTTCTAAATCGTGCTGCGTATTTGTGCCTGGTGAGTTTGTTCTAACTCCATACTCGTCAGCATTGATGTGTAAGCTGCCTACACCATCCATCCATTATCTGTACCCGTTTATTCCTGTACCGGGTCACTGGGGTCTGCTCGTGTCTCTGGTTTCTTCGGGCGAAAGGCAGGGACACACCCTGGACAGGTCAGCATCGCAGGGCCACATGTAGACAAACAACTATTCACTCATACCTAAGGGCAATTTTAGAAAGACCAATTAACCTAATGTGCATGTCTTTGGACTGTGGGGGGAGCCGGAGTACCTGGAGAGAACCCACTCAAAAAAAGGGAGAACATGCAAACGCCACACAGAAAGGCCCCTGTGGAGGCTTGAACCAAGAACCTTCTTGCTGTGAGGCAACAGTGCTGACCACCAAGCCACCGTGCTGCCCACACTTGTGTTCAGCCCACCCAACTTATCAAAACAAAGGACTTAAGACCAGCAAAATATACAAAATATACAGAGGGAGAGGCTGCACACTCTGGTAATAAACTCTGCTATAGAACGTCTTCACAAAGCAAATAGACCACCCTGCAATGCCAGATGTATTATATTTGATACATGGATTTCTAAAAACTTTACACAACTCACATAATCAAAAAAAAGCATTAAAAAAATTCATTTATTCATTTGTTTGTTTGTTTTTAATTTGTGTATATGTCAAGCTCAACAGGGTTAACTGTGGTCGTATTAAAGTTTTCTTTTTTTTCTCTATTGCAAACTACTGTTCTACGTCGCCTGACCCAGGTATGCTTATCTTAAATTTATATGTCAAACTTTTTTTCCTGGTATATATGATAAAACAGTATAATAGAGACAGTTAGTGCCTCTTTCCACATGTTCAGCCCGTTTAAGTAATTCAGCTTAATTTAGTGTATGCTGCATATCTTTGTTTTCACTTTGACATTCAATTTTCTTTCCTCTTGATCAGTTTCAAATGACATTTGCTGCAATTCACTGCTGTAGAACAATGGAGTGCAGAAAAGGGACTGCATGCAACTACTCTACTTCACAGTTGTGCAAGTCTTTTAACCTTCCCACATTCTTGTGTTGCTCCACTCCCCTCCTGCCCCCTGCTTTAACACATTAAGGCTCCCTTGTTCCTATAGCAACCCGTCCTCATCTCTCTATTTGGGTGTGTATACATAGCCACTCTCCAGGGTATTCTTTCTCCAGCTCAGCAGAGATATTAGCAATTATGTGCTTGTTAGGAGCGGGCAGGAGATAAGAAAGATGTGTCTTGTGTCTGATTACTTTTGCTCAGTGTTCCCTGGGAGAGGCCCGGGAGTCCTCAGGGGAGAGTGCCAAACCCCCTTTACTAAACTAGTCAGAGCTCTGGTGGAAATATTGCACTTTTGCCTGTATTGGATTATTCATGCATGAAGCTTTGAGTAAATGGGAATGTGGGAGAGCTTTTATGAGGGTAATAGTTTTGAACATTAGGCTTCCCCATCCCTCTTAATGTCATTTCTCCTCCACCTTGCACAAGTATTGATACATCACTGCTTTATTGCATCATAATGGCATGGATCCATTAGGGATAAATAATTATCTGATATAGTTAATGTGTTTTGGATTGGGGTTAAAAAAAAAAGGAAATAAATAAATAGCTCACTCTGATGCCCACACACATGCACATGTGCACCCAGCTTGCGCTATGTGTTGAAGAGACAAGAGCATGAGGGCTGTATGTGCATCACTAATGTAATTCAAGCTCACCAGATGGCCTGTTTTTTTTAGACCGCTGTGGGTATTTATTTATTTTTTCCAGATCTTCTGTCATCGTCTCCCTCATTCTTCCTCCTCCTGTTCTCTGCTCCCCTTCTCCTGCTCATCATTCACACTCTTTTACTGTTCAGTTTCTCCATTCGCAGCTTCACCTTTTACTTTTTATTGCTCTGTCGTTCCTCCATGTGCGCCCATCCTTTCACTTCCCGTGCTTCGCGATTTTAAGCGGGAACTCATCATCATCAATCAGTGGCTGAAGTTCTTACACAGCAGCTCCGCATTGCTGGTCTGCTTGCTCACGCTCTCAGAAACACAAGCTGAGCCCCTGTCTCAGTTGGTTTTTGGTTTTTTTTTGGTTTTTTCTCTGTAGTCGTTTGATAAGTCAGATAGAGCATGGGTGAGGAATTAGATTTACATGTGTCTGGACTTCACTCCAGAGGAATAGCGTTCAGGGAAGCCCATTCGATCGAAAGGATAGTGCAAGCTCTGAGTGATGGCTGGGTTGATTATAATGCGCTGCAGCAGTGTCAAACATACCAGCGGCACAGTGGGATATCGTACACCCTCCCTGCCCTCTTTACCTGCTGCCCTTGTGCAAGCAGCCGCGTCAGTGCTCATCATGAACCAGTCAGTCAGGAGAATTAACTGCAAGTGTGTTTTCTTTTCTGGGGGCTTGTCATCAAGAAGGACTATTAGGGTTGTTGCGTGAAGGGTACGTTGAAGGAGATTTTTGTTTTGGACCGCAGCCATGCAGCAGTATTCAGGGGACCTGGGGATTTGAATTGCATTCCATTAAAAGGCACAGCAAGGCGGGCAATAAAGCCAGGTTTGCCTCTTTTGTTGTCTCTCATTTTCTGTGTTTGAACATTATGACTTCACAATGTGTTTTGGCATCATTAAACTAAAGATGAGTCACAAAATGGAGCTTTCACTTTTTCAATTAGCTCCAGTGCTGTCATGTTAAGTTTTTAAATGTGAGGCTCTTTTTCGTAGTATTCCAGCAGAACGTCCTACTTTTAGATGCCAACAAACACAATGATTTGTGTGTTTATCTGTTCTAGTGAGTCCAGATTCCATCAGCAAAATACCTAAGGTGTAAATAGAAAATGAGATGTCAAATTCTTCAATTTTTTCTGAGAAGCATCAATACTGTCACCGAGAACTAGAAGCATTTTTCTCTGAATGGCCAAACACCAGTCAGACACTTTATCATCCCCCCTGATTGCTTCATTATCTGCTTTCTTCAGCAACAACAACAAAAATCCTTAAAAATGCATTCAGTTTATAAAATTCTTTGAATGCTTCATGATACTTCTTCCTCCCCTCCCCTCATTCTTGTTTGTAGCTTTTGTTCACCTCCAGTTGCTCCTGATCTAAGCTAATTTCATACACTGTGCTCAACTGTTAAACACTCAATACATATTATTAATGGATTTTGCACTGCAGTGTGTCCCGCTCTTCTACAAAGTATGTTTATGTACTAATGATTTCCTTTGGAAGATGCCGCTAGGAGAAAAAAGAAAAAGCCCAAGCTCGCCTGGATTGGAACCAGTTCTTGGCAGGGAGCAGTGATTTCCTGGAACCTTTTCATGCCCATGAAGATGAAACAACAAAGACTCTAAAATGCATAAATTAGGCTAAACAAGCACAGATTATTACATAAAATATAGTGAAATAGCATGCTTGCTACATTATAAACTACATACGGGGGGAAGCCCATGTGGTGTTTTATTAGCCGAGATCCTCTGCCAGGGCAAAATAATAATAAATTACTGGGATGAATTTCATGCAGCTAGATGAAGAGGTGGAGCATGGGCAAAGAAAAACCTCTTTACATTTTTGAGTCGACATAGAATATTAGTCTGTGGGCCTTAGTGGAAATTATGCTTTCCAAGTGTCTTTTTAAAAGAAATGTATATGTAAAAAGTATATTTTAATCATCAAGATAACATTAGAGCTGCAAAATCAATAATAAATTAATTAATCATAATAAAAACACACAAAAATTTTATAAATAACTATTTTTTAATTTTATGTCAGCACAGGCAGTATGAAAATGTGTGTGTACGGGTGTTGCAGTGTCAGTGGATTTTTACACTTTTAGTAGAATTTTTCATATTTTTATTGACATTTTTATATATTATTTTGCAAACAAAAGTCAAAGCAAATGTTAAATAAAACATTTTTTTTCCTTTGATTCAGGGTTCTACTGAACTCATTGTTGCTCGTGTCTTAATTGCCTGAACTTGATGATAATGAAATTAATTTACAGTGGCTTACACATCAACCCCATGTAATTCACTGTTTTTTCTACATTTATTGCCTTAAAGCACAATCTGATCTTCATCTGAGACACAGTAATAGACAAGCACAATGTGCACTAGATTATTATGTGTCTTTGAGCAGAGATATTAAACATTCATATTGCTTGAGGAGAAAATAATTAAATCTTGTGTTACTGGTCAAATAACTTAAAGCAAATACTTGTAATAGCTCTAGAGCAGACCTGCAGACCTAGTGAAGATCATTTTTATTTTTTATCCTTCTGCCCTCCAGAGCTGTTTTAGCTCAGATATGCACTATATTGCCAAAAATATTCACTCACCCATCCAAATAATCAAAATCAGGTGTTCCGATCACTTCCATGTCCGCAGGTATACAAAATCCAGCACCTAGGAAGACTGTTTCTACAACCATTTGTGAAAGAATATGTCGCTCTCAGAAGCTCAGTGAATCCCAGCGTGGAACTGGGATAGGATGCCACCTGTGCAACAAGTCCAGTCATGAAATTTCCTTGCTCCTAAATATTCCACCGTCAACTGTCAGTGGGATTATAACAAAGTGGAAGTGATTGGGAATGACAGGAACTCAACCACAAAACTGTAGGCCACGTAAACTGACGGAGAGGGATAAGCAGTGGGGCTTCCTACCAAGAGATCTTTGGACAATTCCATGCTCCCAACTTTGTTTGAACAGTTTGGAGTTGGCCCCTTCCTCTTAGAACATGACTATGCACCAGCACACAAAGCAAGGTCCATAAAGACCTGGATGAGAGAGTTTGGTTTGGATGAACTTGACTGGCCTGCACAGAGTCCTGACCTCAACCCAATAGAACATCTCTGGGATGAATTAGAGCTGAGAGCTGAGAGCGAGGCCTTCTGGTCCAACATCAGTGTGTGACCTCACAATTGTGCTTCTGGAAGAATGGTCAAAAATTCCCATAAACACACTCCTAAACCGTGTGGACAGCCGTCCCAGAAGAGTTGAAGTTGTTATAACCACAAAGGGTGGACCAACATCATGCTGAGCCCTATAGATTAAATACTCTTGGAAAGATAGTGTATTTGCAGGAGGTCTGGTTTTTTTTTTGAATGACTCTCATGAGGCCATTCAACAGCATCCACACAGGTTAGGGTTTGGTCTCCAACAGGTAAATAAATGTTCTTCTGAAGCCATTTTGGAGCCACCCCAACATTATTTTGTTTCAGACTTTGGCAAACTTGGGAATTAAATTTCTCCTTATTGATCACGATGCTCTGAGTGACACAGTGGTTGGCAAAATCATGAAAGTATGAAGTCTTTCATTGGACAAATATACTATTTTTACAATTTTACGGTTTTTGCAATGAAAACCCTGTTCGCTATCTATAAGGGTAAAAAAATAATAATAACAATAATAATTTCTCATTAACTGTAGTAGAAGTGAAATGTTTATTTAATCAGGATGTTTATTTCAGGTCATTTCACCCAGTATGACCACCATGCTGATATTTCTTTTCTTACAATACAATACAATATATTTTACTGTCCCATTTGGGGAAATTCGTCTTGGGCTCAACAGCTGAACCACAAAGACCTTGACAGCTACAATAAAAACAAACCAGGCCTACCACCTCAACAACAGTTTCATAGCACTTACATACACCAATTGAAAGCATGCTGAAAGATCACCATAATAAAGCACAATATAATAAATAAATAAATAAAGATTATTGCACATCCTTTGGCCTAAAGGAGCATTGTTCAAGAATTTGTTGAAGATTGGCACAAATGAGTTCTTAAAACATTTTAATTTGCACTTGGGAACCCTGTATTGTCTACCAGAAGGTAGGAACTCATATTCTGAGTAAAGGATGTGGGATGGCTCAGCTACTATCCTCTGGGCCTGCCTGACAACTGTTTGTTCATAGATGACCTGCAAGGAATGATTGTCCCCTTTCCCCATCACCTTCATGGCTGTATGCACCATGCAGGCTGGTTTGGTTCTTAGTCTTTTTCTTCCTTTAAGTATGATTTATTTCTGATTTCCACATAATGCCATAACAGACAAAGAAATTCAAGTAATGTCATGAAACAGTAAATGGAATAATAAACACAAACTAGTAAATGACAAAACAAACAAACAAAACAAAAAAGGCAAATATTTCCATACCAAAGTAAGTGAAAAAAAGAACAATAATAATAAACAGAAAAGAACAAACAGAGGTTACAGAAATGAAATAAGAAAAATAATTAAACAGAAAGTTATAAAATGGGGCATCTAAATATAGTCTGCATATTGTTACACAGTTAGATAAAGGGTATACACCATTACAACTAGGATAAGTGAGGAGTCATGTTGAGGGTCAAAGACATTACATGGTACAAAAATGGTGACCAGATTTTCAAAAATATGGCTTCAGAGCCATTGAGAGAAAACCTAATTTTTTCTAATTTCATGAAAGAAATGGCATCTTTTATCCAGTGAGAATGTGTGGGTGTGAGAGGATTCTTCCAATGCATCAGTATAATATGTCTAGCTAGCAGTGTGAGGAAAGCCACAAGGTCAGCAAGACTGGGTGACATTAAATGTTTTTTGGGGAGGACCCCAAACAGAGCAGTGAATAAAGAAGGCTGTACTGTGGTCAAGGTGATTACATAAAGTGAGTCAAAAACAGATTCGCAAAATTGGAACAGAGAGAGGACAGGTCCAAAACATATGATTGAGAGTGGCTGGGCCCCAACCACACTTCTCACAGTTAGCACTGCACCAAAATAACATTGTGTTAATATTAACAGAACAATAATAACATAAGAAATTTGGTGTGGCAAGCCCTCCCATGGGACTGGATCTCACGGCTGCAGCCAAAGGCTCTATAGCAATAGCAAACAAAAGGAGGGAAAGTGCACAGCCCTGATGGGTTCCATGGACTAGGTTGAAAGTATTCTGAATGGGCTAACTGAAAAGCATATAACAATCTGATCCAAGAAATAAAGGAACAGATAAAACCAAAACATCTCAAAGTGTAACACAAACAGGACCACTCCACACAAAAGCCTTTTCAGCATCCATCGAGCTAATAAATTTCAGGGTACCAGCTGATGTAGGTGAAAACATTATGTTTAGTAACCGCCTAATATTATGGAAGGAGTGTGTGTTTTTAATGAAACCTGTTTGGTCATGGTTGATGATTTTTGTCATAATTACCTCTAGATGTTCTGCCAACATTTCTGTCAAAATCTTGACATCTGTACAAAGCAATGAAATTGGGCGGTAGCTGTTGCAGACTCTTAAAGAAAGGTAAGATCCTTACCTTTCTTTAAGATAAGGGAAAGAGTAGCTTGTCGCATTGTGAGAGGGAGAACACCAAATTCATATGCCTCTTTAAGCATGTTGAGCAGAAGGGGAGATAGCTTATAAAATTGTGATGGAAAGCCATCAGGTCCAGGACATTTTCCACTCTGCATTGATAGTATAGCACTCTTGCCATCAGCAAGCGTAAAGGGCTTATCTAATTCAGGAGCCGTTTTCGGGTCTATTGTAGGAGTAGTAAAACTATTGAAGAAACTTTCATAATGAGCTTCATCAGGTGAACACTCTGAGGTGTATAGAGTAGAACAGAAGTCTCTAAATTCATCGTTGATAGCTTGTGGATTAATAGAAATCCCACTGGGCACATTAATTTCAGCAATGTGCTGGGTTGAAGTTCTATGCCGAATCTGATGGGGAAGGATTTTGCTGGCTAGTCACTGAACTCATAGTGACTATAACAGGTTTTATTAACAATGCCACAGCTGTGTCAGAGGCAAGAGCATCAAATTCAGATTTTTTTTAAATCAACAAATGTTTTATAAGGTCTGGGGCAGGAAAGTCTGTACATTTTGTTTGCAGTTCAGATTTGGCACTAGATATGGCCAGAAGTTTATATGCCTTACATGCCTCCCAAATTGTTGTTGCAGATATACCTGGAGTGACATTAACAAACAGATCTAAACGGTCATTAATAGTTTTGAAAAAAATCAGGATTAGTGAGTAAAATCAAATTAAAACACCTTGGAGACCGTGAAGTATGTTGCCCGGGAGAGAGAGATCCAACATGATGGGGGAATGGTCTGAGATTACAATGGGATTATAACAACATGACCTAACTGAAGAGGGGAGCTTGGTATCCACAAGAAAGAATTCAATTCTAGGAAAAGTAGAGTGCACTGGAGAAAAAAAGGAAAATTGTCTGGTTTAGGGTTGAAATAAGGCCAAACAACTGAGACTGCATATCGTTACATAAATGTATAACTTTGGAAGACTTAGAGATTGAATAGGAATTGTTTGAGGAACAATCAAGTAAGGGGTCAGGGCAGCAGTTAAAGTCACCCCCAAGAATGAGCTGGCTGCTATTTAGATCAGGAAGCAAGAAGAGATTTTTTTGAAAAGAATCATCTTCATTCCAGTTCGGACCATATATGTCTACTAATGTCAAGTTGTTAATGTTAATTCTTCCCAGAACAATAATGTAACAGCTGTTAGGGTCTGATATCACTTTGGTCACAGACAGGGGAGCAGATTTATGGACTAGGATAGCAACGCCATGAGTCTTGCTATTAAATGATGAATGGTGGACCTGACCAACCCGTCCACAACAGAGCCTAATCTGGTCTGACAATTTTAAATGAGTTTCCTGTAAAAAGGCAATTCTTGCACTTAAGTGTTTTAGGTGACTAAATACTTTTTTAAGCTTTATAGGAGAGTTCAACTCTTTAACATTCCAACTGACAATCCTTAAAGCACCCCCTGGTGCTAATGAGGCATCAGTACCTAGCAGAATACCTGAGGTGTAGTACACATGAAAATGACAGTGAGCTGTGGACTGTAGCGCATATGTAGTAAGTAGCACCACTAAATGCACAAAAGAGGAACCCATAACACACAAAAAAGGGGGAGGAAAAAACAAGAATAAAAATAAAAGGAGAAGAAAGGGAAAAAAAGGGGGGAGGTAAAAAAAAAATTTAAAAAAAGCAGCCACCAGCACTCTAAACTAATCAGCATAGTTTAATACTTCCTCGTTCTCAAATCCCAACTCTTTGCAACCGCATTATGGAAAAACAGATTGATTCAAACCCCATTCCATTATAGCTTTGAATAATAAAGCTGTGTATATGCATGTGCAATACAGCGTAAATACAGTACTCATTAACAAATAGGCCAAACAAGCCGCATTGTTTTAGGGAAACAAATAAACATTATTGGGGGAAAAAAATGAAAAGAAAAAAGCGAGACAATGTTTCCAAGACAGCAAAGAATATTTCCCAGAGTTTGTTTTTTGTTTTTTACTGATCCTGACCCAAATCCTGGACGAATTTAGTTGCATCCGCAGCCGACCAGAGTCACCTCTTATCTCCGTTCAGGAATGTGATGTGCAGTTTCGCAGGAAAGAACGCCAGCTTGTATCCCCGCTTGTACAGTTGGCGCTACAGTATTCAAGGGCCCGATCTGTCCCAAGGGCAGAAGGGAGTATGTCTTAACCTAAGACTTCAGTCAAAGGCTGACAAAAAAACAAGGATGGACGGGGACCTTCTATGTCTTCTGGTAAGCCAACAAGGTGAATACTTTGGCGCCTGCTGCACCCCTCCAGGGCCACTATTTTGGCTATTAGCGACTCCTTATCTTTTCAAAGATTAGCATACACCCTCTCCACCTGCAGCAAGCATGTGTCAAAGGCAGCTGCATTATCTTCCAAAAAGCACATACGCTGTCTGTGGTCTATCATAGTTGAGTTGATGCTGTCCACTGTGGAGCTCAGAGACTGAAAAGACAACTGGAACTCTAAAGACAGGGCCTCCTTATGACTGCTTAGGAACAAGCTAATGTCCGCCATTGTTACGCTAGCAGTAACTGGTGGCATGTCCTTTTCTTTTGCAGTGGATTTTCCTTTGGCTTTGGACATGACAGAGTGAGTATAAGGGAAATATTTGCTTCAGATAACCAAATATGTAAAAACTTAATAAGTAGATAACAAGGTTACAACAAAAAATCCAAATGCAGCTGCAGTCCTAACATGCGTCTTCTCCTAACCATAAGTCACCATGCTAATATTTTAACGTTGGTAAGCTGTACTCTTGTTGCACCTTATTAGAATTTATTTGTGGAGAGTAGCAGCTTCCTCTGTCTCTGCTCAGAGGTTTATGTCCTCTCCAGTCCCTTTACTGCCTCACCAAAATCAATCACTTTGGACCGCATGTCTTGGAGATTTCTTCTTCTTTCTTCTCCTTTGTGGTGGCCAAGATTCTCATCAGCAGATGATTCTTATGAACACCAGATTGAAAACGTTTGAGTGTCTTTTATCAATCAAAAATAGCTTAAAACCGACCCCTAAACCCATACTATTAATTGGACTCCAGGTGCACCAACATTTGATTCTAATGAGCTTTCGTTCAAGTAATTACTGGTTCACTTATCTTTTCCTCCAGCACTGTCACTGCTTAGAGGGTAGAGAGGAGCAGTTATGATTGTTGTCAGCTTAGTCACATTGTGTTTGTCGACTTAGATCAGATCGCATTTTACAGCAAATTACTACAAAAAGTAGTTAATTCTCTTCTTCTATACTTCACCTGCTAAGAGTGGAAATTATTAAGCTGAGGCAGCTCTGCATGTCCTGCAAAGCATGATTTCATGCTTGCTTCTTCTTTTTTTTTGGAAGACAACAGCTCGGCTTTAAAAGATGGAATAGCAGCATACATCAAAGCAAGATTTACACACATGCATAAACATATGCATCACCTGTGAACAGACATACCCAGTGGAGCCTGTCATGGCTGACAGTGAAGTAGAGAGCCAGTCACAGCTCTCCTTGAGGCCAGATGAAAATATATGAGATGTACACTGAGCTCACTCTGAAATCCCCCTTTCTCACTGTCACTCCACATGACTCATCTCATCTCTCTTTTTCTCTGAGACACCTTTCTATGGAAAACATATTCAAGTAAAAACACAAATGCCCACACGCGTACCTAAGGTGGACTTCATGTAGGCATAGAGGAATCCATTACATTTGCTGTACATCATTTTTTATTGTACCCAGAGACGCTCCTGGATGCCCTAAATTACTTAAAACCGACTTAGTTTTTTGCCGACTTTGGCCTTGTATTTAGCTAGAATATTAATAGCGATAAAAAGGAAGTTCATTTATCCTGAAGATGTACATGTAATGTGTGGGTCACGGTGGGTTGTTATACTTCTCTTTCCTGTGTCTTCTCTCCCTCTGCCTCTCTTCATCTTCTATAATAGGATAATTGTGTCAGTGACCCTGACTGCACAAAGCCCTCAGGTGATTATGAAGATGAAACACAGCGATTAACATAATTCTGTTGACGTGTCAACTTGTGTGTGAGAAAGTGAATGCTGGTGTGCGGTGAATGTAGATACCCGTATTTGCTTTTCAGCCATGTGTGACCTTGTGCCAAGGAGTTATCACTATTTTCCTGCTTAAATCAACTTACCTGGGAGAAGAATAACAGTTCTTTCCATACCTGGGAATACAAGCAGCGGAGGATACCTCCTCCTCCTCTTTACTCTCACTCTTTTTTTCTCCGCTTTGTTTCCATTTGTGGGTCTCTCACTCATGGAGCGTGTGAGAATTAGCAAGGCTGTTTTTCAGGGCAGCATAGTTTCAGGCTATTATAGAAGCAATACCACCCAGGGGACGGAGGCATTATGAGTGTTGGAACAGCAAAGAGCCAAGGAACAGATGAGTTCTCTCCTGGCTGTGTCTCCATCCCTGCTACAGGCTGGTCCTGTGGGCATTCAGCCTCCATAAATATACATGCTGCGTAAGGCTATTCTGAGATTGGCCCTAACCACCCCTCCACCCAACCTTGTTCCTCCAAGAATAATGCTGTTTAATAAATTTAGCAGCTAGACGGTACATGTGTGGGGGTTTTAATGGAGACTGGGGCTGAGAGTGTTTACACCTTGTTTCGGTTAAATTAATTCTTTAGTAGGTTAAATCAAGGAAGTCTACGTGTACCATTGAAAAGGTTTCTGGCACATCTTCACCTCTTAGGCATCCCTTTTTTTTAAATTCTCCTTAAAGTGACATGTTGCAGAGATGAATTTGAAGCTGTTCATTTGTATTTTTTTCCCTGTTTCATACATGTCCTATCTGAATGCTTATTCTGACTGTTTTATGATGTTATATTTATCAGTTAGTAAACTGTAGTGGCTTTAAGAGCACCTGTTTAACAGAACCAAACCACAATGCTAATGTCAACACATTTTTAAAACCAGTCCTGATCAATAAAATCTCAGTTCTTTTCTCCAGACGTCTAAAACTAACAAACTCATTTACAGCAGCTAAACTCAACCTAATGTCGAGTAAAAGCACAAAAGTTCCAAACTAAAGTTGTTTTAGAAAGTATTGACTTGGGCAGGATCTAATCTCAGATATCTTGGTTTAACAGTAAAGTGTATAGCTCCACCATCCAGCCTCCTGACCTCCGAATGCAAACGTTCTAACCTCTTAGATTGCTCTTTTTGGGAGCTTTTAAACGGGCTGATGTGAAACTGCATTCCTCTATGCCCACATGTACAAAAAAAAAAGAAAGAAAGAAAAAGACACTACCAGAAAACGTTTCAATAGGTACAAATTTGTGACAAAATGAGCTGTTGTCTTGAGTGGAGACTGTATTATTATGTAATTTTGGTGTGCTGACACTTTTAACAAGACTGGATTTGTCGGCATTTTTATTCGAGGTTTGATTCACTTAAAAACTGCAGGAATCAAATTCAACTGTCAGCTCAACCAAGCGAAGAAATTATGCACAGTTTACCACCCACAGCTGCAAATACCATGCAGAAGTAACCACATAATGTGCGAACACCCCCTCATCTTACCATATTTTGTCATGTTTCATTTGGTAGTTCTTAGACAGCAGCTGTAAACAACTGGCCTTCCCTCTTTTTCCACCTACTCCGTCTTTCTCTCTTGCCCTCCAATCTCTGCAGGCTAGGAACTGGAGAGGCTATAATTTATCATGAACATGACAAATTACTCTTGGTGGTGTCGAGGAGTGGACTGGTCGGCCATGTGTGTGCAGGGAAGTGTATGCGTGTGGGACAGAGAGTGTGAAGTGGCACAGGGCCAATAAAACGATATGCATAATCTTCGCTTGGCAAGGTGGGAAGAGAGGAGATTAGCAGCTTTGTGTCTGATGTGCTACGTCTTAAAAGTATCTCAGGCCACATGTTGCTTCAAATCACAGTCAAAAGCCACAAAGGTGCTGTACCAGAATTTATCGTTCGTGGCATCCGTCTCGTGTGTGTTTCGGGTGCATGTGGGAAAGAAAAATACAAGCCCGGTCTCAGAGCGCACTTGTGTCATACAGCAATGGAACCCTTCAGCTTTGTTTCAACATGCGTTGGCCTCAAGCAGTTTGCACAGACTCAACCAGTTTAATTATGTAAACCAAACCAGTTTTTGTGCCTGAATGTAAGATGGAAAAAAAGAAAGCAAAGCTGTCGACTAACCATACATCCAGCTCTATCATTCAAGACAAAACGAGTGATGAAAATGTCTTAAATGAGCCAAACTCCAAAAGAAATGCATTGTTTTCTCCTTCCTTCAAATATTATTATCACTCAATGCTACTGATTCTCCTGCATTTATGGAAACGTATTTTCACACCAGAGATTTTCTGGAAAATGTGCACACAGTTTGTTCCAGAGTTTTTCTGCAGTTGCTGTTTACACTTGGATTTCCCAGCAGGAGTTCTCTACTGGAGATGCGCTCTCACTACATATGACCAGGGGCCGTTTGGCTAGAGCCCACAGACAACGATGGAGAAGGAATATAGCTGTAAAAATCCTTGTGAAAGACATGTAAACCAGTGTCACATTTATCTGCACACACGCAAACCACGGGGACGTGTCGAGTCCTCGATTCAAATAGTTTATGGTTTGATCCCAGTGTCCTTTATAACGGTACCAAAATTCATAGTGCTTGTGAGTCCTTTTGGATTAAAAAAAGAAGAAGAATAGTGTGCTAAATAAAGGAATGTAATGTAAATGAACTATATCTTATAATCTAGAACACATGTGTCTGCAACCAGATAATGTGACAGCAGCTCTTATCAGCAAACTCGCTCATTCTTTGTCGATGTTCCAGCGAATTTCCCCCCAAAGCTGATCTTGTGCATTTCTCAGTAGGCAGTGGGCTGGCTAATTGCTGCCAGAAGTCAGGAGGCCGTGACACAGGCATTTACATTCTCACGTGCCACCCCCCCCACAACATCTATGAACATTTTTTGGAGCTACAGGGCATACAGATAAATATTCCAGGAGATGCAACCTGCTGTTACAAACTGCATTTTTGCAGCAAATGAAAATCCCCCATCTCCAACTGACGACTTTTTTTTTTTTTTAAACAAATTGGACATGTTTAGAGTGAGACAGGATATTCATTGAGACAATTTCAACCAAAAAAGTGATTCAGCAGAATCTGTGAAATAAACTTTCTTTTTTTTTTTTTTTAATTGTTCCAACCTGTGTACATTACACTTCAAACATTTTCCAACAATTTTTTTTTTTCGCTCAAACCTGGACTTTCTCAAATTGAATCCCTTTAGACTTGAATGTTTTGATGGAGGAAAAAAAGCCATTTATAACCTAAATAAGGCAGCTAGAACATGGCTGTTGTGGTTGTGTAGTGAAAAGCTGCTATTTTATGAGAGACGAAGCTCTTTATGGGACGATGAAAACTGAAAACTGCATGTGTGTGATCACATGTGTGTGGTTGCTTTTGGCTTATCATTCTTTGTTGCTTATCATGCGGTAAACATCTCCCTTTACGTATGTGTTTTGTTCTTTCCATACGGGAGCTTTTGCTGCAAAACAACAGGGAGTCACTCAGAGACAGACCGCAGGGGTTGAAAGTGCCGAAGTAAGCAGTTCTGATCAGATATGAACGTCACAACAAAAGCCAATAACGAGGCCTCTGTAATAATACAAACGTGCTACTTTTGCTCAGCCAATCATGCTCCTTATCACTGGAAGTTATTTTTGGTTTATTCTAATAAAGAAAATAGTACCCTGATAGACTGAGCACACAAATAGAAGTAATTCTGGGGTGCTTAGAGAGTATTGGTTAATGGTGGAAGATCTGCTCTCTTGTCCAGTTCATTTATAGCATGTTTGGCATTAATTCTGCTGACAGATGTCCCACTTTTAAAAGAGACAAAGGATCATTAAAAAAAAAAACAGAGACCAGAGGGGAAAGACATTTTCTACATTGCATTAACTTTTTACGTCCTGCATTTTCAATAAGAGGCTACTGAAATATCTGTCTCCTTCAAAATAAAAGATTAAGTAATAAAATTCTCCCATCAACTTTGATCACAAACTTAGACAATATTCAGTTTATTTCTTTTGGCATTATAATGTAACATCAGCACCAGCGGGGCCAAACCCCATTCACTTAATCATTTTAAAAGTGCTTAAAAGTGAACAAATGCCTGAGATGGAGACAGAGAGCGACAATTCTTCCATCCATGAGGAGAGACGGGTGATGAATCTGAGTTGTAATATACCATTAGAAGGTCAAGCTTTCTTTCTTTTTTTTAACAGAGCAGGTTTAAAACAAAAAAATAAATAAATAAAACACAACATTCTTATCAACAAAATGGTGCCAACAAAATGAAAAGGTAGTCTAGTGGTTCTCAAAAGAACAATTCCAAGTGTTCCAAGTGTTCTTCATCATTGCTAAAAATGAACATACGCTGTATTTCAAAAGGAGAAATATTTTTATACACACTACTGGTCAAAAAGTTTAGAAATCACCAATTCTTAGGGGTTTTTTTTGTTTTGTTTTGTTTTTTAGTAATTTTAGCATCGTTCAAGTTCAATTTATAGCCCAAAATGGTATAAAGGGAACCAGTGAACTTCCAGAGATTAACACGATAAGGTAGGGTTAATGTTTATTTCACTATCATACAATTTTCAGTAAATACTTTTCAGGGAGTAACTTACAAGTTCCATACATTTATGGGAACTTCTGCAGCAGCGTTAAGAAGATCTTTCTGAAGAATATTTGATCTCCAAGGGTGTCCTGCTGTTAAAGCTACTGAAACTGGCTACTTGGAGTCAAAAGTTGGTGATTTTCTTCTTAACTCCAGTCGTTTATTTGTTCTGTGCTTCAATTATAATGACACATTAAACTGAATCATTTTTAATGAAAAAGTGGAAAAGTTGGAGTGTTCTGAAACTTTTGACCAGTAGTGTATATTATTAATAATAATAATGATAATAATAATAATAATGATGTATATATTTAGTAAAGTGAAAGATGGGACTGTGGCAACTATGCATTTCTAACAAAACTTAGAACTCATTTGAGTTTAAAAATGTATTTAAAAATGTAATCTTTGTTTATCTTTTATTTTCATTCTTTTTTGTGTTTTAGTCTTGTATTGTACAGGACGCTGACTACACAACTCACAGCGATCTCGTTTTCATCGGCGATAAGGTGATTCATGGATAAAATGAAACTCTTTCCTTTTTTTGGCTATCGTGGTTCCAACATGCATCATTACTCTTGGAAAGTATTTTAGCGTTTTTCTTTTGAAACTCACTGAAATCAGAGAAAGATGTTTTTTCTAAGAACATTTCTACACCCCTTCATCTCTGTACTATCGTATTTCTGCAAACAGCCCTATTACGCCTTTAAAGAGGTCAGATAGATCAAAGACTTGGTGAAGTAACCACCCCATTAGGCTCTTATAAGCTTTATAACTTCTTGGTATGGCAAAAAAAAAAAAACTTTCCTCCTTCAAAATTTTAACACAGGATTTACTTAAATTCATACATTCCCTGGATACATTTTGGCATTGTTAAAATATTTTGCTTTTACAGACAGTTTTTGTGAGATGAAACAGAAAGTGCACGTCGCCAGAGCGAGTGCAGTACACTATATTTCTCCATCAGTTTGTGATTTTCACCTAAAATGTTAAATAATCTCTTTCAATCTGTGCAAGAACATAATATGATTAGGTAGCCTGCTTTCTGATGCAGATCATTCAAGAAAAGGTGAAACATAGAAACTATAATAAATCATAATGCTAGAATTGTTTCCAACGACAGCTTTTTATCATTCATATCTGCCTTCGCCACCATTTTAACTCAGAACTGACTGTTTGTTTTTTGTGAATTTTTTGTGGGTTTTTGTTGTCTCAATTTAACATGTTTTACTTTATACAAAGTATGCACAATCTAACATGCCACAAGAAATATGCAGTTGCACAGTTCGCGGGTTATATCATGGCATCAGGTCCACATTCTCAATTTATGCTCAACGTTTCAGACAGGGACCCTTCCACCGGTTTTCCTAACTGAAAATAGATAAATGAACAGTGTCCACCTTAAATTTGTATTAATTATAGATAGATTTTGTTGTGTAAAAAGGAATCTGCCTTGCTTACACGACTCTGAACGTTCAGCATGAACAGACACTGCAGAAGAAGAAGTGGAAGCCAGGAGAGCAACGTTAACTGGAACTTTAACACACACACACACACACACACACAAATCTTTCACTCATACACATGAAGGGAAATAGAAGAATGTATGGAGCCAAAATCTACCAGCACCAGTCCCTTCATCACACAGGCAGGAAAAAAAAAATTCCTGCTGGAAGACACGGAGAGTGGAGGAGGATCGATACTCCAATACTCCCCTGTCTGCTTCACTGGCCCCCAACGTTATCCCACATCATTGCAGTGGACACAGAGAAGACAAATGACTCCTGTGTAGGGAACATGGGACTGGTGGAGGGGGGTGGGGGGCAGAGGTGGTGTGCTGAAAGGCAGTTGAGAGCTGATGGAACACAAGATGTACTGTACCTCCCTAACATCAGCACTGACAGTGACAAAGTCTTTGCACACTTGACAGCAGAAGAGTGCCGCAAAAATCAGAATGACAGAAGACAGTCTGAGTCGACTGGAATAACGGAGAACAAGCTTGTCTCAGAGATGCAACGGCAGCAAAAGCATAGGATCCGCGAATGAGAAAAATACATATACTGATTGTTTTTATGAGGCATAAAGGCGTCACAAAATGTCCTGAAAGCCTGCTCTCAAGGTAAACAAATGATTCTAGATTTTCGCTTAGTTTTATGAAATATGTTGCTGTCTCACTTTAAGGTCTGACGTTACCGCATGCATATACGTACTGTAAACATTTCTAGAGAGTCTCTTCCCTGCAGTTACGAAAAGTTGAATACTGGAGGTAGTTGTGGCAGGCTGGGGGCCTGTTTGGGACATGTCACAGCTCCGAGTGACAGCCAGGTTGCAAAGAAAAGGTGCAGAAACAAGCAAAGATGGATGAAGGGGAGAGCTTTGCCTTTGTACCACAAAGAGTCCTCTATTGTTTTTGATCTGCTGTGACTTCAAAGCGCAAAAGTCTGTTTTTATTCCCGGCAGAACTCCCTCTGTTGGCTTATCACACATCTCATTTGTGGGGCTCCAGACAAACAGACAGCGGCGCAGGGTTGACGGCCCTGCTACATTGAGGTTTGACAAATTAGATTTTGCAGTGATTGATGCTGAATCAACAGCTGAAAACAAAGTTTAAACAGAAGTGTGGGCTGAAACAGAAAAGGGATGGGATGACATATAAAACTACGAAAAGAACGAAGGAAGTGCAGAAGCAGGAGTAAAAAAAAAAAAAAAAAAAAAAACCCAAAAACTGACAAAAACCGGATCAAAAAAAATGTTTCACCTTATTCATTTGCATATTTCATTTCTCTCAAAATTCAGTTGGGTATAATGACACCCATATTTATTGATAATGCCAGATTGCTGTTGTAATTGTGGTAAAGGATTCAGGGATGTTGATGGAGCTCGCAGTTACAGTTATTATTGAGGCATGAGTATGTACGTACATGTAATTAGACGTTATTAGAATGCGGCATCCCTGTAGCTCAACTGTCAGAGCTGATTCAATATTAATCAAAAACAGAACTGAAGGAGCGATGCATAAAAAAGATTTTAAAACTTTTTTTTTTTTAAATGACAGAAAAGGAGCGACAGAAAGCCCAGCATTATGAATCAGTGGAGTCAGAAGTCGGTACAAAGCTACCAGGTTTCTTAAGTAGACAACACTTTGCACAAAACCTTTGCACATAATTAATATTCTTTTGTTGTTGTTGCTTTTTAGATGTAAATTTGCATAATTTGTTAATGCTAACCATTAAAAAGCTGACAGCTGAGAGTCTAAATCTGAGGAGGCTACAATAGCATATCAAAGTCAGTCTATTCTCTCTGAGTCTGCAAGCTGCCCAGGAACTCGTGTGTACAGCATCTTCCCTGTTCCTGGGACTCCACTCTTCTGGAGCTCTGATGTCCTTCCTGGAATTTCTTGGAGCCACTCTTCCAGTTTCAGGGATGAAGACGCAAGTTTTCCACTGGCACCAGTGATGCTGTCATTTTCCACATCCATTCTCCTCCACCCTTAACACCCCTCTCACACGTGGACCTGGGACTCTACTGCTTCTCACAGATGCGTCTGCATGGACACCATACCTGCATCTTTCACCTTGCTGAATCTTTTCTTCTTTTAACCGGTATGTATCACATCAGGGACTGGTCCTGTCATACTTATCATACTTTCAGACTCTTTCTCAGATGTCTTCCATCATGTCGGACTGTTGGATTGATGTTGCAGCTGATTGCTGTACTCAGCTCTCAAATTCACTGCCCATGAACCATAGTTGTTTTGTTTTGTTTTTCTATCTCACAAAAGCTTTATTCAGTCTGGGTCCATTCTCATGTTATATCATTGTCTTGAAAGCAAACTGTAGAACATTCTGTTTATTCTCCTGGCTTCTGCTTCTATAGTGTGCCTCCTTGGTCAGGGAGCCAGAGCTCTCAGTCTTGCTGTTTCTAATGTGTCAGGTATAGAGAGCGTGTTATATATCTTAGGAAATCTCTCAGTTGGACATTCGGTTTCTGTGATACCTGTCTTACTTTTTTGTGTGTTGCCTTGATCTTAGCTTCCAGCCTTCCCCTCCTCAGGGAATGTTTCTTATAGCCTGTGGTGTTAATCTTGTAGACAAGCATCTCCAGGATCACTGCTGCTGTGGTATGCACCAGTTTATTGGTCTCTGTAATGGTTCCAGCAGGTATAATATACACACCTTCCAGCAGATTTTCTGAAGGTACTTTGTCACTTCTGAAGGGGGATACAGCGGCTCAAAGTATCCAGCTGCATTATGATCTCCCACATCAGGTCAGGTAGGTCAGCTGTTGAAGATATCAAGGCTTCTTACTGAGCGTTAGGAACATTCTTACACTGAGAAAAATATTGAGCCTGATTTACTTAAAAAAATTAAGGTAACTTTTTGCATCAAATTTTTATGTAGTTCAAATAAGATTAGTGTTTGTAATTATTACTTAATTTTCAATATTTAAGAATTACTTTTTGCTTGTAAACTGTACTTAATTTTTTTAAGCAAAGTCAACTTCAGTTTTTTAAGTAAAGTCTACTTAATTTGAGCATTTCCATAGTCATTCTTTTGCATTTTCTCTATGTAAAATTGAGTTTTAAAAGAGTGATTTTTAATTAAAGTTACCCATTTTTTAAAAGGTTTTATATTAGTTAATTTTGAGTTGACTCCATTTTATTTTTCTAAATGCTCTAAACTTATTTTAAAGTTACACTTACTTACATTTTCTGGCCATAAACTAGAAATCTACTGTATATTATAGTTAAAATATCAATTGTGTAATTGTACATTTTGAAATACATCACCCAGCACAAGAATTAAAGTAGGGACATTTTTATTAAGTGCATACACTGCTTAATTATCAGTTCTTTCAAACCATATTTGTCCTGTTTTTACACAACATGAAGCACAAGTACCACTACCTGAGAAAATGCATTTTAAAATGAACTGCACAGCCTCTAGGGGAGCTTACTTTATCGACCAACATTGTCATCTGTACAGCTTTTGACCTTACAAATTAACTCCTCATATTAAACTCAGGGTTCTCAATCCTGGTTGACAAAGACGCCAGCCTTGCCTACTACAGATTACACAAACCAGGAGTCTTCAGTGAATCAGAAGAATAAAGATACCATCTCCGATGACAGTGAAGTGGAAAAAAGTGGGGGTAAAACATAAATTTGTATCTTTCAGCTTCTAAGTCACTAATCACAACTAATCCTGTTAATCAGCAGCAGGCAGGGCAGCAATAGTTAGAAAACAAGAAAGGCAGTGGTGTCTCTGGGGACCAAGATTGAGATCCACTTCTGAGCAACAGGACCTTAATGTATAACAAATAACCAACATTGAAAAACAAAATGGAATAGCACAACCTGAACAAATGCAGTATAAAACCAACAACTGTAAAACTGCAGAGAGCTAGCTCATACAATCTCCTCATGGCATCAATATATAGCTTTTAGACATACAAGATCAGCTTGAGATCACATATCTTGGAAGATATTTTTGGCCCATATCCTCACCTTACCTCATCATCACAGCAAAATTACACATAAAAACATCTTTAACCAGTGCACTGGGAACTTGAGTGCAGTTTAAAACCAATAATTGTAAAATGTCCAACGGAAAACAAATCGTTCGCCTTCAATGTCATCTATGTGACATCTATGTGGCTTTTAAGAATGCAAGGTGACCTTGAGATTATGTACCTTGGATGACATTTTTTTGTTTTTATCCTCAAGCTCCAGGAAGATTTTTTGAAAAACCTCAAATGTATATTTCAGTTTCTTAGGGTAGCTCAGTTCCAGTGCATAGATAAGGCCCATCAGGTATGCACAAGCAAGTGCCACATCAGGAATACCAAAGAGCACCTCTGTTCCCTCGATGGCTATTCCAGCTTGCTTGCATCCATCCCTGACTTTGGTGACCACAAAGATGTTGAGGACAAATGTAGAAAGAGCTTCTTGGATGGCTGCAGCATCATCATCCTCAAAAACCTTTGACAATAGACAAAAGAATAAAACCTTGTTGAATAATAATAGAAAGTATACATATGGCTGTTGTCTTACTTTGTACAATTTGGTCCAGTGTAAAAAAAACATAAGAATACTATCCATTATGGATTATTTTTAATCCAATGACTAGAAACATTTAGATAAGAAGGAAAAATATAATTGTTACAAAGCATCACTTTTTATTCTGAATATTCAGCAGTGTTTCCCCTACCATTATATCAGGGGAGCCCCATTATTTATCTTATTTACATGATGGCATGTCATTTAAGCAATATCACTCAAGAGGGAGTGCTGTTGTTGGCGAATATCAGCACTGGTGTGATTCAGTCGCAGATATTCACACCAGTGCTGATATTCGCCAACAACAGTATTTTAAAACTTCTAAGTTAATGTTTTACACTCTGCATTAATAATAGTCACACAAAAATATGTCTATATCTGTATGCACCCCCCAAGGCTGTCAACCTAGAGGAAACACTGTTCAGTATGCTTACAGATAGGTACAACCTTATACCTTCCAATATGTGTCAAATATTTTTATATAAAGATTAATATATCCACATAGATAAAAACTTTATTCACCCCCCCCCTCTCTCTCTATTTATATATATATATATATATAAATATACACAGAAACACGCACACACACACACACACACACACAATGTTATATTATTATCATCATCAAAGCATAGAGAAGCTGT
>JBAMYA010000005.1:8981822-8995404 GCA_037176975.1 Arrhamphus sclerolepis
CAATCTCTTACATTTATATTAGCCTACAATCTCTTACATTTATATTAGCCTACAATCTAAGCCTACAAGTTTCTGTCCACTGCTGTGAGGAGGTTATTGTCACAGTCTTCAGTGGATCAGGGATGTTTTTTTTGCCAAGGTTGGACCAACATCTACAAAATAATGGTTAAATCTACATAATTCATGCTGTCTGTTATTAATTTTCTTATCTATAAAGTAATGGGAGTGATCTCCTTGATCGGGACTATATTTAATGATGCTATTAAGTATGTTCCATATTCCCAATATATTGTTGTTATTTTTCAGTAATTTTACTTTAGTATTTTTTTCTGCATATCTTTATCATGCTAATCAATTTATTTTTATATTTTTTATACTGATCTTCTACTTCTTTTGTTCTGTGTTTAATAAATGCAGTATATAATGTATTTTTTCCTTTCATAAGCATTTTGTAATCCCTTTGCCATCCATGGTCGGCCTCTGCTTTTTTGTTTCCTGCTTACTTAAATTATTGGGAAGTTGTTTGTGTTTTTTAAATTATCATATAATGGTTTAAATATTCTTGAAAATGTAAGTCTTGAGTAAGTCTTAAATGATATATGGTTTCCTCTGTTCTCACCCTTTTGTATTCTGGACTGCACAGTAGGTTATTTTTCTTATAATTGCTGTCTCAAACAATAAAGACTGGTAGATGATCACTAATGTAATTACTTAATATGCCACTGATAGTATTGCAAATCCATTATCAATTATCAATGTAGCACAATCAGTTTGATTCTAGTAGGTTGAGTTATTTTTGGATATAAGCTGATATTATACATCGTATCAATTTATCTTCAAATTCTGCTCTTAATTTTGAATCAATATTACAATATCAATATTACAATATTACATGGTTTATAATAATAAATTTGGAAGGGTACTTCATAGCTCACTTGGCTTTTCTGTCTGCCTCAATTCCCTATCAAGCTACTTTCAATAAAGGCCACTGAAGTTGCAAAGTAAAAAAAAAACAACAAAACAAAAAAAATGTCTTCAAATTACTTTCACTAACTATCTCGTACCCTCTTTCCTGCTAGCCGCGGACTCCCAGCGACGCACGCCGCTTTTATACAGGCCGACCAGTTCATCTAGACAAGATGTTGATGAGCAAGGTGAAGGTGCCACACACGTTTGCTGTTCACTCGTACACGCGGCCGACTGTGTGCCAGTACTGCAAGAGGCTTCTTAGAGGACTATTCAGACAGGGTCTCCAGTGCAAAGGTGAGTGCAGACAGAGTTACGCATCTTTTGATGTCCAATGTACTGCTGAATATTAGTAATCTGTTCATAATTACCTCTGTTATGTTCCTCTCAGATTGTAAGTTCAACTGCCATAAACGCTGTGCATACAAGGTTCCCAACGACTGCCTTGGAGAAACCATCGGAGGTAAGGGGAGATAGGCGTCACTTTTCCAACATGTTTATGCTTCTGTTAACTCAGTGTGCATGTGCATACTTTCATTGTCAAAACTAATAAACATGCATATTATAATCTATTATCTAACAATGCTGAAACTCATCCGCACTAATCTTTTTATCTTCTCAGACAGCAGAAGTAACTGTGGTAAGTATTACTGGTACAATGTGCTGATGCTTGCTTGCAGGGTTGTGCCCTCCCTTCTTGCAGTGGCTTTAATGTAATGTTATTAGTGGATGTTATGGCAGCAGGAAGCTTTGGCATTTATTTCAAAGAATATTCAACACAATCTATTTAAATCAGGCTGCACTCAACCCTTCCTTGGCATTTGTTTCAGACATGTTAAGTCCGAGTGCAGACCCTGAGGTGCCCATGGACTACAGCAGCGAGTACGACACCTCTGACAAGTCTTCAATGGATGACTCAGATGAGGCCTGCAGTATCCCCGGGTCCTTTTCTCCTGAGAACAACCAGGATGGAACCAGTGGAGACCAAAGGTACAAGAAGGCTTTGAACATTGGATTAAACCACAAATAGGTCTTTGGAAGGCCAATATTGATGTAGAGTACTTGATCTTCTTTTGTTTGCTCTTTGGGGTTATGCAAGAGACTGAAGTGTCTTGATAGTTTGTTTCACAGCACCATCTGGGAAAACTTATGTTGAAACAATTTGGCAGAGGACAGGAAAAAAACAGCAAAACAAATCTTGGTAGGTGAAGGTCAGTCAGTCAGATGAACCAAAAAGAACCAGTCAGTGAACAGGAGCTGCAATTACCAGTCCATTAGCTGTATTTCTCACTCTGACTTTAACCCAAATAAGGATCCATTTACAAAATAACACCTGAAGAAACTCTAATACAGGCTTTATCTTCTGATCACCTAAATTCAGTGTTTTTCCCCTAGTGTTTACATTCCATTAATGAGGGTAGTCCAGTCAGTGAGGCAGACGACCCGGCGATCCAGTACAGCCATCAAGGAAGGATGGATGGTTCACTACAGTAATAAGGACACACTGGTAAAGCAACATCAATAATGCCCTTACTACTCTCTTTTAAGATATCAAATCAAAGTCAATCAAAGCCATATACAGCTCTGTAACTTTAGTCCATATGCATGAATGAACTGTCTTCAGTTTCTTTATTATTAGAGGCTTTTTTTGTTTACTTTCTGTTCAGTTAGAACCAATAAATATATACTGATTTAATTTCTCTGTCTAGCAGCTTCTCTGACGACATTTTCAACCTTGATTATTTGGTCTCTGCTTTTACTGCTTCCTTTTTCCTGTGTGTGTGTGTGTGTTTGTATGTGCATGGGTGAGTATGTCTCAGGATTGATTATGGCGTTGTCTTTCTCTTGCAAATGCAAAAGAAAATAAGTGATGAGTGCCCTTTAAAAGCATATTTAGTGCCTTTTCTTTCTCCCAATGTCTCAAGTCTAAACATGACCTTCAAATAAACTTGTCTGGTGTTTTTTTTTTTTTTTTTACTTTATTCTTTCAAGCCACACTAACACTCTTTTTCCTTCTTTCATCTTTGATTCTTTTCCCTCCATCTACGTTTCCATTCTTGGAATCCTGCAGCTTATACTCTCACTCATCTTTCTTCTCATCTGGCCACTTTATATCCAGCTACGCTTGTCAATGCCTAAATTATACTACGGATCCTTGCCCAATCCCTCATTCTCTGTTTTCTGCCTCCTAAGCCCATCTCATTTCTCATTGTCCTCTCTTACCGTGGTTGTCCCATTCTGCCCCCCACCCCCACCCCCACTCTCCAACAGAGAAAGAGGCACTACTGGCGCTTAGACTGTAAGTGTATCATCCTTTTCCAGAATAACACCACCAACAAGTACTACAAGGTAAGCATAGTTTATTCCCTGACAAGTCATGTATTTGGACAGTACACCATTGTTTTTTTTTGCTCCAATACATCCATGATCTTGCAGGAAATCCCATTGTCTGAGATCCTGGAGGTGCGTCCTGCTACCGATTTCAGTCTTGTCCCACAAGGCACCAATCCCCACTGCTTCGAGCTCATCACCGGCACTATGTGCTACTTTGTAGGGGAGGACCCCAACACCCTCCCCTCTATGTCCCCCAGCAATCCCCAGACTGTCCCTCAGACGCCTCCCTCCCCCAGCCAGGTGGCACCCAACAGCGGTATTGGGCGAGAGGTGGCAAAGGCATGGGAGTGTGCCATTCGCCAGGCTCTCATGCCAGTCATCTTTCAGGATGCTCCACCAGCTGAGGGGAAAACACCTCACAGTGAGTTGAGTGGTTAAATGCAGACTTTGAAGCTGGTTTAGTGTCCTGAGCTGAATTTGAATTCTTCTGGTAGTAAAGAAAGTAGAAAGAATAAAGGTTGAAAGAAACTCAGGGCATGTTAGACATTTCGTAGAAGCATGTTTATAAAAATAAATAAATAAAATGCATCATTTAGAGATCACAGTAAAATGCTTAACCTGTGCTGTTTGCTGTTTTAGGACAAGCCTCTGTCAGCATATCTGTGTCCAACAGTCAAATCCAAGAGAATGTGGTATGACCTCTTAGTTTGAGCAGTGTCCTTAAATCTTTATGCTAATTTTACATCAAACAATGTATTAACCGAATGAAATATTACTTTTGTACAGGATATTGGCACGGTTTATCAGATTTTTGCTGATGAAGTTCTAGGATCTGGGCAATTTGGAGTAGTTTATGGAGGTGTGTAGAGCTCTTCTCTAAAATAATTAATAATTGTTTAAAATTGTTAAGCACACAAAAAATACATTGTGATTCTTATTGTTTCATTGCAGAACTCTTGAGTACAACGCAAAGTCATATTCATGTCACTAATAAACACTTCATTTTCTCAGGAAAGCACAGAAAGACAGGGAGAGATGTTGCTGTCAAAGTCATCGACAAGCTGCGATTTCCCACCAAGCAAGAGAGCCAGCTGAGGAACGAGGTGGCCATCCTGCAGGTAAGCACGCAAAACTTGATGTGTACATTTAGAGCCACTTCGTGTCATCTGAGGCTATGTTAAGAAACTTCCCTAAAAGAAAGTGTGGAAACCCTATGTGACTCCATGGTCACTGGTTAATAATAAGTTAAAGTTAATTTCTTTAAAGAAATTCAGAGTTGTAGTGCATATTTCTTTCACTTTGATAGTAAAATCAAAGTTCAGTTGTGTGCTTTAACAAAATTCATCCAAGTAGATCATATTACTAATATCAGACTTATTTTAGTTATTTTCTGGATTAAATTCAGGCATCAAGGCGACATATGACTTTTTTCAAAAACTAACATAATTTTCTGAGGTCTTAATGACCTTGGCCTCAAATTACACTCAGTAACTCTCAAATTAGACTATAAAGTATATGAGAGTAAACAGCTCCTCACCTGGGGGATGCAAACTGAGCTCATGTGACAACACATTCAGTTGATATTAAACATGAATGGCAGGTTTAATCTCAAAGATTCACATTTCTTTTCTCATGAAACTGGTACCAATACATCTTAAAAGTACTATATTGTTCTGCGTCATGCCTTCAACTCCCCCTGATAATTAAACGTCACTGATAGGAACGCCAGCTGGCTTGCAGGCTCAATAAATCCCTGGCTTTGCAGCTGGTCCTTTACTTTGTAAATGTTTAAGTTTTAGGAGGCTACCATTAAAACTGTTGCTTACAGTGCCACACACATGGATACTGGAGAGTCTGAAGCTGTATAAGACCAACAGTGTAGTGTACGAAGATGAGCAAAAAATGACAGCAGTATTTTCAACAAGAACATTCACTTGTTGGAACATTGGAACAGGAGCAAAAAGTTATAGACGCTGCAGCAGCATAATTCCATGTAACCCTGATTAGGAATCCCAGCTGGACATCTCTCTAGAGTTTTTCAGCCTTTTAAATTAACAGTATTGCCTAATGGTATAGACAGGTAAATGTCTGAACACAACAAATAGGACACTACTGACTAACTGCCTTCGTCCAGAAGTCAGTGAGGCTGCAGAGGACAACTCTGGAGGTCAACTCAAAGCTAGCGGCACAGGTGAGCAGCAAAGTCAGTTTATACCAAAGAGACGCCCCCGCTGCTGCTCTGCATAGAACTGAACCCCCTCAGTCAGATCATCAACAAGAGTGGCTATAGGTACAGACTACGAAATGGGACGACCATCAGCCACCTTCTCTACATGGGTGACAAAAAGCTGTATGCCAAGTGAGTGTGACATCCACTCTCTGATTCACCTCTCAAGGATCTACAGCAACAAGATATCATTCGGATTAGATGAGTGTGGGACAATGGTATCTAGGAGAGGGAAGATGATCAAAACAGAAGGGGTTGAATTACAGGAGGGGAACATAGCATAGATGGAAACTAAGAGGAGGCAGCACAGAGGTCAGCCACAGTCAAATACCTGCAGAGGGTGAAGCAGATCCTGAAGAGTCAACTGAATGGGAAAAACAAGATCCAGGCTATCAACGCCTATGCTGTACCAGCAATCAGGTACATGCTGGTATAATATCTTTGCTACTGGAAGAGATGCAAGACAATGCACGGAGAGTTCCACCCCAAGTCCAAAAGCAAAGAATCCAGGAGGAAACAGCAGGCCACCAGGAATACATCAAGAAGATGCCTCAGACAGCTGAAACCCAACATGGAGGAGGAACCAGAGGGGCTGTCATGAAAGGACAAGCCCCTCAAGGACAAGGACATACCAATGATTGAGAAAGGCTGGACTGAAAGACAGAAAAGAGGCTTTTACAATGACTGCACAAGAACAGGCCCTAAACACTAGATCAACTGAGGCCGGAGTCCAGGCTGTGCAAAGAAGCAGCTGAAACAGTAGCGTGTAAGATGCTGGTAGGGAAAGCATACATGGAACACCATAACCAGGTAGATGGCATACATCTGCACCAAATACAGACTGGAGGTACCAGGGTTATGATGGAAGATACCTCCATAGGCGGTTGAGAATGAATGGGTCAAGATTCTGTGGGACTTCCAGATGTAGACTGACAAACTGGTGATGGCGAAGCAGCCTGACTTGGGGGTGATGGATAAACATCAGAGGACAGCAGTGGTGATAGATGTGGTCATCCCAAGTGATAGCAACATCAGAAAGAAGGAACACAAGGAATACCAAGGGCTAAAGGGAGAGCTAGAAAACTGTGGATGTCTCCAGCAGATGCCAGAAACAACATCTCCAACTAGAATGTGTGGCTTTGGAGGCAGATCTGTAGGAAGAGTGTAGTTTTTGGTTTGTTTTTAAAAATCTCTCAATGACTGGTACTGTTACTTGACTACGACTGATATTCCTGAATTTCCTACCCAACCATAGCTAAGTAGGTTTGTTTTTCCAACCTTTGTGGTACTGCAAATGGAGCAAGATTTGAAATTGTGGGAACAGATTGCAAGTAGTGATAAAGATGAGAAAGTTTGATAATTTGCTCTGCGCTATTTTGGGAGTTAACAGAAAATCTCAGTGAGTGACACATTTCCAACTTTAGGCAGTCTGAAACACAATGTTTGGGTTGTTTTTTTTCCCAAGTTTCTGAGTTGGTAGAGAGTTTAGGATACAAATATACTGTAAATAATTTAGATGTGTGAACATCAAGTTTCAGATTTATACCTTTTAGCTGTCATGAAATAATATCTTTAAACCGTCAACATCGTCAAATTTTTGATCCATAGTTTGAATATCATTAAATGTTTTTTATGCTGGGTTGTGTAATTTTTATATTATGCCTTGCAAACATCCCGTTTTTAAAGCTCTCTTTCTATTTCACCAGCAGATGGAGACAGAGACACAGTAGTTTTTGTCAGAGGGCCAATCATGTTTAAAAAAAAACACACACTTAGTTCATGTTCCTCCTCAGACCAATATGCTTTCATATTTTAGTGAAGTATCTTATAAATAAATCCCTTGTAAATAATATGAATACGAGCATCAACATAACCTTGTGGGGAAAACAATTACGGCATTTTAATGATGCAGTGCTAAACTACTCAGTTTACTGTTCTCTGCTGTTTTACATCTGTTCTCCTGTGTTTTACTGTCTGGTTCCTTTTGCTGCTCTACCTTGCTCTTCTCATTACGTAATTCTTGCCACTCTGGCTCTGTCACTACCTGTTTGCCTCTGCTTTCTGTTTCGTCAACCCTGCTTTTTCTTAAGCAGGAGAAAAATAGATTTGAGTCACACCCCTTATATAGCTAAGGTGTGTGCAACAGGTAATAAATGATATCTAGATCAGGGATGGGCAACTCCAGGCCTCGAGGGCCACTGTCCTGTATGTCTTGCATGTTTCCCTGCCACAACACACCTGACTCATGGCAGGGAAACATGCAAGACATGCAGGACAGTGGCCCTTGAGGTCTGGAGTTGCCCATCCCTGATCTAGATAAATGAACATGAGAAGAGACAAGGATTCAGAGGCGGGTTAATTTCTCGGAATTTCATTGCAGAGTTTCCTTGGAAAACTGAATGACTGAAAGGTTATGGTTATGTTTTGTGTCACTACTTGTTTTCTGTTTCTTATAAATTACCCTTCCTCACCCTGCTTTTGCAAAATTTCACAGAGTTTACGCCACCTGGGCATTGTGAACCTGGAGTGCATGTTTGAAACTCCAGAAAAAGTGTTTGTGGTGATGGAGAAGCTGCATGGTGACATGCTGGAGATGATCCTCTCCAGCGAGAAAGGCAGACTGCCTGAGAGACTCACCAAGTTCCTCATCACACAGGTATGTATGTGCCATAGGCAAATGCAGACTTGATTGTAACACAAAATGTGAAATCTTGCTGTAACTGTGCGTGCGCATACTTGATATGCGTTACTGATAATGTCGTCTGCATTGTATTTGCTCAGGTTTTCTGTGTTCGCACTGTTCTAAGTTACAATGCTGGCAGTGTGAATGCACTTTCTAACTTCCCTTTCATTTTGGTTGTGGGTATCCATATCTGGATGTGCAGATTCTTGCTGCGCTCAGACATCTACACTTCAAAAACATTGTTCACTGCGATCTAAAACCCGAGAATGTGCTGCTTGCCTCTGCAGATCCTTTCCCTCAGGTATTTACACAAGCAACACAGATGCACATTAAAACTTGTTCTTATCGGCAGAAGTTGCAGTTTTCACACTTGCATACTTGTTCATGTCTTGGTGACTGCACAAGTGCTCAGAGTATGTCAAACCTGGAGTCCCCCAGATATTTTGCCAACTTCTGCTTCTCTTCCTTGTGTTCCTTCATTTACTCGCTCACCATCCTGACCGCTCGTTTTTCCACAGGTGAAGCTGTGTGATTTCGGTTTTGCTCGTATCATCGGTGAGAAGTCTTTCCGTCGCTCCGTGGTAGGCACACCGGCCTATCTGGCCCCAGAGGTTCTGCTGAACCAGGGTTATAATCGCTCACTGGACATGTGGTCAGTTGGCGTCATCATGTATGTTAGCCTCAGTGGAACATTCCCTTTCAATGAAGATGAGGATATCAATGACCAGATCCAAAACGCGGCCTTCATGTACCCTCCCAGCCCCTGGAAGCAGATCTCCAAAGATGGTAAATATATACTGCGTTCACACAAAACCCGTTTATTTAATATTTTAGAATCAAAACAGGTGGAAGAAAATATGGCTATTCAGGCAGGCCTTGAAATAGGCCTACCATTAAATTAATACTGACCAACATTCTGAATTATTACGCAAACATAACATTTATGGGGTAAAAACAGGATGGAGCTTCTCGCTTCTGCTTCATTGTGAGGCTGACTGGCTGCTCCTGTTACCTGCCTTCTAATTCCTCACTCTATATCCAAAAATTTTGGTTCAGGAATTCAGTTGGTGAGATGAATATAGAACTGTACCTATCAAACTCTACCAATGTAGTCCTTCAGTGGAGACAGAGTCCAGTCTTAAAGCTGGGAACTGGTTCCTTATAGAGGGATAACTTAAGACTCTGTCTCCTCTTCTATGTTTGGGAACTAATCTGAGAGTGAAGTGCTCTATTGGAATGATATGAAACTATTAGTTTCATGAAACATGAAGGAACTGGTTAGTTTATATGGAGTTTCCTCATAACCCGCTTTCTGAGATGGACCCCAGCCATGCTGGAGCCACTCAGTCTGGAGGTTACAGCTCTGAGTGCTCTGATCACCACTGGCACTGCTCTAGCCTTTACCTTCCAGATCTTCTCTATCTCCTCTTTCAACCCTTGGCACTTCTGGAGCTTCTCCTGTTCCTTTGTCTTGATGTTACTGTTGCTTGGAATAGCCATATCTATCACCACGGCCTGTTTCTGGAACTTGTCCACCACCACAGTCTCTGGAACTGGTCATTACTGTCTTTTGTCCCCTGTCCCTGTATTTGTTTTTTCTTTTTCTTTTTTAAACAGTCAATATTTCTATATTATGTAGCTGCATTTTTTTTTTTTTTTTTTTTTGTCTGTTCCTAACTCCCCACCCCTTCCGCCTACACTGTCTTTGATTGACATACCAATGAACAGAGTGTAGCGGCTAAACATACTGCAATCAGAGATTCACATCAACTGAATGTAAATAAATTCACAAAGCAAGAGGCGATCAGAAAGCAGCAAAAAGAATAAATCTAAACTCCAAACATGCAGGAGATTGAAGTTTATATTCTTTAATTTTAGCCTGCTGATGTGTAATAAAGATATATCCACAAGGCTAAAGATCTGTTGCCATTTTGTTACTCATTCTAAAGAGGAAATTTTGTGAAGGGTTACCATTTTTTATTGTGTTAGGTCACTTTTTTTTTTTTTATTTTTTTAATTGAACAATCTCAATGCTTTTGTGTTTCCAGCAATTGACTTGATCAACAATCTGCTGCAAGTAAAGATGAGGAAACGCTACAGTGTTGACAAAAGTCTCAGCCATGCATATTTACAGGTAAAAGGAATGAGCTACTCAAGCCTATGAGCACTCAAACATGCACACTGTTCATGCTTACCTTTGAAAAAACCGCAGACAGTTTTCCTCGAGTATTTTCTCACATTTTCAGTACCTCTATATTACTTGATTAAATGTAAGAGATGCAGCTGCCTCTGCAGAGACGTTGATGCCACAAAGCAATACTTCAAGCTCTAGAGATCGCCTGAAGAAAATTTGTGCCCATTATAGGAAAAAGGCAGATTTAAATACGAGGAGTCTGTGCACATGTCAAGGAGGTAAAATGGATGCTCAAGGGTGATGGAAAATTTATTGAGGATTTAGCTGAAAAGATTTAGACTGAAACTTACGACTTTATTAACTTCTTAAATGGATCTTTCAAAACAATGTGTATATGAAAAAAGGCCAGTGTTCCCTATAGAGTAAAGCCAAGTCACTGTTGCTGTTTCTGTTGCAACAATGGCCATACATTGTCATGGTGACCAGATGATTTTTTTTTTTTTTTCTCTTCTTACTTTTTCCACTTCCCATTCACACACAAATACAGATAGACATACTGGATGACAGGCTGTAAACTCACAAAAGCCTGTTTCATTTCAAAGCCCCTTTCTCTCGTTTTTAATCTATATACTTGTGTGTGTGTGTGTGTGTGTGTGTGTGTGTGTGTGTGTGTATAGGTTTTTGCACAGAAGTGTATTATGTTTCAGTTTACAGTGGTTATTTTTCACTTACAGGACTACCTGACGTGGCTAGACTTGCGGGAGCTGGAGACTAAACTTGGTGAGCGTTACATCACGCACGAGAGTGACGACAGCCGCTGGCAAATGTTTGCCCGGGAGCATAACATGCCATACCCTGCTCACTTTGTGCCCCCTCGACCTGCATCGGCCTCTGATGAGGAGGGTGGTGGGGAGGATGCTGATGTGCAAGGTCTCACTGAGAGGGTCAGCATTCTCTGAACACCAAGAGACACAGGACTCGTTTCACAGGAGGACAGAGAATGACGTTGTTTACCTAGAGTCTGAAAAGACAAGAAGTAGCAGAAACTCCTCAGTTCTAACAGGAATAGTGCCCAGCTGTTTAGACTTTCAGCGCTCAATCTGCTTGGTGCCAGTTTTATATAATGAATCCCAGTTTCTCTCCTTCAGCTGGAGGTCCCCAGAACTTCTTTTATTCACTTTGCTTCTATTGGTTCTCGTCTTTTGAATAGTTTGAATTTTCCCTTTCAAAAAGGACATGTCTTTACAGATAAGACTAGAGTTAAACTTTATATTTGCATTTGTCCCACAAATGAGTAGTCATGTATTGTTTTCCTTTTTATGTAATGTGCCTTAAGTGAAGCAGGAAATACCATTCCACTACAAGCTAAGTTATTTGTTTCAGGTGCATTTTTTTTTCTATACAAATATAAATGACACAGCTTCCATACTGATTGGAATTACAGATATTCTCACTGTATGCCTTCAGTTTTAATGTCCTTACCATGTTTTCCGGTGATGGGGCTCTTTATGGTGACAAAGAGCCTCTGTTCTGGTAATTACTAAAGTGAATGCACAGTGACAATACCATCTGTATTCTCAAATGCATTCGCATAAATTCATGTCCTTCAGGAACTTAAAAACTGCAAGTATTGATCAGGCAAAAGCAAATCTTCCAGTAATTACCTCTAGTTTGAAGCCACAAAATGTATGTAATCAAAGATGGCATTGTGGGTTTAAATGAACTCTAGAATTGGGGCTGTTTATTACACGCCATTATCAGGCTTTTTTTTTTTTTTTCTTTTTTTCTTTTCAACATCATTACCTGCAGCTAGCAGATTATACAGCTTGTGCTTCAGTAGCTCTTCCTGAGTGGTAAAATTGCTCCCATTGTGTCAAAAAGCCAACTATCACCCAACTGAGAAATCAAGCAGTTCATTGAAACGATGAATAACATGTCCTCACATGTGACTGTATGATAGGAATAAAGACGAGAAGATCAATGGGCACATCTTTTAGCTTCTCCCAATGATCTAGGAGCGTGAATGAACAGCCTGGGTTGCTAAACAAGATTTTATGCTAACTTGGTTCAGTTTTTGATTATGTTTCATGTCACTATGTTGCATGTTTCTGTGAAGTAGAATTTATGTACTGTAGATTTGTCATTGAGCATGCTGTAGTTAATGACGGTTTGATATAAATGTGTTACCTGAAATGTATGCAGTTGTCAAATTTGTGTAGACTATGTACAACTTGTTTGAATGAAGACCCTGGCCTTTGTAAAAGAAAATACAAATTTCCAATCGTATTCTGTTTGCCTTGAAGTGTCAGAGTAATTTACATATTGATCTATACATACATTTACAAAACCAGATGGGCATGAATTCCATTCTTTTGGGGCAGCTATATTAGATCCGTATGTTTAAGTGTCCTTGGGCAAGACACTGAACTGGTATTAATGTCTTTGGTCCCCCGTCCCTAACGATCCACAGGGGGGTTTGGGTCACTGACTTATATATGACTTCATATCTTATAAGCTCAAATCTCTCCATTGGTCAGTTCGAATTAACAAAACCTTCTGGATGGAAGCTGAAATGTCTTAAAGGAACAAAGAAACGATTCATAGCTTGGACTCATAGTTTCATAGCTTGGGGCATTACTACGACCAACCTGGATGACTTGAGAATCTACACCCACATGTGTTGACAACAGTGGACAGGTGCTAATTAGATGAAGTCCATTTACCATGTCATCAGGGAGCTGAAGCCTATCTCAGCTGCTAATCCATTATGGAGTTGGAACAACTTACACATACATCAACAGTCAGTTGAATGTTTTTGGATTGTGAAAGGAATCTGGAGTACCGCGGGGAGTCTACGCAGGCTCTGGAACAACTTACAATGAGCTTGTTGAGATCTTAAAGCAGCACAAAGGAAGATTTGCAGTTTTCATCTTTGCAGCCCCCCCCCCAATAAGCCTCGAGGTTAGGTTATGACTTATTTGGTCTCTTGCTTGGTCTTTCATTCATTTGTCTGTCAAACATGCTGATGTGTGACATAGTGCCTTAAAGTGACACAGGTCTTACAAGAGACAACCAAGACAACCAAAGTTAATTTGACTGTTTTTGGCAGAGTGTAGCAAGGTGAGATAAACATAAACAGCAAACAGTAGTGATAAACGTCACTTCCTCAAAGTAGTCTCTTAATAGACTTCTTCTGTTTGTACTCACAAACGATAAGACAGCATGTTATTTTGATTTT
>JBAMYA010000005.1:9000030-9019528 GCA_037176975.1 Arrhamphus sclerolepis
GAGAGTTAAAAGACAAGTCTTCATCAAAGATGACACCAAGGTTCCTCACAGTAGAGGTAGAGGCTAAAGTAATGTGAGAAAATGGAAACCCCAATTTACTATACAGTATAGTATAGTTTATAGTAATATTTTTTAGCATGTTTATGGAAAATATCATGGGCTTTGATATAAAAGTAAATGAATCCAGGTCAAAATGTCTTTATGATGCATGTTGGTGGTTATCATTTAGCTAAATGTCTGAATTAGAATGAATGTCTGAATTATAAATTGCATATGAAGATTTTTCTTCCCAAAATGGCACCTGGAGAGGAAGATGAATGGTAGCAGAACAAACACAATATTGTTTACACTGTTGATGAGAAAACTTATTAATTAATCTGATATAAATAGAGAAAGATGAGGTTGTTTTCAGTTTCTCGGTTTTTACTAAAAACAGGCAATTTTAAAGAAGGTAAGAAAAAATAACCAGGGATGCTGCACGATGTATAAAACTGAGAAATTTACAAATGGACAAACAGGTTGAAAAGATAAATTTTTAATACAACCCCACAGTGTTACTCATGACATGACACAGTTATTGACAGAGTACATTCATTCATGTCATGGAGAGTTGGCGTGGGCCGCTACGGAGAATCTCACCGGGCCCACCGGCACTTTCAAGGAAATTGGCGACAAAGGCCAGGCAACCATTCGCATTTCACTGCAATCAAGATGTAATTTCAGTGTTAACTTGAGCAATTCTTTTGTGTTTGCTGTCAGACTCAAGTGTCCTGACTGAAATGTTGCAAAGTCTCTGTTCAGTCTATTTCTGGGATGGATATGTACTCAAGAGACCGCTTCTCAAACGGCGACATTTCAAGACAATGACATTTAAACTTCATAGGATTTCATGTGATTAACTATAAAAGAAAATGGACATTATAATTATGTCTTAAGATGACAGAAACTATTTAAATCAGATTTAAGAGCTGATCCCACATGTTTTTAAATGCACTTCAACAGAGAGCAATTTCTTATTGTATTTTTGTTATAGTTGTGGGTTAGGGTATAGCCGTGTTTAATAACTTATCAAAGAATGCAGCAAAGTAAAACAAAGATTGGAAAAATGCCTTTGATAGTTTTTTTCCCCCCTTCTCCATTGCTGAAGTTATTAAAAATCTTTCACAGGAAAGCCATCTAAAAGTTTTTCTCAACAGATTTCTGACATTTAAGAGCCTTATTGCTGGATTCACAGGATAAATAACCTACCAGGAAAGTGTCTGTTCACAGCTAGGCCAACGCACATTTGTTCTTGTGAAAAATATAAATAAATCATGTGAAAATTTGCCTGTTTTAAACAAATTATTTCCGAACATGCTTTATTTTTCTAGACAAGCTGCTTTGTCATGTCACTGATGTTTTTTCCAGCTTCAGGCTACAGTATTTTCTATGTTTGTTCAGAGTCTAATGCACAACTATTGAGACTGGATGGAAAATAATATTTTATGCATAATAATATATACACATATGCTCTCTCTCTCTCTTTTTTTTTTTCTTTTTTACTGTGTGTGAACAAAAGTTTGTCATTCGACAACTCCGAGAGAGGTGCAAGTATACCAGAGGGATGAGTGCAAAGGAAAAGATTACAGCCTCTCTATTTCTGTCCATCAAAGCTCTTTAGCGGTCTTACCATGGTGTGTCAGGGACTGTGAGTGTGAAGTGCATGTGTTTGTATGTGCGTAAGGGACTTGTAATAGTCAACAGTGTGTTCAGCTGGCCTTGCCTTGAGCGGCCCTCACTTTATTTCTTTCCTGACTGCTCAGACCTGTTCCTGTGTGGACTTAACTTTCCCTCAGCAGGACCGAGGAAATCACTGGACAACCAAGGACATATTTAAGGATTAATAGAGACTCTAAAGGAATAGTGGTCAAGATGTTGGTCACCATGTTAACAGCTATGTACGTGATGGTCAAAGTCGTAGAATCGGTAAGAAGATTGAATGGCAGATGGCTTACAAATGAAGACGGAGCTGTATTGAACATTGTTTTGATGAAACTGATCAGTTTATGCAATGTGTTAAAAATGATAATATGGTTTATGTAAAGTGAAAGGTTGGATTATACTGCTGCCAAAGTCTGTTCTTTTTGCAGCTTTTAAAATGTCTTTTACTTGATAAAATCACCAGGTTTACCCAGATCACATAGAAATTTTAATAGAACGGGTTTATACTGACTGACAGCTGATTAATGTGACCTCATGTCAATCTTGGCATTACTGTCCTCCAATGATGCTATGTAAAGCTCATGTACATCGGTTTCTAGAGTTTTGAATTGAGGATGCTTATATTCCCCATTTGACATCATTAAATCGCAATCCTTTTCTTTTTCAGATAGGGGCACGCTTTACACAGCAAGAGGAGCCTTTGCCTTACATGGTGTCGCAGCCATTGCCTTGGCAGGTTCACTCTGTGTCACACAGCCGGAGGAGCAGCAAAGCAGAAGAGGTTAGTTGGAACTTGAGCTGAACCACAGATACAACCAGAACAATGCCTTCTCACCATGACAATTGAGTGTCATCACTGAAGTTTTCTCTGTCATAATGCCCATTTTCACGGGAACATTTGGGGATATACAAGCAACAGCTTTTAGTAATGCAGCTGCTCACCCTCCTTGCATGGCTGGAATCTTATACTCATAATTTAGCTGTTCTAATTTGCTTCTGTCTAATAGCAAGACGGAGCATGCAGACGGTTCAGCAGTCGATCATGTCTCATAATGAGAGCATATAAGCTGCGCTCATGATTGCTCATAGCTTCTCTGACGGAGAACGCATATGAGAGAAGAGAAATGTGTCATGAGGGGATGGCTTTTGGTGCCTCTGCACTCAAACAGTAACAGCCAAACAATGTGATATAAAAAGTCGAGTTTTGCATCTGTATAACGGCGACCTTTAGGGCCTTGGTAAATCGATATTGGTGAATAAATAAATGCTTGCACAGAGATTAACAATGTCCATCATGCCACATTTATCTGACTGCTCATTCCTAAATAACAAAAGACATTTCAGGCCAGGGGTCAGATGCATAAATTATGAGTGATCACATGACCATGCAGATACCTTGTCCCCTGCATGAACTGGTATTTGTAAAAGAAGACTGAGTGATAAAATGGGACTTCATATGTTCTTCAGACTATGCAGACACTCTTGGAGCAATTTGAGCCTGTTTTTGTTATGTGGAAGTGAAAAAGTTACAATTTTGCAAATAACAAAAGAATATCTCAAGGCCATACTCATGGGCACGACATTGATTTTGCCTGATTTCATTCTTTCTCATTAATTTTGTAATATATTCTAATTTAAAAGGTAGAAGAAAGAAAGTAACCTTTTTTATCAACTTGACAGCATGTATGTGGGTAGTTTTGAATACATGTCATTCAGCGAGCCTGTCAGATTTGTAGATTTCTGTGACATCACAGGTCACAATAAAACTATCCAACATTCCTATCTTTTATCTCCGCCCAACTTCACATTGTTTGGCACGCACTGAAGTAGGGTGTGCAAAGCTGTAACACCAGTCTTGAAAGAAGGTGCACCCCCACAGAAGAAGATGGTGGAGGTGGAGGGGAGTTTAGCCACTCACCTGCCCCCTAAAACCACTATGAACAGAGCTGGAAAGACACAACTGAATATGGGGCTTTTGTGCTGTAGCTCTTTGGTGTTTTGATGAGAGAATGTCACAGACATTTTATTAATGCCTCTCCAAAAATTTCTTAAACAAACAAAGAAAAAAAAAATATGTGTCCCATAAATGTGGGGTAAAAATAACCACAGCTGTATCTTACAGTCGTGCATTGCACTGTTAGTGTTAATGGAGGACCTTACTATTACGACTTTAATGACTTTCAATAGTTTATTGTTCCTATTTTCTGGTCCAGGATAATATTTGGCTCTAAGCTTTTGAACTGTGTGGAGAATCGGATCAGTTCAGGCGTCAGTAATGTTCTTCTCTAGTCCAGCCCAACCTTTTCATTTTTACCTCTATAGGGTCCTTTGACCTGAACCTACTGAGAGGTTTGTTACCTTTTTCACTTCAACTGATTCTTTTTTTCCATTTGTGATTCCAAAATCATTTCTGTTACATTCAGCAAGATAACTTTTTCTCTTTTCTTTTTTCTCTATTTGTCATGTAATGTAATTTACATGAAAATCAAAATGTATCTATTATCATTTATCAAAGAGAACCATTGATTTTCATGGCTTCACATGTCTGGCAAACAGAATAGACATGTACTACTGAATTTGTACGTGCAGTTTTTGTTACGAAACCACACAGAGTTGTATTTGTTGACCTTGGTCTCCCAGGTTTCTAGTGACTCATGCATAAAAAATTCTAGTTCGCCTCTTTGTAACTCATTTCTTAAAGCTGTTTTGATTTAAGGAGGCTCGTTTGAAAGTTACTTCTGACCCAGACGTTTAAAAAGGTGAATCTGGCCAGCGGAGTAAGTGAGAGAGTGAGGCTGCAGCAGAAAGAGGACATTTGTTGATTGACTGAGGGCACAGAGGAATGAAAAATACTTCCATGGCTCAGACTGGCTACAGTTTTCTTTTCAACATAACAACTGTGGTGAGAGAAGATTGTAGACCTCATTGCCAAGGTCAAGGAAATGGTGTTTGCAGCCGAACGCAGGCACATAGCCAGAGTTCCAGGTAAGCATCCTAAGCCGGCCCAGTTTTCAGTCTCTGGCTTCCTCTGTCGATGTTCTGCTTGAGCTCTAATCCCAATCAAGGGGATTTGTGTTTGAGGTCATCATTCTAGCCGTAGATAGAAAGGGCATCTTGGTGCTGTAGCACATGTGCTTGGAATATTTGGTTCTTTAGTGCAGGACAATGCATATATTTTAATGTAAAAAAAAGAAGAAGAAGAAGAAAAAAAACCCCAGCAATCTCACAGAACATTTTGCACTGTTAGAGTTATGTGAACTATGTTTCAGCCAGTTCCAGATAAGTCTGTAATGTTGATAATTGTCATACCTGCCCTCTCATACCCTCTTATCTGATGGTACACCACGAGTGTGTTTAGTGTGGATGTAGCTTCTTACACAAAACTGTTCTGTTTCATTTTCAGTATGACGGCCTCAGGAGGAACAGCATAGGCGTGTACAGAAAGAGTAAGTAATACTCTTAGACATTAAAACACTGACTGTTCATCTGCTGACATGTGTGGGACATCAAACTGGCCTCTGAAGTTATATTTAAACAACTTCTTAAGTCCAATACAGCTCAAATCAGGCAAAAAATAGCCTCTTGGAATAAAACCTCTTACGTAAACCATGTGTTTAAACTCAATCATTACTACAGACTTTGTCTCCATGGCTGTTGCCTCTACCTCTCTGGCTATCCCCTGTGTCCTGTCGTGCTCAGACTCCAATACCAGCAATGGAACGTGTACCACACCGGCGGTTCCTCCGCTCAGCCCCATTGAAATTGAGAAAGCTGCCTCTACCATCCAAAGCCACTTCAGGAAGTTCCAAGAGAAGAAGCAAAAGAACGGCAAGTAGATGGGAGGAGGAGGAGAAGGAGGAGGAGGAAGAGGAGGATGGTCATGCGGATGCAGCAGGACTGAAAAGCAACAAGGAAGCAGGTGTGGCATGAGTGCATTCAGCAAAGGCTTGAAGGACTGTGATAATAATCATTAACAAACAGGAAACTCGTATGAAAATGTGCGTACATTCAAACTTAGTTCCCAGAATTAGTGGCAGAAACTAAAGAGTAACATAAAGAAATAGCCTTCAAGTCAAACACTGCTTGTGACATTACTTTAATTTGTATGTGAATAATAAATGTGAACATTTGAATGAATAGTTTTGATGTGCCGTGATGACAGAGTGACTGTGAGAGTCTGTGTGACTGGGAGAATGCTGAAGTTTGTATATGACTTTCATTTTGAGTATGTAAATGTGGAAAAATATTTGTTGACATGTCCTTCCAAAGATTTGTTGCAGTTTTATCTTATCATTTTAATAAACTAATCTGCCAGAGTGTTGTTTCATTGCACCACATTGCCCTCTAGTGTTTAAAGAATCATATTATGAATCAAATGACCTTAACTTCGAGAGGGCTTTTTTTTTTTTTAAATGTGAACGAGAGCAGGAAATGGGTAGACTTGACCAGAGACGGTCTGTGCTGTGTCTGTTCAGGCACTGTGAGTGGTCCCCTGTGGAGGGCCAGTTGATCCTGCCAGGAACAGATGCTTGTCTCAAAGATTAGCCTGAGCCATGCCAGTCCAAGTACACACGGCAGCTACAGTGAGAGTACAAATGACTCATTAAATCAGTTTTTTTTTTTTTTTTTCTTCCACTTACCTGGTGAGCCACGTCATGAGCCCCAGGCCGGTTCTTGGTCCAGGTGTCAAAAGTCTGGGACCCACTGGGGTAGAACAGTAGGGTATAAGAGTTTGGCTGGGGAACACGGAAAGACTGGCCATCAGGAGTTCTGGGAGGTTTACCAGTGGTTGAGCAGGAAAACCAGTCGTATTGGTAAACACCCCCATAATGAACCAGATAAACAACCCACACTTAGAACTGTAATTTACAGGATTTTTTTTTCCTGATCCACCTTCCGTGGTGCTTCAACATATGCCACCGTTTGTTAGTTAAACCCCCATGCGGTTTGTGATCAAAACCACGATCATGAAAGAATAAACAATACCATCACAGTTTATAAAAAGATAGCTTTATTGCACAAGGTGTTGAATACTCTTTTTTTTCCTGTTTTTATTTGTTTTCGTAGAAAAGAAAATGTTGAGTTAAACACAAGCAATTGCAAATCGAAGCAACATTTCTCCATAAAACTTTAAGGAACAACCTCTGGAATTTGAAAATTCTCATTTTTCGCTAATCCCCTTTTTTCAATTGTTGAGTTCATCTTTTCCCTTTTTCTTTTATTACCAGCTAAATTTTCAGAACATGCAATGTTGCTGCCATCCCCGCCCCCCCCAGAAGTGGAGTAACAAAAAAGAACTCTTTCAGCAAGTAATCAATCAAGTGAAAATTAAAATCAAACACAAATCTTTAAAAAGTGAGACAATGCAACAAAATAGCCAGTAAAAAAGGGAAACAAATATAATTAACTATGCATGGTCCACTCTTACATGTTTTAACTGGTCCATATATCAGGATAAAGCAGTTATCTGTATAATTCTATACTTTTTCAAGTCCTCAAAACATCATCTTTAATTCAAACTTTACATTGTGCCCTGTTTTCTAGTGAAGATGTTGAAAATAGTACTCATACAAAACACTTCCTTATGTACACAAGCCTTCTGTTATGGAGCAGAAATGATGGTTAAAGGTACAGAGGAGGAAGCTGCGTGAGGAGAAAAAGGTCAAAAGAGATGAACATCTGAATTTGGTAAAGTCAGTTTGAAAGTTTGTCATTGGAAAAATCCACCCACGTTCAGATATAAAATGCAAATATTTGATTATTTTGTGCCCGTAAAATGCATGAACAATTAGCAAGGATCAGGAAGAATATAAATAATTCTGGTGTTTTATACTGATGTCAGTTAATGTTATTGTTCTATGTGAAACATCAAGTTATACCAAAAATGTCAATGCTGCGTATCAGCTTGGTTGAAAATTTGAATATAGGTACTATTTTATGTTTGTCAGTCTCAAGATTACTATCTCATGGACAATTGAATGTTTTCTGCGACCTCCATTTAGCTTTTTTTTCTTCTTTTCCTTAATGAAGTCCAGAAAACCTCCCTTAAATGTAAACTGCAATATGAATTTTGCAGTTTAATCGCTATGGAAGTGCGGTTTGTAATAGCCAGTGTTTTTGTTCCAGACGTGATCATTATCTGGTCTAACGACGTCACTCACCAAAGTACTTCTGCAAAACAATGTACTTTTACATTAAAACTGAGAACAATGAAGTATGAAAACATTGCTGGTTAGCACAGAAACCAGGATGGAATCTTCTTTAAACATTTACTTTGATTAAACTGATGGGAAATCAGTGTTATCAACTTCACTAGACATCTGCTTAAAACAGGGTTAAAAGTTTATTTCATCAGTCCAACCTATACCCATACAGGTGGAGATGTAGTTTATGGATGTGAAAACAGCCCTAAACCGTTCCCAAACTCGTGTTTTGAGGACAAGTGTTTGCATAACCTGAAACACAAAGGCCAACTAAAAGATGTCAGGTGCTGTAACCACAAATAGATGAAGTGAAAATGCACACCTCTCACTTCTAATCTTAAAATAAAAAGCGTGGATAGGTATCTAAAGTTAAAATATTTACTGCGTGGTATGTTCACCAGCCTTCAGTCCTGGACTTGCAACAAGACAGGTAAGAAAAGAAACAAACAAACAAACAAACAAAACAACATGTTTTGTGGCTGTTTGTGTTCCAGCTGGATAAATGGCACTGAGTTTGTGAACACACCTATGGAAGGTAAAATACAGCATAACACAACAGGCTTAATTACTGTAAAGGCTGTCCTTGTTTTGCAGTCTTCATTTTCAACACCACACTTCCTGCACTGAGCCACAGACCACAGCTAACCAGCAACACAATCTCACACTATGATTTCACTTTACTGTGCTTGTCCTTTACAAAATCACAAGGGGACGGTCCATGTCTCACTCCTCTAACCTCAGTTTCACACCACTTTCTGTCTCTCCAAGATCTTCCATCCATGGCTCTGCTACCCGTTTAAACTTCCCTTCTTCATATCTTCTTTCCTTCCTGTGATTCTTCACTCTTAGCGATTGTCTTTTTTTTATATATATTTTCAATTAGAACGGCTTTTATATTTCTCTGCTTTTTTTCAATATTCATATATATGCTATATATTTGAATAGAAATATATATGTACATATATTTTGAAGACAAACATATATGATATCTTTTTTCTATTGCGAGAGCCCTGATGTTATGTTTTACCATTGCAAAACGTTTGGAGCAACTCTTTTTTTTGGAACGATCTTTTGTTATGGGACTAAGCTTTGGGACATAAAAATGGGGGAAAAAACAAACAAACCCAAAACAAAATTTACCATGCATAAAGCTAAAATTAATTTCAGAAAGGTGGAGGGACTTGAAAAGAGTTCTTTTAGTTTTAAATACCACTTATTTCTGAAGAAAACCTATATGTCTCTGCAGTTCACCTTCAAATTCTATTGACACTTAATCGCTCTGACAGTAATCTCTGCGCCCGTAGATTCAAGATCATACAAATACAATCTTTCTTACACTTTTCTCAAAAAAAATAAATAAAAAAATAAAATAAAATAAAATAAATTGCTGAACATTTGCAATTGCCCTGTGATGGACTGGCAACCTTCTCCTACAATGACACCAGGGATAGGCTCCAGCCTCCACAATGACCCTGAACAGGATGAAGCAGGTATCGAAAAGTGAATGAATGCTTGCAACTCCACTGAAATTCAAAAAGCATTTCTTCTCATCTGCATATTAGACCTCTTCTCTCTCGTCTGGCTGTCTGACCAGGTCACAGTGACACTGTATGGACATGATCAGGGACTGGGTTGGGGAAGAATAGGGGTAAAGTAGGTGCAGGTAAAATGATTGGATTATTTGCACTGTGGCATTGTGATGCGCCACAAATGTACCTCTTCTTTCTTTGCTCTGACGATACTAAAGGAGGAACGTGTTTCTTTTCATCTGCGACCTCATGAGCCCCTCGTCTTCTTGACCATTTTCCAATTCCTATGCCATGTTGTCAATCACGGTTAACAAAACTAAGTTTAAAACGCTTGACTGCATTGTGATTCAATCGTTCATCACCGTCATCATCATTGTTCCACATCCCCATTTACAGGTACAAATTAAACAACAGGAAGGGGTTTCTGTTTCAACACAGACATCTGCCCGAGAGGTCATCTTCCAGATTGACTTTAAAAAGGTCCATTGTTGGTGTGTGCCTGCCACATGTATACATTTATATTTACACATTTACACCCACACACACGCACGCACACGCAGGCTTGTGGAGTTTTTTTTCTTTTTTGTTACTTGGATCCATTCTAACTTTTTCGTAGTGCACATGAGATAATATTCCCATCATCCGAAAATTAATTGAAAATTGATTTTGTTTTGTTTTTTTGTTTTTTTAAAATAAAAAAAAGAAGTCTGGATTCATATTTTGCTTCATGATGCTTGACATTTTTATCTTCTCTGTTTTGAGTCTCTTTATAAAAGCATCACTTATGACCACTATGCAGTGGAATCCATTGCTTGTTTAAGAAAAGACTTAAAACTGATACAAAGTCGACAGTCCTTTGACTGCGTCTAATATATGAATCCATGATGGCGTAACCTCGCAGAGCCAATGTGACACCAAGGCTGGTGGTTTATGCATACAGTAAAAAGCATCCTGCCATGGCACAATGCGTGATATGAGCTCATTTTTCCATCGGAGACCAGAAACGTACAGTATATAGTAATAAAACCTAAAAACCTTAACACACACCTCAAGCAACCTGGTTCGTTCCACATGTCTGATTTAGAAAACAAGACAGTGCACGTGAAAAGCATTTTGTGCATAAGTACTGTGTCCTTGCCAGAAAAAAATGAAAAATATGGAGTGAAAAGAAAAACCATTTAAATTTGCCAAGTGATTTTCATTATGAATGAATTAAGAGGGATAAACGGCACAATAACAAACAAAAAGCAATCAGGCAGAAAGAAAGAAAGGCAAACCCCTGTGCTGTGGCGACCCAACTCTGACCCCTTCTAACAATAGTGCTGTTGGGAACCCAACCAGCCCCCTGCAGCCTGGCACAGCACAGGCACTGACGGGTAAGCTGTGCATGTGTATGTTCCTCAGCCCAGTTTACCAGAGGCTCCAGGCAAGCGCTGGATTGACCAGCATTGTATTAAGAGTTACAGTGACAGGCCCCAATGATGGCAGGCTACACCAGTGTGTAGGACTTGGAGTAAGCCCCTGACCCTCCATCCCTCTGCTTCTGTAGTCTGCCTAAGCCCGAGGAGCTGCTCTCCAGGAGAGAGTCTCTGGATCCTCCCATCTTGGAGGAAGAACATGAGGCACCTCCAGGGGTCCCCCCTGTGGCTCCTGTTGCCCCACCCCCACTGGAGGAAGATGATGCAGCTGCAGCAGTGGCAGCTGCTGCTGCAGCCGCACTCTGAGCCACTGCAGCAGAGGAGCCAGGCATGGTGAGAGTCCTCTGAGGAAGTGTAGAGCTGCTGGAGCTGGCAGACATGCCCCCACTTCCACTACCTCCACAGCCGCCTCCTGTTGCTCCACCAGAGGAAGCACCAGAGGAAGTGAGGTTGGACAGGCCGGAGTGGCCCATAGTCAGGGCCTGCTGCTTCGCAGAGTCCACAGTCACATGACGGCCCTGGGTGTGGTATGACCGCTGGGCCAGGCCACGAACAGAGGCTTCACGTGGTGGAACCACCGGACATGGGTCATGATGTTCTGACCGCTTTCGGAAAAAGGGATCTGACTTCATATAGAGGGGTAGGTTGCAGTAGTCACCTGCAGGAGAAATATATATTTACACACTAGGCAGCATATCTATCATAGCTTTGGAACACTAGTACATTATCTATATAACAAACTGACTTTATGTGTATAATGTTTCTGTTGTATTTTTAACAAAGTTTTAATGACTCACTCTTGGCGCGATGTGGAATGGGCACAGCTACATTCTTGCCACGGTCATAGTCTTGGGGTTTGGGTGGCGAGGCAGTGAAACGGCAGATACCAGGCTCTGAAGGTGTGCTCATAGACGTCATGCTGTCTGCATTGTCATTAGTACCTGTGGTCATCTGATCAGATGAGCTGTCAGAGATAAAGCATTCTGTAATCTCAAATTTGGCATGTTGCAAGTGTTCTTCCAGCTTAGCGTGCTCGTATGCTCTTGCCAGCTCCTCGTAGGTCGAGGAGGCGCTCTCTGTGGACACCATGCTGTTTCTTCCCTTGTCTATGGATAGAAACAGAATCGGAATGGGAAGTGAGCGCATCTTAATCCAGGTTCTTCAAACAAAGAAACTGCATTCTTCACCCTCTTTTGAAAACCATCAGAACCATAAGGTACATGCTAATGGCTGCAAGTGTCTTTTCACCCTTGTTCTAACCTGTGTCCTGCGAGAGGCTGGCACTGTAGCTGTCACTCTCTGTGACAGTGATGCCATGCTGGGAGCCAACTGTGCGCCAGTCTGAAGTGAGAGTACGGGCTGGCGTTGAAGCTTGACACTTGGTCAGAGTCCACTGACTGGAGTAGCGGTTCCTGATGCTGTGAGCTGACTTGACACTCTTCCTCGACACCGGGTCTAGTGGAAATAGGATGAAGAAATAAGAAGAATATAGACATGTACGAAAGCTGTCACGAGCTAGAAAATGAACAAGAATTTATTTATCTTTTTAAAGTAGATAAAACAATCCCTATTTTCACCCACGTTACCTTCTCTGAACTATTTACTAATCACATGGCACTAATCAGGAATCAGACCATGAATCGATCAAGTGTTCAGAATTTTTTCAGTTTATGCCATTTACAGTATTTACAGTAAACCAGACATTTGCACTGCAGCCAAAACACTGCTGGACAGTGATGAAAGCGACCACATACTGGTTCCTGGTCTGATGTCAGACATGTCTATCAAAGGACCGGTGTTCTGGATGAGGGCAGGGTGATGGACAGACACACCAGTGCAGAAGCTCTGAGGATTTCCAGTTTGGTTGAACTCTGTGTCTGTCACAGGGATTGTAGCCTTGTCCTCACCTAGAGGAAAATTATATACGGTCAAGAACTAGCTAACAGTCTAATATCTATTCACTTAAGACATTTGATACTGTGAGCATTTTGATTCTGTACTCTGCACAGATATGTTAACAAACACACAGCACTCTCTTTATTTTTTCCTCTCACCAATTTGCTTGATGCCTTCTTTGTCCTCAATTAGCAGCTGCACTCTGGGGATGTCGATGTGTAACCGTGGGCCTTGCGGAGGTCCTTTAACTGGTGTGTCAAAGCTACGGTTGTTTTTACTGAAGCAGAGACACAAAAGCGGCGCATATAATCAATCATGGTTTTCAGATGTTCCACAAAATGTAGATTCAAGAGGTGGAGAGGTAAGTGTAACGAGATAAGATTTCAGCCTGATATTTTGAGACAGACTAGAATAAAAACTAATGTTACCTGATCAGCATCTCTGCCAGGCTTTTGGCATCTAAAGAAAGTGGAGGATAGAAGTTTGAAAACAAACACTAGATACTAATTTCAAGATTCTCAAAAGTCTGACTCTGCTTTAGTGAGCTCTTTTGAAGAAGACTGCTTTGGACCGCTTGCCTCCTTTCCTCATACAGATTATCTCACCTCTTAGTCTCTTCAGCCTCTTCTCTTTGCGTTTCTTGCGAATAATAAAGAGCAGTGCAACGCCGAGAGTGACCAGGATCACAGGACTGCCGATAGAGAACAGCTTCTTGACATCATCGTTCTTTTCCAGGGGGGATTTAATGGGAGCGATTGTGCCTGGATGTGCACAAGAAGACAAGAGTTGGATTGCAGCAGCCCCTTGACAATTTTACAGCGCATCCAGATTAAATAGAAAGAAATGCTTTGAGTTTGACATCACTGTAGAGAGTATCTGTGATATTTCTGACCACAATACGCATGTCCACGGTGTGATGGTCCACCCAGATGCCACCCTGGACAAGGTTAACATAAGGCTTCATTTTTGCATGGTCACTTTCTAAAAAACATTACGCACTATAGAGGGAGAAATGTGCTTTCTTGCACACTTTCATTTCGGAAAACAGTTTTTTTTTGTTTTTTTTTAATACTTTGCACACATTAGCTGACAGACTAGAGATCCTATACTCACATTTTACATGACACCTGTTAACATTACCTATTTCACCAATAATATCCCTAATAATATTCCTGTCCCAATATTTGGAATGTATTTGAGGACTAAAATGCAAGAATATAGTTGTGTTCAAAATCATAGTCATGTTTTTTTTTTAAAGCGAGTAAAAATCCTTAGCTTCCATTTCCAAACATGCAAATGCTTTGGAAACACTGTACATTCTATTCCAAATCAAACCATGGAGAAAAACAAATGTCTAAATCATTATTTTGTTTACTGTTTGTATTAAAGAAAATTATGAAAAAGCAATATTAGGCTGTTAGAGAGCTCATTCATTGGTTACATGTTGGTTATAGTGCATTTCTCTGAAAACTGGAGTAAACTGGGTCATTACAGTAACTGGGAAGGACAAAACATATAAAGAAGTGCAGAAAATGATAGGCTGCTCAGCTAAAAAAAAAGAAAAAAAGATCTAAAATGCTTTAAAATCCTACTGAAAACCAGAAAGATGTGGAAGAAAATGGAAAACCATAATTTGAATGGATTAAATAATAGAGAAAATGGCCAAGAGCTGATAGAAGCAAGACTGTTCTTCTTGGGGTCTGCAGACAGTTGGTTAGATGACCCCCATAAAGCCACAGTACACTGAAGAGCAAGCATCATGATAAGGAAATGTTTCTCATACTACAGTGTTGGGTCTATTTATCACATACCAGGAATCATAGATCAGTTTTAATTCATCAAAATACTTGAAGAGGTCATGTGGCCCTAAGATGAAGAGGAAAATACCCTTAAAATGGGTGTTTCAACCCCAGAAACAGCAGTAACCCAGCAGCTTCTTGGTTCCAGACCAACAAGATTAACATTTTTGGAATATCCAGCTCAATCCACAGACTTTAATCCAACAGAAAACGTGTAAGGTGATATTGACATTGCTGATTCTGAGAAAACAATGCAGAGAAATGCAGCACAGATGTGAAGCAGTTCTCAGAAACAGTGGTTACACAACTAAACAACTGTTTAATGATTCATTGGAAAGATACGAGCATTTCTGTGTTTACACAGTAAATCTTTGAGATTGGAAAGAAAAATGCAGATACTGCTATTTTTCTGGCCAGACAAACATTCCTCTGATCTTCACTTCCTGTAAAGTGATAACATGTTTGATGATTTTTTTTCTTCGTGTTTTGAATAGGATGTTTGTAATGACAGTGACAAGACATTACATGAAATATTGTGGATTCAAATGACCTGCAAGTAAACAAAGTAAATAAAATTATCACTTTTTGTAATTATTATTATTTTTATTTGAAATTTCTATACCATTCAATCTTTTTTTTGCTGCTTTGGGGTTGTAATTTCTTATCAAAGTTTCGTACAGTACAATTTATGCAAACTGAATATCAAACACAAAGGATCTTCTACTCACTGCCATCATAGTCCAGTGTTGCAAACTGGGAGGTCTGGTTACCACAGCCAGCACTGTTGCATGCTTTCATCTTCAGTTCATACCATGTTGCCTCACGTAGTTCTGCCAGGAACACATCTGTGGTGGCATTGGTACGCACACTTTGCCATGTCCATGTACCTGCAGAGTTATACAAACCTACATTAAGTCTACTTTCTTTTCTTACACACTTCCCAAGAAAAATACCTGTATTTAAATCTAATTATGGATTTTCTGTTGTTTTGTTTGTTTTTTTCCCTTGACCTTTTTAAGAACATCTCAACATATTACAAACTAATGAGAAGGCGGGGGTGGGGGGTGGGGGGTGGTGGTGGGGTCCACCTTTTGGTCTAAACTCGAGAGTGACAGCGGTGATTGGACATCCTCCACTGGCCCAACCCTGCAGGTTGAGGCGGGCATGGCTGGAGTTAATGTGGGTAAAGACAGGTTGGTCCTTGTTGAACAGAGGTTCTGAAGAAAAAAAAAAAGCAAAATCATAATATGAGTATGAATAATAGGAATATTTTTCATTACAATATTTACAGGAAACTGATGAGCATAAAGTAGCACAATCTGACCAACAGCAACTTACTGTTATGACACGATTTCTCTGTAAACTAATACTTATCTGTGCTGTAGAGTTTGAACTGGTTTGAACTTGCTAAATAGAGGTTTTATATTTGTATATACAGAGATGTCAACTACATCTGAGATATTGTCATATAACCAAAGCAAAACAAATCTATGAAGAGTTTAGAAGAGATTAGATTTATTATGATTCGAAGTAGAAGTAGGAATTTGACCCTGAACAAAATTAAGTTAGAAATGCGCATTGACACATTTTTGATTTACATTCTGAAATATGCATAATATGCATTTTCCTGCTTTATATTTCTCATTCAACGTTTAAGATTTTAGAGCAGGTTAAGACTTTTTTTTAAACAGATGAAAAAAGGGCACATTTTCATTTAATATAAGTCTCATCTTTGATTTAGATGACTTTTTTAAAATTTGGATTCTACTGTACTGAATTCTAAATATCCCAAGTATAAGAAATAAAAAGCATGTCAGAAACCTCTCACTTGTTGACAAACCGCAGTGCTTAACTTATATTTTATCACAAACAGGTAACGGTGCCGCTCCTTTGTGAGTCTTTCAGTATAATTTTACTCACTCGTATCTATCCATACTGATTTCTTTAATACTCCATTCCACTTCCTCACCTCGCCCGTGGGTCTTTGCTTCAATGATCTCACTGATGCGTCCAGCACCAACACTGTTCTTGGCAGCCAGCTTGACTTTGTACCAGGTCCCACAGCGCAGGTTGTCCAGTTTGAAGGAGCGCTCGCTAGAACTAATGAAAACATCCTTCCATTCCTCTGTGTTGTCCACAGAGTACTGCAGGACAAAACCTACATAGAAAGAAACATGTACAATACACTTGACTGTGTTAAAAAAAAAAAAAAAATCCACCCTTTCAAATATGACAGTTATACTTCTAATGTCCACTAGATGGCAACAAACAGCTGCTATTCTCTTGCCCAGTTCAGCACCAAATGTCTAGTTCTTCCCCATCTTTGCCGCCATTAGTTACCTACAAACCCTGAGCCTGGGATGGCGCTGACTGAGCATCTATGCAAATGAGGGTTTGTAATATGGTGACTGTTTTTGTAATCAGCTGCCTTGGAGAGCAAGCTTGCTCCTTGTCTGAAATTTCCATCCCTACACAATTAGGCACAAAAGGATGTGTCCCTCTTAGTCTGTACTTTTAAAAACATTTTTCTCCTCATTCTCTCTTCAAAAAAATAAAGAATAAAATAAAATTATATATACATACATACATATATATATATAGACACATACACACACACACACACACATATATATATATACACTTATACATAAGTATATATATGTATGTCCCATGTATACATTTTATTATCAGAAATTAGTGCAGACATGCACTTAACAGAACACACAAAATAAATAATCATAGGCCGAGAAGTCATTTAAATAAATAAGTTAAGATTTCTGTCGGGTTCAGGCCCTCTCTGTATTCTTGATATTTTATTTTATCATACTGGTTCTATGAAGTCCAAAAGAGTGTGCAGAAACAATAGTTGTTAGAACAGGGAGTTACTGCGGTGAGAAAAAAACAAGTGAGCAAAAGATCCAGCTGAGTGTCAGCAATGGAAGACATCAGGCAGGTAAGAATTTTTAATTTCAATGTAATTTTTCATTCTTAAGTTATTATTTAGATGTTCTAGAAAGTTGCCGTTGCTGCATTCACTTGTGATTTAAATCTTAATTTGGTGTATGGAAAACATGGTCTGTTGTACTTTTTCCTTTAGTATAACTTCTGCGTATGGTTTGCTAGAATGCTTGTCAGTTTTATATTGAATCTTCAAAGATGTGATGTTATCTTACTGCATGTTCACACTGGAGTCATGCAGAACGTTGTGCGACTTTGAGCTTGTTGATTAGTAAATCAAAAATAAATTTAATTGAGGTGTGTCTTTACTGTATGTGCACATGCACCTGTCAGCATCAGGTTCCGAACTGGGTCAATAGCATTATGGTCGGGTTTATAGTCGGTTGGGCTACAAATTTTGCATTATAGTCGGGCTTATAGTCAGTTACAGAAAGTGAGCCAGATAACAGGTTCTGATAAATGCTCTTCAAATAATGACTTCATTGATGAAGCCATGTAAGTGTGAGGAAAAATGTTGAGCATGCGCATTCCTATTCACACCCCGAGGGGCTAATCCTTGTGGTGTCCCTGAGAACATGCATGTTGACCAGTGTTTGTAATTGTAACGCTTCCTCAGATATGTTTCATGCATACATGAAGCCCAGTATGATGTATGCAAATCCAAGCTGGTGGAAGACAATTATTTAAATACAAAAGTGCGTATCAGGGATTTAGATCACACAACAGATTTTTTTTACAAGGCATGTCTAAAGGATATTAGTTAAAAACATGGATGGAAAGCAGATTCTCACAGCTTTGGGCTTCCAAATATACTTCACACACACAAAGTCAGTCATCTTGTGGTTTTGTTTTGAGCCCCCACACTTCAGTGAATGAATGTCTGGTCCTGCTGGTTGATTGTGTCAGTAACAACAAGAAACCAAACTGATAATGCAACACATCTATACTGGCAAATAATACAGTGAAAGAGAGGTACTGAAATTACATTTACATGCATGTCCATTCATGCACACAGACAATAACCATCAATCCTCACACACACATCACCAATAATCAGATAATCTGACAGACAGACAATTAACAGGGACACATAAAACCAGGACACCATTCAATACACTAATGGCTGGACTGATCACAAACAATGTGCCAGGTAAAAGACACATCAAAGGCAGACAGGGGGTAAACAAAGACATGACAAAAGTGTCAGCTGTAGATAAGAAGAAAGTGATGTCACTATACAGGACAAGAGACAAAAACACAGCCTTTTTTTTTTTTTTTTGGAGGTTAACATACCCCTGATGGAACTGCCTCCATTATCTCCTGGAATCCAGGCAAGAGTGATGGAGGAGGTGGAGGTGGTGGAGACGGTCAGACGAGGTTGGTCTGGAGGGACTGAGAAAGACATAAAAAGCTGACATCTCTATTTATACTATTAAAGATGCCTTTGTTTCTTTTTGACAAAAAAAATGACATACACATACACAATGCAGCTATAAACAGTTTATTATTGGCAGATTTCTACCTTGCACTAAAAGGTTGACTATAATAGTGTCAAAGCCCAGCGTGTTAGTGGCTGTGCAGGTGTAGTAACCAGAGTCCTCAGCTTTGACAGAGCGCAGCACCAGCGTCCCGTTGGCCAGAATGAGACGCTGTCCATCAACAGACACTGGGATCGCTTTGTCCTCGCTAACAAAGATGAAGGAAATAAGATTATCACAGGAGAGGTCAGTTTAATACTTATTTGACAGCCTATCATGTTAACAAACTTTTCTACTATGTTTTTTTTTTTTTGTCCAAGTTTTGCGCAACCAAAGGTGGAAATCGAGTGAACGTCATCACTATAACGCTGAACCAGACAACTGCAGACGACAGCAAATCCTTAATAAGTAAAAAAAAAAAAAAAAAAAGAGGTTGTAGAATAGCCTCAGGAAAGTGGTGAGGAAGGACCTGGAGAAACTTCCTGATCCCCCACAAGTTCTAACTGCTGAAGGTTG
>JBAMYA010000005.1:9027395-9047657 GCA_037176975.1 Arrhamphus sclerolepis
AAATACTTATTTTCCACCATGATTTGCAAATAAATTCTTTAAAAATCAGACAATGTGATTTTCTGGATTTTTTTTCTCATTTTGTCTCTCATAGTTGAGGTCTAACTATGATGAAAATTACAGGTCTCTCTCATCTTTTTAAGAGGGAGAACTTTTTTGCCCCACTGTATAAAGAGTATATGAGTCCGAAACCTTTATAAAGAGAACACTATGAAACAATTGAGACAATGATATTATGATTAGAAGACAACAAGTCTTGACAAGATTAGATGTTGTCAGGTTTAATCACAAGAATAGTCACTGCCATAAACCATTTTCCTTAATTTTACTTTTTTTATATATAAAACAACTTGTATTCTTAGATGTGTTTAGCTACATGACTTTATTTTGAGATTGGGCTCAAGGACAGTTGTTAAGACCTCATCCTATAGAATTACTTCATATAATTAAAATAGATTAAAGCATCAACAAAACAGGTCAAACCATGATATTTTGTATTTTCCTTCAGTTGTATACAATCTGTCTGTCTGGCCAAACTTCTTAGGGATTGTTTTTGTAACAATTTGCTGCATTTTGAGCATCAATAACTCTTAATGTGATTGTCTTCACATTGATGGCAGGTTTCCCTTTAAAATCAACTGTTACTCATGAAATTATACATAGTTTGACCATTTCCAGATGTGTTATAGTGGATTAATTTCCCAATAATTTTCTTGTTTCATTTGTCTAATTGACTTTTCTCAATTCCATAAGTCCTTACTGTAGTGATTAAGTTAATGTTAATAAAAAACAAACAGGTAATACAATGTGATCAATTTAAAAAAGATGTAAATCACCACATTCATCTACACATTCATTGGGAATGCATGCAAGACACCCCTGGGTTTCCTAACTGTTGCAGTGATCTTGGAAAAAAAGAATGTCTTCATAAATCTTATGCTCACTGTCTAGTATGTTTACGTATCTAAGAGACAGAGGCAAAAAAAGGAAAAAAGGCTGGCTGAGAATTGGCCGTTTGCACAATTCCATTGCAAACACTTTTTTTTTAAAGTACTACAGACAGAACCGATGGCAAAAGGGAAGCGGCTAGACCAAGAGAGACAAATAACGTTTGTGAAGAGGTTGCCCCTGGACACACTGTCAACCCGCATCAGGGAAAAAAGGACACACTCCAACACTGCTTCCAACAATAATCACACACTCACAGATGTGCACACACACTCAAAGACTAAGAGAATACACTCATTTGAAGAGCTATTGTGCTGAGGCCAGCTCATAAAATGGAGATATGGTGAGGAAGAGAGAATAAAGGCCTTTTTTGAAATGACACTTCTTAGATTCTCTGCTCCCCCTTCTTTTCTGCGCTCCCTCATTTTCTCCATCTCTAGACGTCTGCCTCCTCCTCTGACTGGCCCCAGGGAGGGAGAAGAGAGGCGGATACGGATGTAATCCACAGCCCGCCAGTGTAAGCACAAAATTAATTCTCTCTAAGCCACAAAGAATTAATCCTTTTGCTTGTGCTGGGTGCTGTGTTAGACGTGCACACTAACAATAGCATATGTACACACGTATGCAGTTGAACAAGCATACTAAAGCAAAGACATGTGCAGATGCAAGACACACTTAACGCCCCCAAACCTCCAACACACACACACAGATTTCCACATATTCTCACACACATGCACAACTGACACCCTTAGGGTTCTTAACCACACGCACATACACTTTTTGGCTTCTTAATTCTCATTAGCAGTGGTAATGGGACATCAGAGCACAAAGAGGTTGTTAATCAGCAAGCTCAGGCTTACAAAGAACCCCTCTACAGCCGCTGGCTCTCTGCCTCCCACACTGCTGCCTGAACCAAGTGGAAAAACCCTCAGCTGCCCCAAAGACGAAGTCAAGGCAAATGACACATTGTTGTATTTCATTGCATTATGTATCTGTGTGGAAAGGGTTAGGGAAAGGGAAAATAAGGTATAGGCTCACAATCTTCACGAGTTTGAATATACAGGACGTTGCTCCGGACACCATCCCCTGCCTGGGTGAAGGCCAGCACCTGGATGCTGTAGTTGGTGAACTTCTCCAGGCCTTTAAGCTCCACCTGTTCCTTGGTGGTTGTGATGTTTTGCATTTCACCCCACTCTGGGGAGGGGGTACAGAGAGAACAAGCAAGAGAAGGTCAGACCAACAATGAAGCTGTCGAATGATCACGTTTAACATGAGTGTTTGATGACATACACAACACACCTCCATCTGGGAAGACGGCCCAAAACACAACACGGTATCCTTTTAATACGCCATGCAGAGTCATCCTGGGAGGCTCCGCCCATGTGATCACGGCCTCGTCAGATGTTACAGAACTGGCTCGCACATTCTGAGGAGGCTGACTGGGAACTGGGAAACAAAGACAGACAGAGAAGAAAGGGTCAGATAAGTTATCTTAATCATGTATCTTCAGTTATGTAAAAATGTGTTAATTATACTTCAAAGGTCTGGTCACTGAAGGGGGGAAACCAATCACAGAGTCAAGTACAAAAAAAAAAAAAAAAAATCAAGGAATTCTGAAATAACTTTCCAGCTAACCTTTGCATATGGGGCCAACATGGGTAATAAATGGGCTAAAAATAGAGGACACATATGGTACTGTCCAAGGGTTTTACAACAGTCCAACGTTAACTGCCACGCAGGTTTGGCCATGTGTCCATAGTACTGTTCAGTACCACCAAAGATAATCCCATTTCTCCTGTTTTAACCTCTCCGCTGGCTCTCTTTAAAATTTTGATGAGAATTATTACAAAGTCTTTAATGGCCAAGATCTGTCCTAACTGAGTTTTTCTGTTTCATTTTGATCTTTTGTCTACATTGTGATTTACATTAATCTTTTATTGCTATTTGAAAATTCCTTTTCAAGTAAGTAAGAGGACTTTGTGTTGCAATAAAAAGTCCTTTATAAGTAAAGTTAAGTTAAATTAACATGGGAACAATATAAAAATCCTGGACAGTCTCATATGAGTCCCCCTTTTTTTTCAGTCCATCTATTATCATTATAGACCCCCAAAAATAAGTGGTCCAGATTGCACCCTAGACAAGTCACCAGCCATCCACGGGGGCCAACAATGACAGGCAGCATTACGAACGCACGCCTTAACCTGTAGGAGACCCGGAACTCCCAGTTCACTTAACATGCATGTCTTTGGACTATAAGGGGGAACCTGAGCATCCAGAGAAAACCCATGCAGACACAGGGAGAACATACACACTCTTCAAAGATATCACGCTACTCTACATAAAATATGTTTTTTCAACTTAAACACATTTTACTAACCTTGAGCCATATTTGGAATATCTGGAAACAATCTAATCTTTACCAATAGTAAGAATAAAGTCCTGTGGGCTTGAGCATTGTGTAGTTGAGAGGTGTAATTTTGTCATTGGGGTCTGAGGGTATGATGAAACACAACATTAGGTCTCTTTTAAATTGTGCTGGAAATGATTAATCAATTAAACCTGAAACCACGACATGCATCTAGTTAAATGTAAAGTACAATCTCCCTTTCTGCATAAAAGCCTCCCTCAGTTACCACCAGTCCAGGTGTCTTTGCTACTGGCTACTGACCACTAGTCATTCAAGCTTTGAATAGCGCCCAGTGTTGAAGATGAACAGAAGTCAACTTGTGAGAGAACTAAGGGCAGGAAGAGAGGAAGAGGGCTGCCTGAAAGACTGAGCGCAAATGAAAGAGAAAGAGGAGCCAAGTCCACTAGGGAAGTTCTCTGCAGCTGTATGAAGAAATTAAGGGGAAAAGAGAAAGGGGGGATAGAAAACTAAAACAGGGTTTTGCATTGATAGACCTTCGTATCCAAGGATAAATAATGCGAAGGCAACAAAACTCCACACCTTTACCAGAGATAAAATAAAGATCAACATGTGAGGAAAAATATGAGCACCTCCAAAATATGTGTATGTAGGCCATAAGTGGGGTTAAACCGATTAGTGTATGAAAAAGGATTAAAGATGCATAAAAGGATTTTATGAAAATAACTGCATTGCTTTGGAGAGGAAAAAAAAAGGAAAATGCATTTCTATATAAATACTTTTTTGTGGCTTATGCTGTAAGGAGAAGATGGGGTTTGGGGGGCAGAGGAAGAGGGGAGGATTTGAGAAAAACAGTTTAAATGGAAAGGCAGAAAAAGATGAAAAGAGGGAGTAGAGAGACAATGTGCTCAGCTGTGGGTAATTACAGCAGGAAGCTAGAAGAGGGAAAGAGAACAAGACAGACAGAGAGACAAGCTAATTATAATTATTTTTAGTATGCTTGTTGTTATCACTATTATCATAATGGCCATCAATATCACTGTCGCCACGGTGACAGCCACAGGAAAGAACTGGAGGGCTCTGTCTCCTCTGGACCAGTGGGGCTCAGCCAACTGTTCACTGGGTGGACAAGTATGTATGTGACACATGTGTATATGTGTGTGAGTGTGTGTGCATGTTTGCTTTTTTGTGGTTAGGAAAATATATAAATAAATAACATTATAGCCACAAGATCAAAATTTGGAACAGTAAACCACCTAGATATTTATGTCAAATTATTTTTTAGCTGAGTTTCTAACAAATATTGATCTAGTCTGTATTTTTATTTTGTTTTATTTTACTTTTATATGGTTCTTCTGCTCCAGAGTGACCAAAATGTCATGTCAAATGTCAAAATGTCATGGCCAATTAAATTTTACTAAATGCAAACATGGAAAAAAGCTTTCAAAATAAACAAAGATTTTAAATAGATTTGCTTCTACAGATATGGAAATTATAGGTAGTAATAATTTGGGGAATTTAAGTTCTTCCAAGAATCATTAAAGGTGGTTTTGTTGTGGGCATGAAGAATCTCCTGTAGCGGTCTGTGACTCAGGGTTGCCAAATATGTTTTTCATTTTATGAATCCTCTGGAAAATCAGATCCAAATAGAACAGAGCCAGTTTTCCTTCCCATTTTTTCCTTTCTTTCCTTTATTTTTTTTAAGTCACTGACTCTGATGCTGCTCCCCCATCAGCAACTGCAGATAGAACTGAAAATAAGGAGCATTTGGATTCCAGCAGCAAACATTCATTGTTCTTGAGACAGTGAGAGTAGTAATTGCACGTTGCAAAGCATGGCACAAATTGAAAGATATCAGACAGTATGAAAGCAAAAAGAACAACCGTAAGAGAAATAATGTGAATAAGCGGAAAATCAGACAACGGGTGATATTTTATAGGACTGACAGCATAATCTTCAATGCTTCATAATGCTCCATGCTGTTTAGGTTCTTTTGCAGCTGCTGGTCACCACAGACACCCACATTTACAGCAATGAACAGACCAACTCTCTTTCATACGTGATAAGATCTGCTGTACAGTATGTGTTGCTTATCGCAGTTCTCACCATCCTCCAGTGTTGTAGCATTGATCTCTGAGCTTGAAGGCCCAGTGCCAGCTCTGTTGAAGGCTTGGACAACCACACCATACTGAGCAAACTTCTTAAGGTTGTCAAGAGTGTAAACTTCACTATCTCCAGTGGCCTTCATCTCCACAATGCTGTACTGGCCGTTACTGCCTGGGCCATTCTCTCTGTAACCGATCTGGTAACCCCGAATCACCCCATTCTGCAGCTCCTTCCTTGGAGCCTATGGGATGAAAGTATTAAAAAAGACAAGCATCACATACAGCTGTATTTAAAATAATAGCAGTGTGTTTTAAAAAAGGGGAATACAGCTCATAATCCCTATTATAGAATTCATTTCCAAACATATAAAAGCACTGGGAACATTGCACATTCTGTTCCAAATCAAGACATGAAGAAACATTTGTCAAATTTGTTATTACTCTCTAGAAAGTGGAGATTTAAAGAATATAAGGATGTTCAAACAAGTAGCAGTGTCTGATTTTTTTTTTTACAAACTCAAACGTTTTCTGTATAAACTGAGAAATGTTTTACGATTTAGCTTTCCTGTTAATCACTGAACTAATATTTAGTTGTTACTGTTCGTAGTCATTCTCTTGTTCCTATTCAGCATCAGGTAACTTGACCTCTTCAAGTATTTTCACCTAACTGATCTATGATCCCTGGTATGTGATAAATGGATCAAATCATAGTATGAGAAACATCCCCATATCATGATGCTTGCGCCACCATGCATCACTGTCTTTTCAGTGAACTGTGGCTTTAACTGGGGGTATTTGGAGGTTGTCTGATAAACTGCCTGTGGCCCTTGGACCCAAAAAAAACAATCTTACTTTCATCAGTGCAGAAAATGTTGCTCCATCTCTCTTTAGGGGCTTCTTGTTGATAGCTTGGCTTCACTATGATGTCTTCTAATTGCTGCAGTGCTCACAGGTAATTTTAGATCTGCTTTGATCACCCTGTTGCTGATCATTGGCTGAGTCTTCCATCCAATCTAATGGCAGTTTTTCCAATTTCTTTCTCAACTTTCTGGTTTTGGTTGCCATTTTAAAGCATTCTTTATCCATTTTCACATATCTGATCAAGTTTTAAATCAAAGTGAGTCTGAACGACCCATTTTACTACATGTACAACATTTGCTGCCTCTGAATAACTGACCGCACTCATTGAACTCCACACTAATATTTTTTCTTAACTGCCTAGTATTCATTTTTCTTCACTTTCTGTAAAGTAAAAAGTAAACAGTATGTGCATACATTTGCAGGTTTGGAATTTGAACTTTACTCACATTTTTTTTTTGTCAAGGCTGCTATTATTTTGAACACAACTAGATGTATACTCTGATATGTAATGATGCACGGACATCATACGCTGAATATTCTGATTCAAAATTGAGACAAAGGAGTGCAAATCTTTTGATAAATAAAAACAACTGCTCAGAATGCAAAGCAGACAATGATGATAATTTACCTTCCAGGTGACTCTGATACTCTGAGAGGTCACTGGCTGCAGGATCACATCCATCGGAGGACCATCAGGTTCTGTTGGAGGACAAAACAGAGAGTCAACAAAATTATTCTGGTCACTATCAAAGGTGATTTCTCTGTTGAATTCACATAGACATTTCAATAATTGATCATATTTACGTGAGAAAAGAGCCGAGCAGTGAAGGACTTACGCGCTTCCTCTGTGCTGATTGTGAGCTCCTTACTGGCCTCACTCTTGCCTATAGCATTGTAGGAGTACATGCGGATGCTGTAAACGGAGGCAGGGTGAAGGTCCACGATGTTGGCTTGATTGTTTGTGGGAGAGATGTTACGAGTGGCATGCTTCAGCTCCCAGGAATCTGACAAAACAGAGAGCAAATGGCTTCTTTGTTGCCATCATTTTCAAACTTTTTTCTGTTTTAACACTGAAAGTTAATTTTCCACATTCTCTGTAACCTAACCAACCTATCTAATATTACTCACCTGTCTTGTTTTTATACTCAATGTCGTAGGAGGTAATTATGCTGTTTCCATCAAATCTTTGCGTCCACCTGAGATTCATACTACGATCTTTCACTTCTCGCACCTCAAGCTCTGGAGGGTCTGGAGGTTCTGAGGATTTGAAAGACAGGGGGAAAAAAAGGAAGACAATGTAGCAAAAAAAAGGATGACCAATTTTGGAGGAAGATATGGGATGGCGCATGCATGTGGACATGAATGGCTACCTTGCACAGTGAGCTGGATAAGGCCTCGCCCTTCTCCGTAGGAGTTGATGGCGTGACAGGAGAAGAAGACTGAATCCTCGCGCTCTGCTGGCTTTAACTGCAGTGAGAAGGGTAGAAAAAGACATGTCAAAAAGACAAACAACTCTAATTTTCAGCTGGCCAACAACAGAAAAGCATGGCTTTATGACAGAGAAATGCCCAGGTATTTATTTATTAGTTTTTGCCACTGTAACTCTGCATCAGGTACATTATGGGCGTAAAAATTCAGTTTTCTTGGACAATTTGGTCTGACAGACATACTGTGCTATTTTGTTTCCTCAATGTTTCTAGTTTAAACTCTAAAACTATGCATTTGTCAGTGTATAAGGAAGATGCTCTTCCTCTGATTCTGTTAATAGCACCAGCAATGAAGAGTGTTGTTTTAGAAGCCATAATTGCACACTATGGATTCAGTTTTATTTAATGTACTGTACTGGCTGCAACTTGCTTCAAAATTGAGAATCTGAAGTCGGCTTGGGCAACACGACCAAAAGGTTTTTTTGTTTGGCACTTTACTTGGGGCACTAGCTACTGGGGGAACCCTGATGCTCTGCTTAGCAATGTGACAGCATCGATACAGCCACAGTATCGCCAACAGTGACGGGGAAACTGAAGCAGTAGTACTGGCTCTCCATCAAGAACAACCAGGTGGAAACTTTAATTATCTACCTATTTTATTAGCGTTTATTCAGCATAGACTGGATGAAGCACATACTAGGCCCGGGAATATTGCTCCTTCGTGGGATCGATGTGAATTCACACCTGGAGACTGGAGGTGGAATGAGGAAGGGATCATTAGTGCGTCTCATAGATCACTGTGTGAAAGTGGCTTGGAAGACTCAAAAACATGAGGACGGGAGAGAAAATGAGTGTGACCAAGCAAAAGAACAAATAATAGTAACTGTAATAGTGCTGTAAAAGTGACTTAAATTCCATGTCTATAGGAGAACCCTCTAAACTAAAACTTGCAAAGGTTCCTTTGTTCCAAAATTGAAAACGATTTGTCAGTGAAGTAAGCATCACAAACACACCGCTGTCTGATTTCATCAGCTCAGTGCTCCACTATATAATATAATATATAAGTGTTTTTACCTTGAGTGTTGACAACACTTCGTCTGTCTTTTCATTGGGACTCGTGGTTATTGAGTATCGGGGGTTACGGTCAGGGTCAATGACTGTGTCGCCTCTTTCCCAGCGGATGATGATGGGCCATTCTCCCCTGGCTGTGCAGTTCAGCTCCTTCACATGACCCTTCTTAGCCATGGTAGTGTTGGGGTGACTGGTGATCATTGCTGGGACTGAAACGAGAAGGGAAATGGAGTGTGAGATGAAGAGGTGAGGACAAATGGGGCGAAGCAGAGAGAGATGGTAACAGTAAACAGATTGATGAGGGGGATGTTTGATGACAGAGGCACACAAAGGAGGGGTGGAGGAGGAGAAGAAAAAGTAAGTGGATAATAGGTGGAATTTAAGTGGAAAGAGGGAAGTAAGTGAAAGAGCAAAGAAGGGAAAGGAATGATAACTGGCAGATAAAAAGGTAGAGTTCAGAGTAGCCGAGTTCCATTGCAGTAGAGTAATGAAGAGCTGTGGTCAATGAGGTAAAGTCAATAAACCTCCTTTCTCATTCTCCAATAGTTAACATTGGGGTCTAGGTGAATGAAGTGGCAAAACGATACACTCTACAATTCGTGTACACTCTATACACAAGTCCCTCACACACTCAATCTTCTCAGTCCAACACATACACACTCATTTGCGCATACACACACAGACACACATACACACACAATATTGATCTGAGGAGGGCTCTGCTGTTTTGTTTTCATCACTTATTCATCCCACCCTCCCTCTTTTCCGCTTTTCCTTCTTCTCCGCTGAGCGAAACAGACAGAATTGAGGGAGGCAGAGGAGAGGAACGGTTCAATCAATAACACTAACACAAGAGGGAGAAAGAGCGAGTGCAGCATGGAGGGGCAACCCTGTGATAGAAACACACGGTGAGAGGAGCATGCACTTTTATGTCCGCTCTTGTTAAAATGTAAAAGAGTCAAAAGGTGCCAGAACTGAAGCTATAACATCTGTTTTGTGATTGTCAGATCAACGACATTGGCTTCACATTATGATCTATGTGATGCTGATTATCTTTGTGTTGCTGTTTGCGTGTGTGCATACATTTTCCCTTATATTTTAACATGCCGTTACCTAGGGTTTTACTGACGGGGAGGGCTGGATAGAGAGATTGATTGCAGATAGTGATTAAGCTCAAAGACTTTTTGATTGTCTCTAGAAAGATCCCATGAGTTAAAAGATCAATTGCTCAGTTGCTTTCTCACTGTCTATCACAGGTGCACACACACTGTGCTCTGTGTTGCTGCTCTTTATGTTATTTCTCATTTGTTCATGGTCACCTTTGCTCCAGCAAGCTGTCACTCTGTATATATATGTACATCTGTGCACAAAGAGACAGTGCTGAGACCTGCCTCATTGGTTTGGTACAGTTAGTGCGTGAAGGCTAATAAAGCAGGAGTACTAAAGCATCCTCAATAGCATAACTGCAGCCATCCATGCACTGAAAAAGTCATACCCTGCAACTTTAGTCTACGACTGTTTGTATACTCACTCTTAACTGTGAGGACCATGCTCTTGCTGATGTCTGAACCCACCCCATTGGAGGCCTGACAGAGATAAAAGCCACGATCCTCTTCCAGGACATGTCTAATGAGCAGAGAGCCGTTACTCATGATCTGAATCCGGCCTGTCAGAGGCACAGGGTGGTACTGCTGTGGGTTCCCAATACCCGCTGGAAAATGAGAAGGAGCCAGCACATGGACATGTTATTATGATAAAGCAATCTCACACAATGTGCTTTACTTTGGATGGTGCAGACATTAAAACAGCCAAGGAAAAAACTGTCAGAAACATGTCAAACGTAGATGAAGAATTAAAGATGGGTCATGTACCTAGTGCACCTTTGGCATGCTTCCACATGACCTTAGGAGGAGGGTATCCATCAACAGAACAGTTCAGGATGGCTGCCTTCCCATAGATCCCATCCTGGTTGTTGGGCTGCACAACAAATCGAGGAGGCACTGGGAAAGCATGAGAGAAAAAGTTTGTTTTTTTTAAAACAGAATTTAAAAAACATCTTCCTTGGCAAAAAGGAGGATGGGAATATTGTAAAAAGTCTTATAATGTTCTTTACCTCTCTGAACTCCTTTTGTTCCTACCTGTAACTGTGAGCTGCCTCTCTGTGCTGACAGTGGCGGCGTCGTTGCTAGCTATGCAGGTGTAGTTGCCGTTGTGTTTGAGTGACACCTTGGAGATCTGGAGGGAGCTCATGAACTCCTTTGTGTCAATAGTAATACCCGAGGAAGGCACGATCTCCTGGCCATCCTTGCGCCACGTGATGCGTATAGGCATGTCTCCAGACGAAACCACACACGCGATGTACATCAATTTGCCAATGGAAGTCGGGGGGAAGTCAAATGGTTGGATCAGTGGAGGAACTGAGAGAAGAAGAGAAAGAGAGGATGAAAGAGAGGAAGAAAGGGAAATGGTAAAATGAGAGGAACATAAATAAAAGAATGAATAGGGAGATCAAATTGAGAAAACAAATGAAAAAAAAACAGTGGAAGAAAGAAATGTGAAGGACAGAAAAAAGCCAAGGACGTACAATAGAGTGAATTAAAAGGCAGATCGAAAGAAGGCAGAATAAGGAAAATAGGGAATGGGAAGAAAAAAAAGGATTAAGAAAAAAGAGGAATGTGTAAATGACAAGAGTGAGTAGAAGATGAAGACAGAGGTATGACAGATATGAATAAGTGAAGGACAGAGAAAACAAATAAGGGTTGAAAATTCAGGGGCAATGAGAAGATATGGAGTAGAACATATGGCAAACAGTGACAACACGTGAAGAGAGGAGAAAAAAACAATCGAGAGAGAAACAGACAATGCATTTTTTTTGTGAGATCTATTTCAAAATCTGTCATTTTCATCTGACAGACAGAAAAGTAAACTTGTAGCCTGTCAACCTGTTTGAGTACAATCAAAAAGTGGTTATCTTGAGTTTCTTGTGTAGGCCTGGATTGCAGAAAAGCTTTCATATCACTGTAGTTTGAACTGCTAGCCTGCTGCCCACTCTGCAGCCACCTGTGCTTCATACCAGCCTCTCCACTCCAATCCTACCCACCTTGCCCTTCTAAAGCCAGACCATAATAGTTGCTCTAATTAGAGTCCCATCTACAGGGGGAAGAAGAGTGTTGCTATGGATACTGACTGAGGTGATGGTGTTGGTTTGGAGTGGGGGATGAGCTGAAACTGTTGTAGGGAGTGAGTAGGCGGGGGTGGGGTGTGGGGGCCGGTTACAGATAGACATTGGGGGATTTTAATCTGGGCCTCGTTAGAATTCATCTAATTAAATCAGAGACACGATGAGCGAGACATTCATACACATACTTAAATCCACACACAAAAAACATGCATTTAGTTGGACACATATGTGCATACAAGCTGTTCTTACATCTTTGTGTGCATGTATGCAAAGAGGAACAGCACAGTAAGACAACTATTAAGCAGAACGAATTTCACACATTGTGACAATGTTAAGCAGAAACAAACACAACCCAGTCTGACACGTTACAACTTCCTGGAACAAACATGTCATTTTACCGGAGCTAAGAACGGCGTAAAATACCATTACATGCAAAATATATACTACAAACAGCCTTGTCATTCATAGATATATGCACAAGCAGTGCATATGCACTTACAAATCTTATACAATGGCCCTCCTGCTCTATGTAATTGCTGAGTGGCTGAGACCACTCCACCACTTAATCAGGGGTTATTAGAGGCAGTGCACACAGCTTTGCTGTTTCTGTTTCACTCGCTGTTCTGCACCAAATCACTGTTAGCCCATTCACTGAATCACAGAAAGACAAAGCTATATTCATAAAGATTCAATATTTTTGTTTTACTTTCAATTAATCTTTGATGACTATGCATGGGGTGGTGGCACTAACAAACTACACCTGGCATTAGAAGCCCTGGCGGAAAATATTAAGTTGAGATACAGTAGATAGATGTCTTGCAGCATCAACACGTGCCAGATTCAAAGATGGCTAAGGCAAGGGCAAGCACGGAATGAAGGGCAAAGGATAAAAGTATGCCAAAACGTGGAGATGAGTGAAGTTTCAAAGGAAGGAAGCCATACAGTAAAGATCACTAATGCCTGGTGCAAGATGAAGTAGTGCTTAGGAATTAGGAATAAGCGGAGCACTTGGGACAAAGACGCAAGAAGCCTGGACATCCATCCATCCATCCATTATCTATAACTGCTTCAGTCCTATGAAAGGTCACAGGGAAGCCTGAACAAGCTGGGATAATTCCCTGGACAGGAGAATTCAACCTGAACTGAGTTCTGTAAAGCTGAAATCTGTAGGTTAAAGTTTCTCATTACCATCAAGTTTGGTTCATACGACAGCTAGCTACCTCTGCTTTTAGCAAGGCACCCAAGAAATGTTTCAGTGGTTGCTTATCCTTCCCATACTGATGCTAGGTGGAACAAACATGAAATAGAACCAAATTCTTTTCACCAGCAAAGAGAAGAAAAATATTTTTGCACCAATAAGAACATCTAATGAACTGATACATGGTGAGAGACAGCGCAACACAGTTCAAGTTCATATAGAAGCTATGTGGACAGAACCTAGGGCTCAGAAGAGGTACATTAGCATCTGGATACAAAACAGCTGGGTCACTTGGCAGAGAAGCCATGTTCAAGATACAAAACTCAATATGTTCCTAAGCATGTCACTAAAAATGTGACAAAATGTCGCAAGAGAAGATGTTTTCATTCACACACGTACATATATCTCATGTATCATGTCTAGAAGATTAAACCTACCTATAAATCATGGTGGAGTCAACATCGTAGTGACTGACCTTTGACGGTGACATAAACGGTCTGCGTGATGAACAGCTGTGGTTGAATCAGCACACTGCAGATGTAGGCCCCCTCATCCATGCCTTTCTGAACATCACTGAGCTTTAGAGTGCCATTCTCAAACACCACCTGCTCAGAAATCAGTGGTAAATGCAGAGATCATGTCTGCTATTTGAATATACAGAACACAGGGGTGTGAGTATGACAACATGTTAAAGTCAAGACACAACTAAAACTGAGACAAAAGTAAATTCACCTGATTTGCTTTGCTTTGTTTTGTCTTTTCACATTATCTATGTTCTTTCTTCAGAAATTATTATTATTATTCTTATCATTATCTTATTACACTGATACATCAAATAAAAAACACGAGCAATGCAATGTGTGATACAATGTAAATCAGATCTTCTCTGATGTTCTTTGAGTCTTTTTAAAGATATGTTACACTTTTGGCCAGTAATGAAATGATCAACACCCTGCATATTCATGTTATTTCTTTTCTTTCTTTTAGGAGTGAAAGCGGTCTCCACCTGGCGATGGTTGTCAGGCAGCAGAAGTCCTTCCTTGTACCAGTTAATTGAGTAATAAGGATACCCAATCACACGGCAGTTTATGAAAGTGTTTCTTCCTGCCACTGCAGTGATATTTTTCATTGGCCGAATCTTCGGAGCACCTGATATGGAGAAAGAGAGAGAAAGCGAGAGTAAGAGAGAGAGAGGGAGAGAGAGAGAGAGAGAGAGAGATGTGATCAGATGAAAAAAGAGGGAAAAGAAAGTCATTAGTTGATGGTGTCAGAAACAAGTCATGGAAATTTAGAAATAAAGAGGAGGGTTGATGGGGAAGGGATTTGGGGGAGAAGGAATAGACAGAATTGGAAAAAGAGTGATGTAGAGAGAGAGAGAGAGAGAGAGAGAGAGAGAGAGAGAGAGAGAGAGAGAGAGAGAGAGAGAGAGAGAGAGAGAGAGAAAGAGAGAGAGAGGTAACAGTTCAAATAATCTGCCTCAATAGTACAAATATTATTTTGTACTACAGTAATAGTGAAGAAGCCTTATACTTTCAGGTCAAAACAACTTGGAAACTTTATCAAACTCCTCCCCCCTCACCTACTTCAGTTTTCAGAAGAAATTCTATTTACCCTATCCCAGAATGATGTTTCTCCCCACCGTCCTTCCTTTTGTTTGCTTTATTTATGTAGTATTGCCTGTCATGAAGAACTGCTATAGAGAGAGAGCCAAAACATCCCAAATTGGGTCCCTCGTGCACACCTACTCTAGAATCACCACAACCCACTGTGCCACTTTCAAGTAAGCTCTTGGCGCTGCAGTGACACAAAAACATGTCCAAATCCATTGTTATAGATCCAACTAGGCTAGACTCTTCTGCATATATAAAGGGGTTTAATGGAGGGATTCTTTTTTAAACGGTAAATAAATCCCAAAAACTAAGTGTAACTGGTAAAACTGGCAGTCACAGATTATATCACAGAAAAAGACATGATACGATGTGATCTGAGTGTGTTCTTCACACAAAGCTGGCCAAACTCATTATAACTTATAAGAGTGCTGCTGAAGTCTTTAATATATTCATACGTAAATGTCTATTAATTACAATTCCAGTGATTTTTGTTGGTAAGCGTGGAGGAAAATTTACGGTTACACACTCTTTACACATTATGTTCAGTTATACTAAATACATAATCAATATATTACATATTATTAGGTCACTCATCTTTATGATTATTGTGGTTCATATGCAGTTTATGCAATTCTCTTCTTCAGAATCATCTGACATACACACATGGTCAGCTGTAGTCAGACTGACCTAACCTATAGACAAGAATCTTTCAGGCTTTGGTACATCTTATCCACCATAGGTCAAATAGCCTAGTTATGCATGTAATCAGGAGACAGGATGGCACATCCTGGCCGGACCCAAGGTCTTCTGACGCATCTTGAAACTCAAGACGGATAACAGAGCCGATTGTTTACCATTCGTCATCCTGTAAACTGATCCTGTTCTGAGGAATCTCCTCAGAACACTCCCACTGTTGTCCTGTACAGCTGTGTTGACTGTTCTCCTTTTTGTGCACAAACTGTTAATTAAACTTCTTCTGCTAAGTTCATCTCTGGTGCTTTTTGGTAATATGAAATTTACCACAACAGTAAGTAATTTAAAGGATTGTTTATACCTTTAACTCTTGGCCCCCTGTGTCTGGAACTGTCCACCATGTCTTTGGACTTTACATCATGCATGTTTTGATCCTAGTATAAAAATATCTATTAATTTATATACAACAACCTATGGAAACTGGAGGATGCCTATAAATTACCTTTATAAAAGGTATAAAATTACCTTTATAAAAGAAGAACAAACAAAGTGTTTAAACCCAGCAGAAATTGTTAGATACTTTTACCATCTTCCTTAGTAGAAAAAAAAAGCACAACACATATATTCTAGACAATGGGGCTGAAAACAATAGTTTTACCTAAAGTTACTGCCATTTAAAAAGCATGCAATGTAACTGCATGACTAGTCTACAATGAAGGAGTAAAAAAGAGATGTAAAGTGAGTAGGTGTAATAGAAGAAAAAAAATCAAGTGACACTTGACCTCATTCTGTACTTCATTTTAAGACTTTCAGTTCATTTGAAGGTAGTCCATTTCAATGTAAGCCCAGCAGTAGAAGTGTTTTCATTCATGTTGACCAACTACTCCCAACTGAATCGTAGGTTCATTCACCCCTGCAGTGTATTGGCTTTAACAACCTAATCATTGATTATCTGGGCCAATATGCTTTAAACAAGTTTTTTTTCTCTCCTGTTAAAGCAGGAATACGGTTTTCAAGGTTGTATCATGACAAACAAACTATGCTCTTAAAATTAGACAAATACAACCTCTGTTAAACAAAAACACACTATATTTATCATTGTACTTGTGTCAGGAGCAGCTGAGAAGAAAACTGTATTATATAAGGACCCTCTTACAGGTTTAACAGGGTTCATGTAGAGTTGAATTTATGTAGAAGTCAGGCGTTGCTAGTCAAATGCATGTTATTAACCCATAACCATAAGTGTGGGCAGACAACTGGGTAGTGGTGGGTAGAAAGACAACTGTTGCTGCTTATCAATCAGGGGAGGATTATGAGCTCATTTCCAATAACAATTTGATGTCCATCACTCTACTGTGAGAAAGATAATTTAGAAGTGGACGACATTCAACATCTAGTCTTCAAAAGAATGAATACAATAGCAACTTTAACAGAAAGGTCAGAATATGAAATACAAAAAAAAAAGAAAAGGAAAAGAAATGAAAAAAAGTCTGTGCTTAAGAGCATTTATTTGTTATCTGAAGTTACTCTTAACTCAAATCTCAAAACTCAAAAGTTCACTTTGTCTTGACAAGTGCAATGAGTCATTCAACCTTGTGACGAGGAAGATTTGACTTTTCAACAATAGTAAATTTAAAAGGAAAAATGAAAGCACACGTCCTTGTCATGTGTCTGATTTATCCCTTTTTTAATGAGAGATGAAAGTTGGGCCCAAGTACCACTTTTGACCAAACAAGCATTCCACAACTCTTCCTGCAATACGATAACAACCACTGAGGGCATGAAGTGTCCAGCCTTCCTTGCTCACCATTCTTTTGTAATTCCACCACATTGATACTTGCAGCATTATGCTGCAACAGAATTTACATTGTGAGCATACAAAATAAAAAGTCTAAGTGCACAGGTGCACCATCTGGAACATAAGTAGGTTTGAAAGCAATGGTGTATCTCTGTGGTATTTTGGCCAAAACACGTCACAGACATTTCAATAACTCTTCCTTAAACAGTTGTGTGGTGAAAACCCAAGTGCAGAATACCAACACAGTCATATTATGCTAAATGTCAAGCGTGGGTAAAGAGAGATGAAGATGAAGATGATGAAGGAGAAGACGGTGGTCATTTGGGCTGGTTGTGCAGCTACAGGAAGCGAGGGTCCTACCTTACTGGCCTCAACTGCATCAACGTATTCTTGAGCCAAATATGAAGTAATTTCATGGCATGAAAGGCTGGCTGAAGGACAACGGTCCTCCTTCATGAAATGTGAGCGGGACAGATTTGTGCAGACAAACTTTGCACACATTCTGGCATTCATGAAAATGTTTGTAGTTCCAAACTTTTCATGGCTACGAACAATCTACTCACAGATTTACGAAGATTTCACAAGTGAGGCTGATGAACAACAAGATGACTGAAAAACCGACTGAACTGTGGGACTTTAAAAGAACTGTACATAAATATAACTTAAAAAAAAAAATCCTAAAATGCCATTTGAAATTGAAAAGAAGGTGTTCTTTAACAACCTTTATGATTGTATGTTTTCTGTGTCTGTATGGTTGAATATCATGAAATTAAGGACTGAAAATTAAAGTTTGCTGGCTAGTGAACTGTCCTTGTCCTTAAAAGTAGTAAAATAAAACCAAACTGCCTCATTATTTTTGAAGTGTTTGATGTCCATAAGATGGAGTGAAGGTCATGAGGAAGGCAGACATAAAAATTGTCAGCATCATTATGAGACTCAGGAGCATCGTTCAATCACCTGTCACTTCTTTTCTGACTTTCTCACCATTGTTCATTTTGTAGTTTTTTTTTAATTTTATTTCTTTCCTCAGCCCTCTTCTCTCTTCTCATGGTGCCTTTCTCTCTTCTCCTCTCTCCTTTCCTCAGCATGTACTGGGCTTTGAAGTCACAGCTCTGACAAGTCAAAGATGTATTATTCAGCAGCCCCATTTCATGCACACACACATGTACACATAGTATAAACCTGTGTGTTCAGCTACGTCTGTATGACTCAATGCCCTTGCTGTTGGTCCGTCTGTGAACGAGATAAGTTGAATGCATCATTTTTTTCAGTAAGTGGATAAGCATACCAGCATATTACAAGTTCAATTTCATCTGTGGTTATGATTATCCGTGTGAGTGTGTGTGTGTGTGTGTGTGTGTGTGTGTGTGGTGGCAGTATTTGTGACAGTTTGTGTAGCATGTAGGGCTGAAACTCTCTGGAAATGGTGTTCATTCTCACTCCAATGATCATCCTGGCATGTCTGCTTAGAGCAGACTCACATGTCACAACTACACTTCTTACCAAAGAGACAGAGAGAAAACGAGAGAGAGACATGGTGATACAGCGCTGTCCGTCTGTGTCACTCCTCATCTTTGTCATCTCAGACGACAGTGACATCACCAGTTCTGTTACCAGAGTTTACCATCCTTCCCTCCACAGACATGGGCACTCCTCTCATCTCCATTCTTCTACTGTCAGTTAATCTATTCCACTTTATCACTGGCCATCTGTTTCTTTCCCATCTTATGTTTATTTGGCCATTTGTCTCACATTACCTTCATCTCATTTTTCCCCTTCAATGGCTTAGTCTCTCAGTATGATAAGCTACTCTAGAGTCTGCCGTGTCAAATATTTTCTCCCACATGCATGTCCCCTGCATGCATGTGTGCATGTGCATGTGTACTGGCAGGTAGATGAGGATGTTGTTGTTGTCTGTAGTTGTGTACCACACATGCACACTGACAACAGATCAGTCAAAAAGACGGAAGGATTGAGGACGCAGTTCACACAGAAGAAAAGGAGAAAGGAAACATATTTGGGCTCCAGTGTAAACAGAGCACATACTAAAAAAACAAGAAAAAACAAAAAACAACAGAAGCCTAAATCAAAAAAAGTGGTTCAATAGTTAGTTAGTTCGCTAGCTCTGTCAACTCTGAGTATGTTGATTTTGAGTTTAGCGTGTGCACTGTGACTATAAAAAGACATCAATGGAGCTCCATTACTGTGATTCACCATGGCAACGCCGAGTAAACGGAAGAAATCCTCCTACTTTCTATTGTTGGAAGTAGAGGTTTCATTCCAATTTAATGTCAATTTGAGCGAGCACATATTTTACTGAAAAAGTAACATGGCTGCACTGGTGAAGAACAGAGGGCTGGCGTGGGAGAAATTGTAAAGCAAACTAATGTGTAATTTGAACATTTAATAAGTGTTATAATAAGGCCCCGGGGACAAGTGGTGGAATGTAAGTGTGTTATAACTAAAACTGACTTTTCATGCAGCTGCAGTCCTGCTGGTGCAAAGAAAAAGACAACAAAAATAAATAAATAAAAGTTGGAAGCCTCTGGAGATGAAACATAAAAACATAATTCAGACAGGTAACCCAAATGTAACAGGCTCTTGGTTGTGAAAGAATCATTCAAGGAGCTTTGATGGGAAGAAGGTAAGAAGGCAGAGAAGAAAGGAGGGGGAACAAATACCTCCTCTTGACCAAGTGTTATTTAAAGATTAAGTTACCATGGTAACAGACTATAAGTTATCTTAGTTTCTGAAGTGGGCTTTCCATAACCCTCTTTCTCAGGTTCAAGTTACCTTGAGAGTTACCACAGCTTCTCTCATTTCAGGGTTCGGGTTCAACAATCTCAGAACTCAGTTTCCGAAATAAGTCCAAGGTTGTTAAAAAAAAAAGGTTTAATACAACCTCAGAGCAACCCATGACATGTGCACCCATCCATCCATCCATCCATTTTCTATACCCGCTATTTCCTGTTCAGGGTCACAGGGGTCTGCTGGAGCCTATCCCA
>JBAMYA010000005.1:9047757-9060768 GCA_037176975.1 Arrhamphus sclerolepis
CTTCATTTTTGATGGCTCTATTTTCAACAAGGGGGACTAGTTCTCCCCCTCACTGTGTGTGTGTGTGTGTGTGTGTGAAAGACAGATAGATAGATATAGATATATATTCAAGATAGTTGCTGGCCATTCAATCCTTCCCTAAAGTGGATGCCCCTGCAGGTTCACTCAAAGGTCAATGCTCAGGGAAACTGTATAAATAAATAAATAAACAGAAGAAAAAAAAACTACAGTGTCGACATCTACATCTTCTGTAGCAAGTTAAAAGTTCATGACAGTAAAATTAGAAAAGGACTGAAAAAATGTGGTTTATTTATCAAGGTTACGAAGAAAAAGAACAATGTCATTTAAGCAGGCAAGTCATAAGTGGAGATGTTTGGCACAGAAAATCCAAACATGACATGCCAGTCATGCCAGTACTTTTCATGTGGCTTCGTATTTACCTGATTTTAAGATTCGATGAGGACCAGATGATATTACAATATGTCCTGTTATGTAGTATTAAAAGAGGGTATGCTTTCCTTTTCACTGCTCTATAATTGTGAAGATGAAGCGAAAGAATAAAAGCTACAAAAAAGGCTAAATATATGTATAGATAATAAAGGAAAGCACAAAGAGAAGAAGAGACATCAGAGGACACAGCAGAGAGTATTGGTAAGGGTGGGGAAGGGGTCAGGCTGTAGCCTCTGTATGACTGATATTGAAAAGTAGACAGGCACCTCTTACGTTTATGCGCGCTTGGTACTCGGCACTACCAGCCGAGTTTCGTGCGGCGCACCGATACACTCCTCCGTCTTGAATCTGTGGGCTGCTGACGTTGACGTGGCTCACGGTGCTGCCATCGGAGAGCGTGTACTGACTGGCTCTAACACGGGACAAGTCCCGAGCCACAGGCTCGTCATCCAGGGTCCAAGTGATGGTGGGTGGGGGAGCCCCTTTGGCAGCACACATCAGGGAAAACGGTTCACCTGGGACCACCACCCTTTCACTGAAGGAGGCCACAATACGGGGTGTACCATCTGTGAAAGTAAACCCATATCAAGGGATATAAAAATGTTAATCAAGAAACATATAATGGATTCAAATGGACAATAATTAATGTATTCATGAGCCTATATTCTGGTGATGTTATTTTTATGTACATATTTAATTTAATATCCAATACGCATGTTTTACATACAGTAATTTGCTGCACTTCTTCCCATCTTCTGTCTGAAATCCTTAATGTTGGGTCCTGCTTATTTGCCCCCCCCCCGATTCTCAGTGACACGCCATTATGAGAAGAACCTCCTTTCGTATGAACTTTTTTTTTTTTCTTAAATTATTATTATGTTTTATTTATATATCTTACTCACTATACAGCACTTTGGTCCACTGTTTCAGTTTAAATAGAGTTGGTATGGGGTGAATGTAGAGCCTCTCAGCTTTGCACATTTTCTTTTCTTTTTTTTTGGCTCAAAAACTAAATAAAATGCAGATGGGAAAAATTCAAAAAGCAAAAAAAGAATTCTAATTAGAAGCTAATATGTTTTACTATCAATAGTGACAACCTGATTATCAATATAACGAATCGAAGTCATGAATTCAATGGTTTTTCTCATGACTATTTTTGTTGTCCTAGAATGTTCTTCTTCGTTCCATATGTGACCAAATTTCCAAACGACTGCAATATGATTATGCGTATGACGCAGAAGCAGAACAACCTGCTCTCCAGCTTTCTTCACGGGTGTACATATGCACTGTAACCCATGCGGAATCATTGTTTCATTTAGCATGAAAACAAACTTTAGCCCTAATGGCAAACATGTGATCGATCCCAACAGTCCCAGTTGATGAACATTTAGAATTTCACACCAACATGATGATAAGCCCTTCCCCTTGTCACCTTCCAGCAGGATGATGGAGAAGTCCTGAGCGGTCTGGCCTTTTCGCGTGGCAAAGCACTGGTAGGCTCCCGAGTGTCTCTTTTGTGCAGCAGAAATGAACAGTGTCTCATTGTGAGCCCCCTGGATGGAAAAGTGCTGATCAGGCACGACAGGTTCTGTGTTGCGGTACCAGGACACAGTAAAGTGGGGGGAACCTTGGACTGCACAGGAGAGGATGACTGTACTGCTGATCCCTGTCTTCAGGTTCTTGGGTGACAAGGTTACTCGCAGTGGCTCTACAAAGAGGAGAACCAGGCACAACAGAGTTAAAAAGCTGAAGACAATAATGTAGGCAAAAGCAAGTTAGCACCTGATTATTTAAGGAGCAAAAGTCAGTATATGTCAGCAGTGTGGGCTCTAGATAGACATCATCTGCAATTTTCTACTGAGCTACGCTGTGCTGGCTAGGCAACACAAATCATATTTTGGTGTGTGTATTTCTTGTCTGTGTGACAATTCCTCTGTCATTGTGATTGAGTGTGTGTACGAAGCAGCAAGGAAAAGCGAGACAGAAAGACAGAAAAGGGGAGAAAATGTCAGCGAGCAATAAAGCAGCTGGTGTTAAGTGCTGGAGGCTGCTGAATGTGTTTAGGCATGTGTGTCTGTGTGTGAGTGCATGTGCAAGTGTCAGACGGTCTTCATGGGCAATGGGTACAAGTACAGTATGTGTGTGTGCCCCACCTTGCATGCCCTGTCATACAGGGTTTGTGGGTTAGACAGTGATGCGCCCTGTGGCCAGTTTGCCCAGCGTTCACAAACCCTAGCCTCCTTTCAAATTGCCTTTAAATTCTATCTCTTATCACTGCCTCCTGCACATCTGCCCCCCCCCCCCAATAATCCTCACAAGTGTGTCAGCTTCTTTATGTGTGTCACCTCCTCACATGTTTTCCATTGACACATAATATTATAACATTATAAAATGGAGCTTAACTCCATCTTTGATATGGTCTGTAAAGGGCACCATAGACCTGCACGACCACTTCTCCTTTCTGTCACCGTAGCAGTGCTTCCCTGAGTTTTGAAGGCAACAGCAGGAGGGAGATAACCCTAGACATCAAATTCAGGCTTCTACAAAGCAAGTGTGGCTGTTTATCTTTCACTCTGCCATTGGCAGTATAGGAAGCTGAAGTCAAATGAGAGAGTAATCAGTCAACCTACCTATAATGCTGAAATGACCTGTCACCTCTTTGGAGCCAAAGCTGTTGGTGACCTCACAGATGTAATTGCCACTGTCCTCCAGTCTCAAGTCAGAAATGGTGAGGCCAGTGACACGCCGTGTCCAGCGGGAGTCTGCTGGTAATGGCCGACCATCTTTTAACCACCGGATGGTGGGGTTTGGATATCCAGAGGCGATGCAAGGTAGCTCCACACTGTGTCCCACCTGCACCTCACCAGACTGGAAACTGTCCAACACGGACGGGGTGGACTCCGTAGGGTCTGGAGGGGAAAACAGAAATGTGTTTTGATCTAAAATCTTCTGTCAGCTCATTGAATCTAAATATCTAACTTATGTGTATATTGAAAGAGTAGGAAAAGCCTCGCTTCATATATGGCAGAAAGTGGCACTAAACATCAGATTTCAAAGACATCACGACAGCCACAAAATCCCACCCAAACCCTTAATCACATATACATTTTTAATAATGCAATTCTAATAAAAACAACAACAACAACAACAACAAACAAGGTTACTACACTGGCTTACAGAAGCAGGTATGCACTTCCTTGAGTTTCTTAATGTCTTTATGTGTCCAACCATTGTTGCTTAGGGTTACCAAGTTAGAGGCAATGTTTTTGCTTTTAGAAAGTATTACATGAAATGGTTGAATGCCTTAACTAAGTTGGTTTATTGGGCATAAACTGTGCAATGCCTATATTAAATATACCCTCGCTTCATTTTCCAAAAGCACAACTCTCATTGGCCATTGTCAGAATCCTGTTAATCCCAACAAATCTGACAGCTTTGAGATTTATGTAAGTCTGAGCAGTCTGCAATGGTTTTATATGTACAACCTATACTGCCATCTTGTTTATGAATGAGTTAGTTGTATGAGCTAAATCTTTCTATAATCATTAACTGCACACGTAAACAAGTTGCATTAGGCGTGTAAGCTACGCCACAGGCAACACTGAGGTGTTAAAACCTGTTGCCTACCCATAACAGAGAGCCGGGCTCCATTGCTCTGGCGAGTCTCTCCACTGTACTTGTGCTTTGTGATGCAACGGTAGGTGGAAAGAGCATCTTCCTTCTGCACTTCTGAGATATACAGAGCACCATATGAGGTCAGGAAGAAACGATTACCTGTGGAGGACAACAGAGAGGGAAAAGGTGGAAGACAAGAGGATAGGTTATTCATGTTTGACATAGTTTACTTAGGTTCTGTGTGTGCGCCGATGCCTTTGAATCAAGCAGGTTTCCTGGTGAAGAATGTGCCTGCACGCTTGTGGCACATCTCACCATCAGGTCTGTAGTAAACCGTATCTTGCCTGGCCCTCAATCCACTCCTTGTCAGATCGGCTCCAATTTGTTCGGTGACTACGCACCCACCAGCTATCCAAACTGGTCTTTATGATTTTTGAGTAATCTTTGTCACATCTACTCCACAAGTTCCTAAAGGGTAGGGGCTTTAACAACAGTGTTAAACAGTCCAAAAGTACTTAACTGCGTTTCTTTACATCTGATCAGTTTATCGCAATATTAAATGTTATTCTGAATCAATGAAATAGCTTTTCTGTATTTTTATTTATTTATTTATTTATTATGACCGTTTAAGCAAAGCAAAAATAAAGCTTACTGTAGCAAAGAGCAATTCAGATTTTATCTGCCGAATTGTTGTAAATTCTATCCTTGCCATCAGGCTTTCTTTTCCATCAGAAGTTAAAAAAAAACAAAAAACAAAAAAAAAAACAGCGAGAAATGCCAAGATTATACATGTCTTAAAAGGCCCAAGCCCAGCACTTAGGTGAACACATGGGAGCTTTCAACAGAATTTGACCCCTCCATTTAGAGAGATGTACACAATAGAGAAAGACAGATGAGAAGGATGAGAATGAAAGAAGAGAAAGGAGAGTTATCGCGTGTGTTAATAATTGATGTGTCTGTGTGTGTTATGGTAACAGCAGATTAGCATCATTCTCATTTCACATCAGTGACTGCTTGGTCTGGCTCTGATTTATCTACAAGTCAATAGAGAGCGTACAGTTTGTGCTCATGTGTATATGTGAGAGACAAGACAAAGAGATGAATGGGAAAGATATGAGGGGGGTGTATTTCAGTGTTTGGTTCTTTCCGCTTCTCTGGGCCTTTTTGTACTCTTTTTCCCAAAGGTTTTTTTTTTAAGGTAGTGTGCACTTTGTGAGAAGAATGCAAATTGGTTATGTTAATGTCACAACAGTGTTTGATTGTGAGTGAACATGCTAGCTGTTTGTCATACCTAATATTTCAGCGTATCTTCAGCGCTGAAGATACGCTGAAATATAGCGGAAGCTTAGATAAATCATTGGGGCACTGAATACTCAAATACTGCAAATATGTGTTGTGAGCAACAGGTCAGCACCCATGCAAAGCACAATTCTGAAACACTGAAGGTGCTAGCTGTTAAAGATGCTCAATTCTAGATTAAAAATGGGTTAAAATATCAAATGAAAACAACCTCTCTCAACTTTATATTTGAATTTTTATCGGCTCACACTTTTTGAGATAGCACTGGTTTAAAATGACCTGGTTTTCTCAAAACATTTTGCTCATTCTGAGAATGTTGTATGGGCTGTACATGTTCTGTGAGAAGAAAACATCAAAGCAAACATCTAAGTCCCTGTGTGATTCCTGCTACTGCATGAGCAAAAGCAATTGATGCATTTTATTGCTGCACAGCTTCGTCCAAAGGAGATTTATCTAAATGGGGGGAACTTAGCTGCCCCTTAGCTGCTTGTTAACTGAAGCTTATGTTGTATAAATAGGTTGTACGTTGCACATTTCTAATTTTTTTTACTGTAAACAGAGCTAAAAACTTTACAGTGACTTAAAAAAAATGTACATTCAGACATATCATTAAGAATTCTTTATCAATTAAATAGCACCTGTAATAGCTACCAAAATCTGACAGTTAAATGAAACATCTCACATGCTCTTAGATTAATTTGGATAATGATTCTTTTCTGATTTTGCCTTCATACTTAACCACAAAGTAAATAAAGTAAAATAATCATGATGTGATCAAAGTGTACACTTTCATCTACTTTGACTTAAAAGGTTTTGCAAAAATATGGCATTAACCATTTAGAGAAAATAACATTTTAAGAAAAATGCCCCACATTTCAGGGTCTCGGATGTATTTTAAAAATTCATTAAAAAGAAGGTAATTGACCAAATGGGTTTTATTCACTGATAACATTAGGACAAATGAAGCAGTGGAGCTAATATCAGGTACTGAGTTGACACTGGGCAGCTTATTTATTATAGCTGCCAAAATGAAGTCTATGGAGACATCATCAGCGGCATCAGCAAACACATAACAACATCAAAAGGCCTTGATGGCCATAGAAAGCTGAGGTGGATTTTCACAGAATCTTATTCTTGGTGAAGAAAAACACTTCATCAACATCAGCAGAAGTCAAGAATATCCTGGAGAACCTACAATCACAAGAGGTCTCCATGAACATTAGTGCAGAGGGTTTGCGAGAAGGTGCAAACAACTGGCAACATTCAAGAACAGGAAAGCCATATTAGACTTTACCAGAAATCAGAAAAAAAACAAAAACCTCCCATGTTCTGGAATCAGACTCTTTGGACAGATGAAACCAAGATAAACTTGGAATGATGCAAACTAGCAGAATGATGGGAAGAGAAGGACAAAAACAGCTCGTCATTGTTATGGCACTGACACGTACAACTGCCAGTGGAACGTGCTCACCAGCATTCGTTGATGATGTTATTACTGAGAGAAGTACCAAAATTAATTCTGAAGTGCAAAGGGCTTTCTCCGCTCACATTCAACCAAATGCTCGAAAACTGAGAAGACCCAACTTTACAGTGCAGATGAATAAAAACCCTAAACACAATCTGAAAGCAACTCAAGACTTTCTGAAGGTAAAGAAATGGAAAAGTCTTCAACGACCTAATAGAGTGTGCTTTTTTAAACAATGGAGGACGAAGCTGAAGGCAGGAAGGTCCACAAACAGTAACTAAGTGGTTGCAGTGAACGCCTGTCAAACAATCTCCAAGAAGGAACTTCTGAGTTTGGTGATGACTGTCTGACTGTCTCAGTTATTGACTAAGAAGAATTTCCAACTGTCCAAACGCTTCTGAATCTAACTGAATGATCTTTTGCTGAATCAGGAGACAGCGACAAAGGTATCTTTGTCCCTAACCTATGTCCTGCAGCATGAAACTCAATGGTTAATTTCACTTTTTTTTTTAAAAAAAGAAAAGGAAATATTTTTAAATTGTGTATTGCATGCATTTCAAATAAGCCTAACAAGCTATAATAAACCTATTACTACAGCATAATCATGTTTCTGAATACACAGACACATATGCCAGTGTCAGCAATTGCTTTTGTATGCATAAAGTTCACACACATGTGTTTTCATGTGAGTCAGACTGTTGTGCTGAGTGCTAAGCGACGTAAGCTGTAATTTCAAAGCGTGCCCTTTTGTTCCAACCTGGGTATTACCCCTTACAGGATAATATGCACTTGGAGATTGAAACCCTGTATAACACAGTGCTACACCCTGTCACAACATGTCTGGAGAGCAAAAGATGGGGAGGGGCGGGGGGGTGGTGAAATAAAGAAAGTGGTGTGAGAGACATTATTGAGAGGCAGCTTGTCAAACAGAGCTTGTGAAGGAAACTTAGTCCATTATTTCTCTTGTAATTGTAATTTCTATTCTCTTTTTTCTATTTAGTTCTTCTCTCCTTTGCTCAGAGTGCTTAAACAACTAACACCTGATTCTTGCATCAATTAAGATAAAATTTCTTTCCTATAAAATTCAGTTAATCGGCATAACTACGTACGCCTATAAAGAGTCTATACTGGGAAACAAACCATTTTGCTGCAGAGCTGGGTCAGATTACTTTGAAATGTGGTCAGAATGACATAATTTGAATACACTTCATGCTATTTTCTTAAGATACATTTTGACTACTTAAAAGTCTAAAATTAAAATTCTATTACTTAAGAAAAAATACTGGACACATTATTTTGAGTGTCACAAATGCTTCTTGTCCCTTAAAACACTTTCAACACTTTTTTCCCTTTCAATGCAAGCAAAATGCAAGAATTTAAATTTAGTTATAAATCTGTGTACTGTGTGCATTGTACAGTACGTGTATCTTTTTTTTCCCTTTTGTTTAGGGGCCTCTCGTTTTAGTCCACATTGTTGTTTTAACACAAGAGAAGCCATTGGTCAACACATTTATCCTAAATTTGAAATGAAATGAAAATGAATAAATAAAAACATGATTAAATAATGATGAAGGAGTTACTATGAAGAGCCAGGCAACCAGTGAAGATTACCTTACTCTGAAATGCATTAGAACATATTCAACATTCAGGAAAGGTCATATCAGGTTACTCCATTGGCAAATGTCCGTAGACTAGACGCATTAGATTTCTCTGTTAACTAAGTTTGGCAAATTTCAAATAGGCTGTATGATCAAAACCGAATCCAATAATCCTGCAAATGTAATCTCAAGGACAGGTCTGCACGTTTTCTTTTGTACTTTTTGCCATTTTGGATGAATACATGTTGGTTTACCAAACAAGTCTTCAAGCGTTATTGAGCCAGACGTACCACATACAAACAAAATTCACTTTAAAGTGTAAAAAAAGAGCCCAACAAATACACCATAGATATACCAATGATCGGATGAGAAAGAGGAGGAACTGTCTTTGAAATAGTAGTAACATGTCCAGTAATAACGTGGACAGTGCAGCAAAACCTGCCAAGCTTGCAGTCAACACAGTGACAATGGATTTGCTGATCAGATTATTTTATTTATTAATTTCAAAAGGGATAGAACTCAGTTTGATCTAGAAAGAAATCTGAGTGTGAGCCTTGGGTAAAATTGTCCTTTACCTCAACTGCTTTGTATTTTTAATGCCCCCACCCCCACCCCTTTTTTTTCTCAAGTGCTGATATTTAATTTCTAGTCTCTGCCTTCCCTCCTGCTGTCTGTAAAGATGAGACACCTACAGTAAAACAGTGGAGAGGGTGCAGGCAGCAGCGAAGCAGTAGTGTAGAGAAACGGCAGATGGAGATTGATGGAGGGAGAGATGTGGAGATAAAGAGAAACATGCCTTTGGGAGTGACAGAGGAGGGAGTGAGAGTGATGAGGGGCCTACAGGCCTGAGAGCCATACATGGGTAAAAACAATTCTGCATCTTTCTCCATCTTTCTCCTTGTGAGCGTCTCCTCGTGGGAGAGGAGATCAATTCTCGTCTAGTCTGCCTACGCCTCCAGGAGTTTGTTGTTGTTGTTGAGTGTGTGTTTGTATGTGTTTCTGTTTTTTTTTTTTTTAATTCTTTTATTTATTTATTTATGTTTTGCTGTAGGAGGCAGGATGAGAATTCTAAAGTCTATCCCAAACCCATGGGAGGCATAGAATCCCCTCATTTCCTCTGTATTTCGCAACGTTTTTCTCCCCTTCTTTATCTCTTTATTTCTATATGCATGACATCTATCCTGCATTCCCAATCCGTCTCTATCCCGTAGTATCTCCTCTGCCCTGAACCCCTTCTGTCTGCCTTTTCCCCACTTAGTCTGTGCCACTCTCCCCCCTCTTTCAGGGGGGTCTGTAAGTAATGGAATCAGTTCAGCTGATCGGCCTGAGGCAGGAAGTCAAGCCAAGTGCAGAAGCTGCTGCTGGATTTCTGCGCAAGTGCATGTGCACGTGTGCCGGAAATCCAGTCACATACATGCAAATAATGAGACAGGGAGACAGAGTGGGAGGGAGAGACACGAGGAAAAAAGGATTAGGAAGCCATAGAGCATCACTTGTCTTCCACAAAGTTCCCCCAGAGAGGACACCCCTCTCCTCTGTGATGGAGAGGAAGGGGAAAGGCAATGGAGAAGATGAAGCAACTAAACACGCAGCTGAATGTGTCTCAGATGTGTGCTGCAGTTATTTTCATTAAATTATTGGGAAAGAAACAAAAAAGGATAGGTAGCAGCAACATGAAAGCTATTCAATCCAATTCAAATTCAAAATACTTCCATCAATCCCCGAAGGGAAATTCAGTAATGGGGGAAATTATAATGTAATACTCGGAAACACGGAGCCAGGACAAAGCTAGAAGGCATTTGAAGAAAAAAAAAAGATGAGGCAGAAATGAAAGTAACTAAGAAAAGATGTACATATTTTGAGATGGTGACTGGACCACATGCAAATCTGAAAATAGATAAAACAGTGAGTGAAAGCACGAAAACAAGACTTTCGGAGAGAAACAGTGCAGCAGAGGAAATAGCGTAAGAAAGAGGGCTTGTTTTTGGTGCTGCCATGCAAATGAAAGCGGCGCTGCAGCAAAGCTAACTAACAGCAATTCACACTGTTGGACTCATCACTTATTAATGCTCCATGGCTCCCCCTCCCTCCCATCTCTTTCTCTTTACCCATTCCCCTCTCCCCTTCTCTCGCCAGGATCTTTCTTTTTTGTTCGCTCTCTCGCTCGCTGTTGCTAGGGCCCGGGCACTCACGTGACAACAGCTGGGTAGGGGGCGCTGCGGTGGCACACAGCAACATGAGCAAGTGTGTGTTTCGTGTGTCTTTGGCTTGCATGTGTGTTTGTGGGACAGAGTACCCTTCATTAGAGGTAAAAAAGGAATCAGCCATGTAAATGATGGTGATGTTGATGAGAGAAAAGGAACTGCTGAATGGATGTGGAACTGATTCACTGACCTTGAGGCTACAGTGGAGCTCAACGTATCCCTCAGTCACCTTTGTTTTCACGTTGCGCTTATTAGCATAAACATATGAGATCGCCATTTGCATTACCGATGTTTACCGGTTTGTAAGATCAAATGGAACATGGACTCTGTGCAATACGAGCCAGTTGTTGCACAAACGGACACACAGTCACGGAAACACTTACAATCTGTCTGACAAGCTACACATTCTTACACCCACTGTCTCACAATCCACATTTGTGGAGTGCACTCAACAAACTGTAAGGATGTGTGTGCGTATGTTTGCACTGAGCATCCTCACTACAGGATGCCACAGCAATGAGCAGACAGTGGAATACACCTACACATCCCGTTTTATTCTCGTCCTCCTAATTTAACTTTTCATTTCTGTCTCTGCCATTCTCCAATTTTCCCTTGTTGACTCTTTCCATTCATCTCTATGCACTCATGACTATTACAACACAAATTTTATTGATTAAGCCCAACCACAAACGCATATAGAAAGTTATCCCATATTTCTGCAGTCACTAAGCCTGCCTGAAATTATATTTGTGGTGTTAAAATGTGTACTGTAAGATGTCTGTATGTCAGAATAGATTGCATTAATGCTTGATAATACATTTAATTGCATAAGCTTATCAGAAACATCTTTAAAGCCAACTACTCTTGAGGTTTTGTAGGTTTAATACTATTTTGTATGACAGGTCCACACAGTCCAGCAAAAGTATTAGAAGTATTAAATAACAATTATAACTTCTTTATGTCTTTTTTTAAGGATGTGTGTTCATATGTTCATTTGTATGTACATGTACAGAGTAAGATACGTCTCTTCTTCATAGTTGGGGTTATCCTCAGGGCTGTTGTACGTCACAGAGTATGTAGACCAAACAAAATGATTTTGTGACAAGTATGAAAATCTGCTGTCCCTTTACACTGCAACTTTGGTACAGAATGGAGGAAACTTTCAAAGACTACAGGAGATCAGAGACATGAATAGTACAGCAAGGTTTCCGAATACTCACAGATAGCATCTGAAGTTGCACCATGGACAGTTCAAATCCAGTCCAAGAGGAGTCTACTATGTCAACATTCCAGTTTCTGCAGAGTGAGACTTGTTTCTTACCTATGTCAGCTATGTCACGGGGTGATAAAATGATTATGTACACTATAAAAACTTCAACAATTTAATTGGTGGAACATTTCTACACTAAAAAATAAGTAAATTTGAAAGCTGTGAAGTCATTTCTATTTACTCATAAATTAAGCAATATATTAAACAATTTAAGTAGATCTGAATAACTAAATTGAGTACCATGAAGTATAACACTGAGTAGATATAATCAAAATTCTAAGTCAGTCCAATAGTAACCCTAAGTACGAACCACTCAAAAAACTGAATAGATTTTATGGTAACGTTAGGTAGACAACTTAATTTTAACTTAATTTAATTCGTACAGGACTATCACCTTTCAGAATATATGTGCTAAATTTACTTTTATAGACAAACACAGGGACTAGACACCAAGGACACACAACTGCACAAACAATATAGAATAGTTTATTTTATTTAGATTCGTAAGGAGTCATATTCCTTCACATTCATTCATATCTCTCCTTTTTGCCAAATCCAATATGGCAGCGGTGTCGATGTATGTATGTATATGGATAGATGTCCCATGAGTCCACTCACTTAGCGCACAGATGGCGGCGCATCATTACGTTGTACGCAACGTAACTTACTCACTTTCTTTAGTTGTTGCTAGAGGTGAAGACAACTGAGTTACAAAGAATAATAATTATATTACTTGCAAATGCAATTGGTCCATTCTCAAACATATTCTGACAATATTACAGATATCTTAAAATTATTTTTTTTGGTCAAATACTGATTTCTTTTTGTGAAATAAACTTAAATAATAGATGTAAATATAAGACAAAATTGGTATTTCCAACTCAAATAATCACTTAAGTGATTTTCAGAGATTTTTATTAAAGTAGTATTATTGTGATATTTACGAAGCCCCTGATCACATGGGCCAATACCAAACCCCAGTCTCCTAACAAACTGTGAACATCCTACCACAGACAGTCACAACACCTTAGCCTCTAGTAAACAGGCTGAAAGATACCGTGGCATGTAAATATGATTTCCAAGCCACAAAGGTCCTGTGAAAGAGTTATA
>JBAMYA010000005.1:9060868-9071773 GCA_037176975.1 Arrhamphus sclerolepis
ATAACCACAGACTGCAGAAGCAAGCAACAAAATAGAAGGCAGAGGTTCATAAAACTACAGAAGGAAGGTGGAGTTCTGGGCAATAACTGACAACAGGACCAGCCTCCATCCTGGTCCTTCCAGCCAGCGTTTCTCCATTAGAGTGAAAAACTCAGGATGATCATTCTTCCTCATTGTTCATCAACAGTTTTGACACAACTTGAACATAATCACTAAGCAGACTTGAAAATCAAACTGGAACAATGAGATTAATATTGAAGGAGATAAAATAGTTGTGCTTGAATGAATGAGCAGGCTTAAACTTAAAGGAGTCACCAAAAAGGCTCAGCATCATCTGCTTATAGCACACCCAGTCAACACAACACCATTCCCCCACACAGATGTTTTTAACGGCTGCCCTGAAGTGTCAAACCTAAGGCAGGGACCCCTGCAAAACCTCTCAAAAATTCTTGTTTGACACTAATATCTGACACCCCAGTAAATCATGGAAACCCACCTAGAGAGAGAATGTGACACTCAGAGATCCAGCAGTGTGACCGGTGTATGAAATGGGACACCAAGGTGGGCATTATGTATTTCTGCTTACTTCTGATGTTTAAGAAATCACAAATTTCAATTTAGAGTGTTGATAAATTCTATCCACAATTTACATTCACATTAAACAACATAATTGATGTTAAGTTAGAAAAACAACATGAAAGAAGAAATGTCTGATATGTACAGAGCAAATTAAAATGCATTACTGATTAAAATATCAAAATATTGTTGTTGCTCTTTGTAACTAATAATGTTCTGTTGTGTTCTATAAACCTACAGAAGCATGACTGACAAATTTGCAGATTGTGCAAACTAAAGTCACATTTATTCCAAATGAATCAATTAATCCCCAGCTCTCATGATTTACATTTTGTAGAAATATGCGTCATAAAACATGCATTGCACTATAAGAAAGCCAATACTGATTTGCGTAATAGCATCATGCAGATATGCCAGTGTGCCGGTCTGCAAAAACTGTATAAAACTTATATAAAGCAGATTTGTTTTTGGTGTACAACAACAAAGTTAAAATGGTTGGCAGACTGGAAATGAATGAAAGTACTAATTCCTCTCTGTACCTCTTCCTTCTCTGTGGCCTCCACCTTTTTCATTCCTTACCTCGGCTAATTTATTTTATAATTACCAAGGGCCTATTAAGGCTGATTTCAAGGAGGCACTGGGAAGGTCTACGAAAAGCTATTTCATTTGAGCAGCTCATCAGTATCTAAGCTCCCCGCATCATGCTAATGAACATGCACATGTTTAGACATCTTTGTGAAAAACCTCCTTGTCTTTGCACATGTTATACTCTCTTTTATTCTAACTTGATTGCAAGCAAATTAAAAGAAAAAAAACTCATGAAGGCTAAATCCATTTCTGACAATAGTTGATTGTGTTGATATTGTTTCTTTGTGGCCAATACTTCTCTCTTTTGCCCTCCTCATATCTATTTACTGTACATGTATACAGTTAAAGCCTGATCAACTGTAAGTGGTCAGTACTACTACAACAGTGGCTCAGAGAGTAAGAGTGGCAAAAATCTCACCACTTTACTTGCATGTCCCTCATCCCAAGGTATAAAACTCAAACTGGTCCTCCATGAGTATGATCTATATGAAAAAAGCTTAAACAACTGTGAGTCCATATGGATCAAACATATAGTGCAGTTAACACTCTCAATCCGTCCGCACTACTACTTAGATTCGTTTATGTGTGTGTGTGATCGTACTTCACATGTGTATGTCAAAAGCATGCTCTTAGGGCAAAATACATGTGCACCAGTGTATGGATGCAGCAGGGGTGAAGGATAATAAAGATTGGATTCTAATAAAATGTTCTCATCCTCCTAAATCCCCCTCCTGCCCTCTTCCCCTACCTGCCACATTAACACACCCATTACAAGGGCAGATGAATGAAAATGAACAGAGCTGTGGCGTGATTCCCCAAGTGTCAAATCAATACTGCTCCCCTCCCCTCTCTTCCTCTACTACCTTCCAGCACGCCCTCGCTCCCTTCATCTTTTTCTCTACTGTTATAATTTTCCTATTCTCCTGTCCTATGTTGGGTCTAAAAAAACCAGCACGGTTTGACAAAGGGAAATCTACATCTCGTGACAATAGCCTCTCTCCATATCAGAGCCCTCACCCTGGCTTTCTTTTCTTTCTAGTAGGAAAATGAATGATGCTTGCTCCTATTTCCCCTCTATTCACATTCAAAGTAGTCTGAAATAGTGAAGTGCTTCGCAGAATGAAGCAAATATAGAAAGAACGACAAGGACCGCGTATTACTGCCACTTTCTCTCACTCAACCTGAGACACAAACTTGCAAAGGAACTGGGAAGAGTTTGTGTCAAAATAATAAGAGGAGGTTTAAAAAAAAGATTTCTCTCTTCTATGTGTGTGCTGGACACAGCCAGTCAGCAAGGTAATTCTTGACAGACACTCTATATTCTTATTTCTAAACAAGTGCTCTGGTTTTTCCGCTTCGACCCCTGACCTTCTCACCCTGCTTTCCCCTTGGTTCCGTCCAGGTTTAGTGCAATGCAGTGATCTGAGAACAGGTATGCAGAGGACTAACCCAATCATTAAAAAGACATGCTTCACTGTCAAATGCCAGCTGCTGCCCTCCTGTCTACCACCATGTCTCCTGTTGTCTTTGTCTTTCCCTCTGTTTCCTTGGTTTCTGTGCACCTCCATCTCCTCCACAGCTGCGTGTGTCTTCCTTCCTCTGTATATATTGTAGTTAACATGACACCCCATATACCTACACAACCCTCACCTTCTCTGAACCAGTCATCCCTCAGAATAGACAGCTGGAAAAAATATTAAGAATTAGAAAAGCAAATAAATGAAATAAAAAAAATGCCACAATCCAAACCAAATGATGCAGAATTGAGTCTTTGTTTTTTTGTTTTTTTAATCATCTGCAAACCCTCCCTGCATCTCCAACTCAGCCCTCCCTTTCTGTAGTGGCAAAGGCCTCTAACACACTTAAGCAACCTTAATTAGGATGGCCATGAATATTCAAGCTGCAAGATGGAGGCAGTGATGTATGTCTGCATGAGAGGAATTAGAAGGGAAAGCATAGCACAACACCGTTGTCATTTGCTGAGATCGTTATCTTTCCTCTTAAAATGCTTTTCTGTATGCCAGAGTGCACCCACAATCACACAAAACCAAACAATGAAAAAAGAAAAGGTTTCCATCTACACTTAGCTGTTATTCCATTCGGTCATTGTCAATGACACATGAACAAACACAGGCTCCAGAGCTGTCAACATGTGGTGCATTGTGTCTCTTTTGTTTTTCATTATTTAGTCTCATATTTAATAGATACAGACATGCTAACCAGTCATGAGAAGGCTAACGGGACATATCTAATGCATTATAAACACACATACCACACAACACACACCAAGTGAACTCTGCTGAAGCGTGACCTTATTTCTGCTGTGGAAGACACAAAAACAACAGTGTATGAATGCTTTAATTTCACACACGGGTCTGTTTTGTTTGATCGCCATCCATTATGAAGGAGAAGACATAGTAAGAAGGAAAAAGACTGATCCTCCGAAAGCAGTGCTTAGAGTTTCTGACAAGCTTTTGAACTCGATTCAATTGTGTGGCTGTGTAAATCCAACAATGCTGTACTGAAAAGGCGCAGGTATAATGGCACACATGCAGTGCAGTCTGGAGTGCTCCCTCTGTATACAGATAGGGGAAAAACAGTGAGCACTGTCAACACATGTGTGATAAAAACTCTCACACAAATCAATAAAGCCTTGCCCTTTGTAAAGCCATCTTTTCCTCAGTGGGAGTACAACAGTCCCACAGCATGTAAACAGCACCACTGTGACATATACTGAATCTCAGGGAACAGGGGGGTCACCGGGGAGCAAGGCCTGAGTGTGGATGAGTGCACCTTGCATGGCAGGCACATGTGAGTAGCAAAGGAGGGAGGGGGAGGACGATGGAGACGGTAGGCAGAAAGGGGGGAGGCCTTCCTTTCTCCTACGTATTCCTTCCAAAGCTCCCCTCGTTTGCCTGTGCCACCGTGATGATGCACCCTCACCACTGTTGCTGGGCATCTTGGCGACAGAGACCCAAACGAGGATGAGGAGGAGTCACAGCTTGAGAAGGAAATGAGGGATGATGGGAGGCAAAAAAAACAAACAAAACAGAGACGAATGTTGTAGATTGCAGCAGAGATATGGTGACATGCTAAAAGCGGGTCCCCCAGATGTTGTGAGGAGGCCTGATGGGGCTGGGAGCGCCTGAGGTACGCTCTTGGAAAAGGATGGTGAGGGTGAGGGGTGGAGGGTCATCACAGGAGAGCAGCAGTTCTTGCTGCCTCCATCGCTGCATGACTGTCGCTCTGTCTCTTCTGCCTCACTGCCCCCCTACACTCTGTCCCACTTTAGCCCAATGTCACTGCAGAGCAAGGGGGAGGGGGCATGAAAAGAAACAGAATCAAGAGAAAGAAGGCAAAAAAAGGGCAAAAGGCAGAAAAAGAAGAGCAATAAAGATGAAGTTCAGGAAGACATACATCGTAGATAGGAGGTGGAAGAGGAGGGTTCTGATGGAAAAGAGCTTGTGGATTCCAGCTAAATACCCACCACATGCTTTTGCATATTCAGAGTTTCTCTCTCCACCTCCTTCTCAATCCCTTGTTTAGGATTTTTTTCTTGTCCACTTATCATACTAACATACTGTACTCAGCATAAATGTTGTACAAGCAGTCAAGCAAGCAGTTCCCAGTGTAAATCCACCTGTGCAGGTGTACACTTGCACATACTCTAGATACAGAAAGTGAGGCCAGTCAGGCGCGTTTCATAGACTTGTAAGCATTGTTTCCCTATGGTGACGTGTGATTCTTGGAGAAAAGCATTTCACACCCACTGAGATAAATATCCATCCATTGTCTATACCCGCTATTTCCTGTGCAGGGTCACGGGGGTCTGCTGGAGCCTATCCCAGCTCACTTCGGGCGAAAGGCAGTGGTCGCCAGTCCATCGCAGGGCCACAACTGAGATAAACGCCATGTTTTCCAGTGATATGTTCATATTTATTAACTATCCCACTTACCAACGCACATAGTTAAGAAGTCAGGGAACACACAATACAACATTGGCTTTGACTTAAAAGCACATAGTTACCATATAACACAGAGGAAAAAGTGTTAGTTGGAAGTAACAGTGTAGAAGAACTGAACTGAATGTATTAAAACCACAATTGCACTTGAAAAGTGATCCATGACATAATGATGGAAAGAAAAAAAATCTTTCAAAAACCATGTCCATGCAATACACAGAAGGCAATTCAGTGACTGAATGGCTGCTGAGAGGTTCAAGGTGGGTTGTATTAATGCAATCTGGAACAGATGGCATCAAGCAAAGACTAGAGCCTCTCAGTTCTGTGAGAACAGCTTCTTTTCTAACTCCACTTTCGTGACATTTTTCTTACTCAAAATTGTAGTTTTCAGCAACCAATTTTTACTGCGATGACATCAGTTAAAGTAATCAATCGAAGCACCGGTAAGCCTCATAAAAGTATTCAATATACATATTCTGACAAACAGTGGAACTCACAGAGACCTCTGAATGGGCTTCAATGTGTCAAATGAGTTTAATATCCCTGTAAGTAAAAAAAAGGAAGTAAGAATCTTGGCTTAGATTGGCAATATTTTACAATCCAAAAACATTTGCCATAACCCATTCAGCTGGCCATCTTTCCCACTTTCAAATTTGGTTCATGTGAAATCAAATGCAACTCAAAGCCCTGTGAAGCATAACCCAAAACTGTTTAAGACGGTGCACTTCACAGATTTACAGTGCCACAGATTTGCAGAGAAAGCAGAGAACACATCTCTTCTCTTCATCAGATGTTCACATTGAACACTTCCCTGACAAACCAGGCCAGGCTTTTTCAACTGTAAATTTACAAAATAATTTCCAATAAAATGGAGCTTGGACAATTCCAATTTAAAAGAAACAATATGAATAACTATTCCAAGAATTGGCAGTCAGAAAAACAGTGCCTTTTTTTTCTCCAAAATCTAAGAGACTGTAAGAACATATAAAATATTCCAACTATATAGCTCAAGATAACTCCTTGGAGAAAAACTACAAATGCTTTTATCCGAAATTAGAACAGCCTCCTCCGTGTTGATTAAATGCTTGGTACTTATCTGAATAGGTTAATGTAGCCAAAGGGACGTCTGGGCTAGCTTTGACTTTACTTAGTATTGATGCATGCAGGGAGAAGTTAATACAATACATGGAAAGGGTGAAATGTGGAACTATAATACATACTCATAGCATCACAAAATGACTCAAGTGAGCTCAGTTGGATGAGTAGGTGTCCCATAGTTGTGCGTCATTCTGCCTTTCTCTCTGCTGTTTCCTGCCTTGCTCTTCGCTTCAATGAAGGCTACTAGTGCCTAAAATAAAAACCCGAACTTGATAAAAGGAAGAAAAAAAAAAACAACCCAACACAAATGTGAAAAAGCATCTACCATTCACAACAGACATGATGAGACAGAAACTAATGTAGAAGTACCTTAGATAAGACAAGAAAAAAAATAGTTGGAAATGGCCATCTGATGTAGACTTTAAGAAGCTCCGCTTACAGGACGATGAAGTGTGCAGAACACAAATGAACACATCAGAAAAGATAAGAAAAAAAAAAAACATCCAAAACACATGGTTCTATGTAAACATTCGGAAGAAACACCTCGCTGACAAAGACAAAGACAAATGCAGAGTAATTTCTAACCCTACTGACACAAGAATATGATGAAAACAGGAAACTATCATATCTCATCATCTTTATCCCATCCCATCAATTATTCAAGACAATTACTGACTTCTTCATCATATAGGAACAAGCAATGCATAGCATAATCCATAAACTGGAGGCAGGTGTTCTCAGTGCTCCGTGCCATTACTTCTGAATTCTTCAAATAAAAAGACTGTGGTTCATTCTCAGCATGGTTCTGACAAAAGACCACTTGAGACCACTTTAATAGGATTCTCCAACTCTTGAGACCTACCTCAACATAATAACATTCAAAGTATGATGCTTGCTTTCTGTTTATTTTAGTGGTGTTGTACTGCTGCTGTGAGGTAGTTAAGGGTTTCTCCTGTTAATCCAACCCATGCAGCCTTATACCAACAGTAAAGAGTGGGAGGCCTCATCAAAGTCTGATACTGCATAATTTGGCTTGAGGTGACCTCTGTGAAGGTCATTCAACATGTCTTTGTGGACCACTAGTTCTGCAGTTTGCTTGAAGTCCAACTTCTCATAAGCGAACACAAGAGCAGCACAGGCTTGGGGCGCACTTATTTCAGTTTGTAAAGCGGCAAGCGAAGCAGAGGCCATCTTATGACACCAATATACTGAAAAACAAGGCTCACTGCTGCTTCTGCTTCTTTTTAATCGGTCATCAACTGAAGCTGAACCTCAAATCATCAGAATGAGAGACAATGAGTTCTACATATGCAAATTTTTTTTAAAAAAGGGAAGGGGTGGGGGGGATAAACAGAGACAGACATAGAATGAAGAGACAGCTAAAGATGCACAGGGGGTGGAGAAAAAGGAAGATAAGGCGGAGGGAGTGAGGAAGGAGATTCCTCTGCATCTCTGATTTGCTTGGGTGATGTTCATCAGAGCGACAGAGGGTGGGGGAGAAGTAGATGGAGGGAGCCAGCAACCACGATAGAGGGATATAAGGAAGAAAAAAAGATGTATTTGTTGTTTCTATAAGCCATTTGTTTTTATTAAGCTTCCCTGCCTGTCTACGTAGCAGTTTCCTCAGTTTGTTTTTTTCTTTGTGGTTGGGTGGAGAAAGATGTTGACAGAAAATAAAGATTTACACTACTTAAAAATCAACCTTCGTATGTACTGTTTTAAGAGAAATGTTAAAAACCAAAAGCTGCTATTTTCCTTTGTACTACTTTCAAATGACTCAAGGCAATGCAGTGCAAGATATGTTCCAGCTTTATGAGGAACTTTCAACAGACTGCAAATTATTTTGAGTTATTTCCACCTACATTATCACAGAGAAGGGTTAGGGTTAGGAGATACAATTAATCTCAGATAAAAGAATGTTTACTCCTTTTGAAATATAGACTAAAACATTTAACAGACATATATTATCAACTTAATTTTGTAAGAGAAATAGGGAGATACTTTGATTTTGTTTTCCCATCGGATAAAGCAAAATACAAAATGATGTGAGCTTTTTCTTTTTCTTTTTTTTTTTTTTTACATGAAGTCAGATTATTTTATTTTATACAACTTTGGCTGTTCGACCATTTGGAATATAAAGAGCAGGCAAAGTAATGTTGAGGGTAAAGGCAAATGTAATAATGGTGGTCCAGAAAAAGATTCAAGATGCAACAATATTAAGAGACTGTGAGCAGTACAGTGAGGAGAGAAGAAGCAGGGAAAGAATGAGGGAGGGGGAGGGAATGTGACAGAGTGGTGACAGAGAGGGAAAGAGTGGAGCGTTGTGTGTGTCAGGACTGTGTGTGTCTCTGTGCTTGTGTCCTGAGGCGCAGGCAAACATTAGCTGCATTAAGTGAGCTGACAGGTCCCTCCCCATTACCACTACTGGTGGCCCAGGGAGGGAGAGAGAGAGAGATGGGGAAGAAAAGCAAGACAGTGCGGCTCTTACCAAATGTCTGTACAGCTCAAAACACATGCGTCCTCTTTCTTTGCACATGCAGATATCATGACACTTGCCTATGACGTGTTTATTGAAAGCGTATTCTTGAGTGCTGGCTAGAGCGGCGCAAAAGCCAAACGCCGGCCGGCTCTCCAACAAACATTAAGCGGAAAAAACAAACAAAAAAACAACACACATGACTGAAAAGAAAAAACCTCCTGTTACAACTCACACACAATGTGAATTCCCCTGGTGTTGAGAAAAACAAACTCCATACATCATATGCTCCGACAGCCATGCACTGTTCATACACGGTAAACATGCACTTTTGTGGGCACTTGTGTGTGTGTGTGTGTGTGTGGTGTATCATTCATTTTCTGCTAAAATATTGATTGTTGTCTTGTCTGGGGTTCAGGGTTAAAGACCATCAGGCGCCTCTACACTTCAATTATTCAATCACAGCGAAATCAAACCTCTATTCTACACCACATAAACATGCACAGGCAACTATTGTGCACGTAGACGGGTGCATTTCCTTTTTGAGTGAGTTGTCCAGGGTTTCCCTTGAGTACGCAAAAAGTCAGAATTATTGTCACCCAGATGGAGTCTCTTTGATCAGCTTAAGGTGCCCACATCAAAATAGTCTGAGTACACACTGACCGTAACGAGAGTTCAACTGTTCACAGTGGGGGTGGTAGGAGGTCAACCCTGGAGGGGCTGTGAGTTAACATCACACTGTGGCAAAGCCTACTTCTCTTCCTTAACAAGAGCAGTTAGGACAATAATAATATGAAGAAGGGGAAAACGAATGAGGGGTAAAGAGGGCAAAGAGAAGAGAGTTCAAAAAGGATGGAGGAGGAAAAAAAGGAGAAAGTTGGACAAAAGAATTTAACTGTTGAAGTGACTGTGAGAGAAAGGAAGCAAAAAAAGTGAAATACAGCAAGAGCAAGAGAGGTCGCTGGCCTCTGGCTATGCAGCATGTCACTTTAGTGCAAGCAAGGGAGGGTTTTCAGGAGTGGGTGGGGGTGTTTGTTAGGAAAAATGCTTTTCCCCCAATGTAGTGTCTCTGCGTTGAAGTCTTGCAAGCCTGCATGTATCTGTGTTTGTGTGTAATCTCCCCAGGCAAATCCCTCTTTAGCCAAAGCAGGGAAGAGTAGAGAAGAAAAGGAAAAGCCATCTTCATCCAAATCCAATTGCAGCTGGAAGGAGAGGGTATAGAGCAAGGGAACTGGAGGAGGAGAAAGGAGGAGGAGAAGACATTGTAATTTGTCTGAGGGATTACAAGAAGTGCTGGCAGAACATGACTGCTGACTGTGTTTGAGCACATTTGTATGTGTGTGAGCCATGACCTAACCCCATGAATTCAGTACATAACAACATCAGAAACAGCATTTTTGTAACAGAACTGGAGCAGAAAAATAAAGAGTATTTCACTGCAGCTCCACTCAGTCCAGGTAGACATCAAACCCTGTGTGGTTAAGTTCAAAACAACAGCAAGAAGTCTGGGTTAGTTTGCCAATAACTGGCCCCTGATTAAATGCAAAACTATTATTACTTATAATTGTTTCTGATATGAAAGATCATAGGGTCTTTGACCTCACCCTCATGACATTACCAGCACCATAAAATGACAGCTTTAGCAAAGTACTCAGGACTGCAACCGACAAAGTTCTGCTGAGGGTAAAGGTCTTTCACTGGTACACGATCACATACATGACATGTTCTGCATCACTATAAAAATCTAGGATAATCTCGTGCTTGAGCTCAAAAACAAAAGATTATGTGAACCAAATCTGCTCTGATGCCTGCTAATTTTTATTTCATCGGGTCCCTTTTGAAAGTTTAGATGTGTAAATTAATTTTCTGGATTTTATTTATTTGGTTAACTGTTACAGTAGTATTTGACAGTTTGCTGACTCTTGTACTGACAGAATGTCTTAAATCGTATCCCGTTCCCAAAAAGCCTTAAATCTACTTCTCCAAATCAAATACAGAAAAACTTTGTATATCATAAGGTCCGTGGTGATTTACATCAACAGGATGATAATCAAATGGAAGTGGATTCATTATATTATTCAATTCAATTCAATTCAATTCAATTCAATTTATTTATATAGCGCCTATTTACGACAGGTCATCTCTAGGCGCTTAAGAAACCCAGAGCCTCATCAGAGCCAAGTTCTGGAGTAACTGTAGGTTTGA
>JBAMYA010000005.1:9085806-9112839 GCA_037176975.1 Arrhamphus sclerolepis
TATATACACTAAACATTTTAAATGAAGGACAACAAGTAGATGCAATTATAATTAGGTCTTGTGTGTGTGTGTTTTTTTTCTATTTTCTGGTCAAAAACACTGAAGACACATGTCATAGACGCACATGTAGGGTATGTCTTATATCAGGGTGAGGTGTAAAAATAACAAACAAACAAACAAAAAAAAAAATAAAAAAAACTCTTGACTGTGATAAACTCCAGTAAATAATTGATGTGTGTCTGCCTGCATATGTCTTGCGGGAGTCCTCAGGCCATAACATACATCCCAGAGAGCTCATTGATTAGCAATTAATAAAGCACAGAGATGCTGTTGCTGACAAGGGAGATCAGTGGGCTCACACACATATTCAGACACACACACACAGCAAGCTACACAGCTGAATATTACAGATATGGCGGTGGTAACTTAACAGCTTGATCACACGACAAGACAATGCATAACAGCTACATTGATTCAGAGCATAAAGCATTGCAGTTTTACAATACTTACATGGAAAATCTATGAATATATTTTTCAGAAATATTTTTCCTGCGTTGGAAGAAGGAGATACAGCACATGCGTTGTTACACAACTGTGAACACTTGAGAGAACCTGTGTTCAATGTTTCAAGGTATTCCACAAGTAAATATAAGTTGCTTAAGTTCTTAACGTAACTACATACTCTTCACATGTAAATTTACATAAGTAAAGTCATGGGTATAAGATGCTGTTAACTTATTTAACTTCCACGCCAGAGATCAAGTGACACCCATGTGACACAATGTTTGTCACACTTCTTTCACTTTACTTGTCTCTCAAATGAAAAGGGTTAAGAGTTGGGGTTTAAAGCAAATGGTTAGAATTAATTCATTATGATCTTATGCGAGTTGTGTCATGTCTGGATTACCCACACATTCCAGCATTTTGTAAGATAAAATATATTATTCAAACTTCTTTTTGCTAAATATGAAAATAACTGTAATTAAGAACATTTTGTACTGTTTATCTATTTCTAGCATCTTCAGAGGCTGAGGATTAAAGATTCTTAGTGCACAGCCTTTAGTTTTCCACAAAAGCTTTGCCATGAGGTTTTGCCTATGGATATGCTGGCATCTCATAATTTCTAGTCATAGCATGAGAAATAACTGAGTCTAACATACCTAACAAGTACAAACACCAAAAAAAAATAAAATAAACTGAAAACGTCAAAAGGGAAAAAGCAAAATTGGGTATATCCAAGAAAAAAAAGGTGGAGCAGGTAACTTGTATATATCTATTTCAGGTGCCTTCTGCCCACTCCAATAGTGAGTTATTCTCCCTCTATTTTGCTGTACTTCCTTTGCTTTGAACCTCTTGCTGGCTCTGCCTGTTCCCACTGATTGGTTGCATATCAGAGCTCTTCTTCACTGTCTCCATCCTATCTTTCATTAGCTGTGATGTACGAGCCAGATGAACAAAGAAAGTTAAGAAGAGGAGGCAGTGAACATGGGAGTGGTCAAAAGGGCACACAGTGAGAAGAAGTGAAGGTAAAAGAAAAATACTGAGTAACGCAGGGCATATTTGCACATTGCGCTGACTTTATTTGCTGCAGATTCTTCCATTTTGTTCCAGATTCTTCCCCCCACTGTTATGCTGTTCATCCTCCTCTTCCCTATTTGTCCCCCTTCAACCACTCCGCCACGCTCTCTCTTTCTCTAGCATGTACATCTTCAGGTCACGGGTCATTAAGTCAGCTCTAGCCGGGATGTATTGGAACAGGATATCTCTCATACTGCCCTGCCCCCACAGCACTACTAAAGCACAAATATGCATAAACACATGCATGTCTTTGACCACAAATGCACACGCACGTCCTCCATTTTCTCCCTCTCTCTTTCCCATGGACAATGACATTGACATGTTCTTGACCTGTTGATCAGTTTCCAAAACACAGGATGAGATGTTGATATCCTTGCAAAGAAGGGGACGTTGGGGTAGACAGGAAAAATTGGGATGCATCATCAGTAGTATTCCTCTGGGTCATAGGGCGTTTTGGCTTTTATACACTATACACCCTCGACAGAGGTGGCCAGCTACAGGCTGATCAGACCTGACCTTGCGTCCCATGCCCAATTATAATGAGTCACCTTGCTGTTAAGTGGTGGAAAACTTATGAGTCACTGGTTGTTATTTGGGAGTCCAGGAGGGGTGATTCCTCTTCACCTAAAGCCACTGACTGCTTCTCTCTGATACGGTTTTGATGGGTGACTCCCAGGTCCCTCCATTGGGTGGACCTCTGTGTTCCAGCTGTACTGTTCCGCTTCAGCAGCTAGCTCTGCATAGCGTAGGTATTTCCGCTCGTATGCTTCGTCCACAGAGTCGTCCCAGGGTACAGTGAGCTTGATGATGTGAACCTTTTTTATAGACGGAGACCAGAGCACAATATCGGGTCTTTGTGTGGTGGTTGTGACCTCTGGAGGAAACACAAGCTGTCGACCAATATCCACCAGCAAATTCCAATCCTGTGCAGAGGACAGCTGCCCTCTCTCTGATGGTATGGAGCTCCTCCTCATCACTCTAGCCCCTTCTCGGACGAACGTTGTCCATTTGATGTAGGATGTTGAAGGCGGCAGGGAATTGGTGGTAGCTCACTTACTCTCCAGGATGGATGCCAGACTCTTAAGGACTTACAACAGTAAGGCCCGGGCACGCAAGGGTTTTGTATCCAATGGGAATTTGATGGAGGCAGGCTGGTCTGGGGCAAAGGACACACCTCCGATCTTCACCAAAACCACTGATGGAGGTAGGTTGGTGTTGGTTGGTGTTGGCTACTCATTGAGTGATAAGATAAGGGTCTTCAGTTTCCAGGGTTCCATACCAAGACTCAAGCATGTACTGTAAAGCTAGAACTCAAGATTTCATTTGATATTGATTAATCTTGACAAACCATTTGCCATTTAATCGGAAAATGGTGATCATATTTCCTTTTTAATAAAACAAGTTTCAAATGGTCTTCTGGTTACATTTTTTTCTTTACTGATTAAAATTTGTATTTGTACAGTCCCTCTGTTTTTCACATCAAATGTGATGTCTCTTGGCTCATCATCTGAGAATTCTAAGTGTTGAATGCAATTGATACTTGTTTAAAAAAACCTCCTAATTGGAGGCTGTATATAATGGTTACGGTTGGACATTATGTTTAGATTCTTGGAACATGTCACATTTTCTACAAGGCCACAAGCTTCTTCTGCTGCTAAAAACAGAATAGAAAACAGTGACACATTCAGTTATATATGGGAACCTCAAAGCTCATGTATATTTGGTGGCTAACAATGGAGTCAGAGACCAGAAATAGCATTTCTCCAACACGGTGAAGTTTATTTCTGAAAAGTCCACCATCACATTTTCTGGAAAATTTACATCATCACACTGAAGGATTGTGTTATTTAAAGCAGCACAAAGGACTTTGCAGCATTTTGCAGTTTTTAGCTCAGAGGGTCCCCCTGTAGGTGTAGAGGTCAGGTGGCTTTTATGACCTTGCCAAAGATTTACTCCTGTTCACTGTCATGGTCTCAAATGTCTTTCACATCATTACTTTCTAAGGCTCTTATTTTCCTCAGCCATGATGTCGAATGTAGCTCCATGAGTTGGTATAGCTGTTGATGGGTCACATAGTGCCATAAAACGATCTGCTGTCATAAGACACAACCAAAATGGGGTTGCTGTCAAATATTTTGGATGATTTTTTTCCAAGTATTAGTTAAAATTGTTGTAATATAAATATTTGGGGTCTGTATTGTGGAACATACCAACTGATGGAAAGGTCACACAAAGCAAATTTCACATTTCAGCTCAAGCACATGTGACAAGCACTATTAGACTCTAGTAAATGCCTAGCTAGCAAATTCACACACATACACTCATGCACACACATACAAACATGCATACAAGTACACTTCTCTGCCATGGTTTTTTTGTGCACTGTCAAACAACATTAGATAGCAACAAGGTGTAAGTGGGATAATTAGAATAACACATCCACTGCATTCTTCATTATGTGTGTCATCCTCACTTAGTGGCTGAACTTCCACACTGGTACCACCCATCCCCCCACACCCATGACACAGAAAGACATGCCCCTACCCGTAAGCAGCAAGCTTTTTTAGACAAGTCATGCTCTCCATTAGTGATGGCCTCAAGAATATATCTACTGCCTAAACTTCCATGATTTATTTTTCCTCTAATTAGTTCCTTGGGATACAGCAGGAAAAAGGCAGTGTTGATACACAAAGTTGAGGCACAGCATCAGTGTTTCAGGAGGAGGATGTTGGCAAGGAGATCATGCTGGGTGATGAATAAGGCTTTGACGTCAGCTCTGCATTTGGCAAAATAAAATAAAAAAAATCGAACAATTCCGTCTGCTGGTATGTACCTACTCACTTCTGGAAGGATATGTGTGTAAGGAAGCGGCGAGGCACATGTCCATTCTGTCAGAGATGCAGATCGACTGACATGCTCTCAAACACAACAAGCAATGATCTCAGGCAGAAGCGAGAAGGACAGTAATCTATAAAAGTTAGGACGCAACGGTCACGGGGGTCACAAAGAAACACAAACACATACACAAATTGGCAAGAATGTCTGCACACACCTCATAGTTAATGAATAACTAACTAGCAGAGAGAAAAGGGAGCCATCTTCTCTGAGTGAGGGCAAAATCGCAGAAGCACTATGCAAATGTTCCCTGGGCTAACGAGACTGCCTGCATGATTGGAGTGCCATTGAAATTCTCCTCGTGCACAGCCCTCCCTCACTTCCTACCTCCCTCCCACCCTCCTTCAATCTCCCTCCATCTCTCCCGCCATTTCAATCTCTACACAGAACATCCATGTTCCTGAGCTCTATCTATCTATCCATCTATCTATCTGAAAACATATATGATGTGATATATTTCAGTCTTATTTGAACCTCAAAATCATTAATTATTTTCAACATTCAAATCATGCTATCTGCACAGATAAATACTGCGGCTCTATGAGCACCTGCACAGCAGTGAATGCCCCTGTGTCTGACTCTTTTTTTTTTTTTTGTCTGTCTCACTGACACACACAAACACAGATTCGACTCAAACAGAGCGAGCTTAGAGTCGCTTTGCACCTGTTCTCTCTGTAAAACATCCAAACACGAGTGCTGAATAAATAACCCAACCTAACATGCATCACTGACAGGTTCGAACACACACACACACACATGCACACACCACAGCCCATAAACACTCATCAATAAGTAAACACCACCCATTTCCCCTTCACAGTTACACCCTACTTGCCCTCTTTCCCCACCTTTACACCAGGTATGGAATACTACCGTCCGAATGGCAGACACACACACACACAAACGCTCACAAAGTGTGTAATGGCTGAGGTCTAGTACTAAGATAGTAGATATTACCAGAGGAGGAAGAGAGAGAAGATGGGGGCACTTATCAGATGCATCTTTAATGGTGGAAGTCAGAGGCTTTAGAGCTCCTGGCCTTCTCCTTCTCCCTGGGGTGTTGGGGACAGCAGGAAATCCGAGGACACACACGCACACACACAGAGAGGCACACACCCTTTTTCTTTGACCATCTACCCATCCACTCATATGTCTTCATCCACCAGCCAAGCTCATTCCATCATGCTTCCATCCTATACCCACTTTGACATCTACATAATTTAGCATGTCATACTTCTGTGCCACTTTGTCTTTCCTTTTCTGCCTATTCTGCTGTTTTTTCTGCCTATTTGTTGTTCACTTTAAGGTCTGATGGAGTGAATGGAATAGATAATTCAATGTCACTTCACTACCTCCTATGAAGTGCCTCTAGAGAACCAGCCAGAGGGGGAGATAAAGTTAGGAGTGGTTAGCCAGGGGTGTATCGAGAGTACAGGGCCTCTGCAGAGTAGCCACAAAATGGAGACTGGGATAGGAGCTGCAGCAGCTGTGGTGACGCTACACTTCACAGAGAGTGTGAGGCAGTGTGTGTGAAAGAGAAAGAGGATTAAACAGTCTCAATCAGTGAATACAAAACTGCAGACGTCACATTTCTAAACACCTTCCTCATCTTTGGAGCTACTTCTTTCATTTTTTTCTGCCATTACACCAGCAAATTAATGAGAATCTGTTAACACACAAAACATCAAACAAATTCATCCATGCAAACATACAGTAACAGTAATTTGCATCTTTCTTTCATATTGTTCTGCCATACCTCTCGCCTCTTGGTATATCAAGGCATCAGATCTCAAAGTGATCAACAGCATTTGCAAAGTCTCTGTTTATACATCGAAAGTGGAAACTGCATTTTTAAATACCACATCTAAAACTGAAATAGCCACTTAATCAAGTCAATATTAAGTTGTTATACTCAGGGTTTTCGTCAACATTTATTGAAAAAAATTTTTGAGAAAAAAAAAGTTCAGTTAGACAAAGCCAGCAGTCATTCTAATCAGTCATACCGGTAATTGTAACAGCAGTCCCAAAAAGATAACTCAATGTGACACCGAGTCATATATACCTATGCTTGTTTCCAAACACATTACCATTTTGCATTTATGCTCTGCTTTGACCCAGCCCTTTGAGGTCTTTTCCTCAAAGTCCTACTGACTGTGCACACACATATCATATATTAACATAGCTGAAATCACTCTTAAGCTACACTTTTCTCAGATCATATGTCAGCCTGTGGTCATGATTGTTACTCTACTCTTATAAAGGTAGGATTTTATACCACCATCATAAATTAAAGAGGACATTTGTGCAGTGATTTTAGCTAAAAGTACTGTATATGAACAGATGATCTTGCAGATATAGAGCTGAAAGCCACCAACCTTGTGATGATGTTTTTTTTATTGTATTTTTAATCGTATTTTTGTAACTTATTTGGTGTGCGGTGTATCAATCTATCTATCTATCTATTGTTTATACATATTTTTTTTCAAGCTGCTCAGGGCCTCTTCATGCTCTAAAAAGACAACATTGCACATGTGCAAGCCTTCACAGGTACTGCCGAATTTTGCAGAGTAGAAAAGTCGGGACAAGAAAATTGCAAAAATTGGCAACACTGGTGGCACTACTATTCAGCTTTTATCCTGTAAAGACATCAGTTTTGAAACTGTTTTACACTGTATGAGAAAATGGATCCATGAAGTGAGAGCGAGTGAATTTGCAGTGTGTGTGACATTCAGAGCCCTGATTAACATAAGGCTGCGAATGAAAAAGATGTAGTATTTATAGCATTTGAGTTATACTGCAACTTGAAATATCTACAGTTATGAAGATCTTGCTGACTGAATTTGAGGATGTTTTTTTTCAGGAGGAAATTTCAAAACAATCCAGATGAAAGTTCAAAACTTAAGTAAAGTTTCCTTCCATAAACAAAACTTATTCATATTAACCCCTTGGGGCTTAGGCTATTTTGGCTGATGTTTCTTCCTATAATTCCCAACTGACTCAGTGATGTTAAATCACAGCTCTGTGGAGGTCCAGGCACATTATTCTCTTGATCACTGAACAGTTCTTTATGCTCTGACTGGATATCTGTGGTTAACTTTGAGACCGATCAGCTGTAATGTAATATATAAAAATCTAAATGTCTTTTCCTGTTAAACTTTTACACATTACTTAATATATACTGCATTGTCAATAAGAATCATGATTTTTTTTTTATGTGCAGTTAACATACAACTTTTTTTTTTTTTTATGTCCAGTGTGTTTGTTTGCGTGTGAATGAGTATGGCAGAGCTGAGTCGTGGCAATGCACTAATAAAAATCAGGCAGCGATGCATCCTCACACCTTACTCATTCCGCCTGCCGGATTGCACCCGTTGCCATGGTGACCAGATAAAACTCACACTGTTTTAAGCTCCAACTGGAGGAGGAGATGGATACTGACAAAGTGAAACACACATATTCACACATGTTGTACACACAGATGAAGTTCCCTCTACACATCCGTTGGTGCATAATCTTTTAGATCCCTAACTGACAACCAAACAAACGCTAATTTTCTAACTGATGGTAACACCAGCAAACCATCAATTAAAGGGAGAGGCATAGCCAGAGAGAGAAGTAGCATGAGAGGGGGAGGTTTGACACACCAGTCAACACACAAAACCCTCCTCTGTTTGACTCTCTGCCTATCTGTCTGTCTATTCATTTACTCTTCCTACCTTCGTTCTATGAACAGGCCACAAAAGCAAACACATTTGGCGGCGAATATGTGACAAGACACCCAGGCAGGGTCGACTCGCAGCGAGGCCAGCTGTCAGCAAACACCCTCCTGCCTCTTTATTAAAGCCTATTGAAACTCAGGTTTATTGACCAACACAGTTGTCTGCGTGACAAGTGTCATCTTGTCAATGCCTTTACTTTGGCATACACCATTCCTGATACATGGTAAATGACTAAAGCATCAAAAGTGTAGCTAAAACACTGAAGGCTGCATATGTCACCAAGAGGACGGATGGATGGATGGATGGATGTGTAGAGTGCATTGGGTATTAGGGTGTACACATGCATTCTGTGTGCATGCATGCACGTGCATATGTGTGTGTGTCTGTTTGTGTGTGTGTGTGTGTCGCAGGCCACCAGTCTGTACCAGGGATGGACAGAAAAAAGAGGAGCACTGTGTTTATTCTTAAGACCTATTCATCGGCTATGGAGAGAGAAGGAGTGATGGCGGAAAATGGAAAACAAAAAAAGCTCACAAATCTTTTTAAATGGAAAATGTGGAGGATTATTTTTATTGTCGAACAACTTTGTGGCAAAATCAAGAGGAGGAAAGCAATTGATTACATTTATTCAAATATGTGCATATGTATAATTGTGAGTTACTTATACTAATATAATAAGTTATACTTATTTAATTTTCCATTTAGCACAACTTAGAGTCTAGCATTGCACTTTTTTATTTTTTATTTTTATTTTAATGGCATCTATTACTAGCTGCACTGTAGGGACATTTATATGTTTATAATTGAATGCAATGCTACTTTAAACAGTTAAGTCATGTACAATTCCAATTCTAAAATAATTGGGATGTTGGGTAAAATGTAATTAAAAACAGAATGCAATGATTTGCTAATCTCACAAACCCATATTTTATTTCCAGTAAACATAAAGAACATATCAGATGTTAAAACTGAGACATTTTACTATTTCATGGAAAATATCACCTCATTTTGATTTTGATGGCAGCAACATCTCAAAAAAGCTGGAGCAGGGTGAATGTTTATAATGCAGACGTCTCCTCTTCTTTTAGTAACTGCATGTAAATGTCTGGGAAGTGAGGAGACCAGTTGCTGGAGTTTTGGGAGAGAAATTTTGTTCCATTCTTGTCTGATGATTCCACCTGCTTAATGGTCCTGGACTTTTGCTGCCAGATTTTTCATTCAGTGATGCACAGAATGTTTTCTCCTGAAAGGTGTGGACTGCAGGCAGACCAGTTCAGTCCCAGGACTCTTCCTCCGTGAAACCATCCTTTTGTGATGGATGCAGTATGTGGGTTTAGCATTGTCTTGCTGAAATATGCAAGGCCTTCCCTGACAGAGATGTTGTCTGGATGGAGCATATGTTGCTCTGAAATCTCTATGTACTCTTCAGCATTGATGGAACCTTTCCAGATGTGTAAGCTGCCCACACCATAGACACTAATGTAACACCACACCATCAGAGGTGCAGGCTTTTGAACTGTTCACTGATAACAAGCTGGATGGTCCTTGTCTTCTTTAGTCCACAGGACATGGCATCCATGTTGGCATGATACAGCTTGGTAAACTGTGTTCACAGACAGTGATTTCTGGAAGTGTTTTTGAGCCCACGTTCTGATGTCCACCAGAGAACCATCCCTGTTTTTAATGCAGTAACTCCTGAGAAGTCCAAAGATCACACACCTCCAGTTTTGATCTTTCTGCACAACTTACTTTTTTGGACTTTTGTCGCCCCTGTTCCGACTTTTGTGAGATGTGTTGATTTGAAATGGTAAAATGTCTCAGTTTCAACATCTGATATGTTCTTTATGTTCTATTAGGAACGAAGTAGGGGTTTATGGGAAGTGCGTATCATTGCATTCTATTTTTTGTTTACATTTTACACATCGTCACAACTTTTTTTGGAATTGTGGTTATAGAAAAAAATACTTCTTCGTTCAGGTCTTTTTAAAGATTTACATATCAGAACATCTTTATTTATATATCAGGACATATTTAAATAATTCTGTATATTGTCAGCAATTAGTTGTATATTTTCTCCATGACATTATCAGTTTTTCACATAGTTACAGAGGATTTCTGGTCCATTTAGTTTTACAACACTGCTTTAGATTTGCCAGTATTAGTTTATGCACAACTGTCTTATTATCCTGCCACAGTATTTCAATTAGGTTGAGGTCTGGACCTTGACCGGGCCATTGCAACATTTTAAATTATTTCTTTTTCTGCTGTAGATTTGCTGGTGTGCTGGGGGATCGTTGTTCCATTGCACGACCCATTTCAAGCCAACCTTTAGCAGTCAGACAGATGCATTTTAAAAGATTGTTTTCACTTTTGCCTCACATCAGACACCAGAAGAAAGAAACAAAGTATTATAATCTGAAAGCTTTTTCTGTCTCGGGATGAATCAAGTGATCATTTAATATATATATAGTCTTTTCTTCTAATAAATCAGTCCATAACCCAAAAATAATCACCTTAAAAAGACACATACACAGAGAAGCACATCAAGAAGCTTCAAAGAGCAAAAGTTTGATCGTTTTTATTCAAATCAGTTTTAATTCAAATTTTGATTGTAAGTGTAATTAAATTGCATAAATTCTTTATGAAAGCTTATATTACTGATAAGAAAAACAAAAAAACAATAAAAACAAACTGCACAATTACACGTGTGTTTGTATTTCATGAGTGAGAGCATGTTTATACACAACTTGTTCACATGTGCATCTTTTACCAAAAGATCAATAACATACACCCACTGAGCTCTTACCACACAACCATGATACAGTGGCTTGAAAATACAAACACATATACACACTCTCACCCACATACACGCACACACACACACAGAACTATGAGTCAAACAGACGTGCCCGGTCTCAAAACTCTCACACTGAGGGATCCGTGACAAGAGAGTAGGGAATCCAACAACAAGCTTTATCGATCCAGACTGGAAACCCTCCTCAGGCCACATACACACACACACACACACACACACTCACATGCACGTTGCCGTTGTGTTGAATCAATGTGTGCTCCTGTGTGAAGGACGGGACCATACAGAGAGGCACACAAGCACACAGGCGCACCTTAATACACACCCGCGCACACTGTTGAAAGATGAAACGAGTACTCCGTATCAGAGAGCAAGATAAGGGGCAGAGGGAGCAAAACGTATCATCTGACCTAAACAGTCTCATCTGACATCCTGCAATTTGCTATTGCTCCGTGGAGCAGATGTTAACACTGCACCACACAAACCTGAACACATTCAAACACGCACACTCACGCGCACACATCAGTGCGTAGACATCGAGTAGAATGCAGGAGGCTCAGTTTCAAACTGAAATTACTACTGAACACAGAATGATCTGAACAAAGGATCAGATGAAGCAGAGAGAGAAACCCCAGACACCCTAGAGCCCGGAGGTGTGGCTGCTCTCTTTTGGGTGACTGTGATGAACAGCTAAACAGATCTATCACTCATCAAATTAGGAACCCCTCCCTTCAGCCAACACACAAACACACACAAGTCGATCCTTTTCTCTCTCAAACGCTCACAAACACAAACAGCACATGTCTCCCACTGCCTGCTTTATCCCTGTTACAAAGCCATTAACCACATCACTGTCAGTCAGTGAGTGCGGAGCCAGGAATGTAAAAGGCAGGGGCTATTTCTTCAGAGCTCTTTTTGAATGACTAGAGCATCCTGTCAAGCCTGTTCAGTCTTTTCTCACTGGCACTGTTGCCAACTAAAACATAAAAATTGATTTGTATCGATTAAGGGCTGTCAGCAAGCACAAAATGGCCAACAAGAAGGAAATCCTTAAGACATATCATGTGAAAGAAAATCCAATTTTTGTGATTTCCTGCACTGGACTGATCCTAGCTCATCTTTCTATTATTAGCAATCAAACAATCAAAAACAGTAATCGTGTACTCAATAATGTATTGTTAGTTTTTGCTTTGCTTTGTTTTTTTCGTGGTGCACGACTGACAACAGTTCGCTGGCTGCATGTCCTACCGGGCACGATGGAAACAGTGTCTTTCTCCCAGGACACCACGCTGACATACTCCTGGACGGCTGAAGGGATGAGGCACTTAAACACGGCAACATTACCCCGCATGGAGCGCTGGTCGGCCACACGGACTGTGTAGGGCTCCCTGAACACTGGAGAGAAAAGAGGTGATGTTAGTCAGCGGAAAAATGTTGGTTGGAGGTGGCAGTGGACTTCCCAGCTCTACAAGTCCAAATATTTTAAGTAATAGTGAACAAGTTTTTTTTTCTTTTTCAATGAAAGTAAGCCTACATAATAATTACATGCCAGAGAACATTATAAATCGTGGAAAGAATCAAAGTTTTTTTCTTTAATTTTCAGTCTGTCGATACCAAGTTGTTGACATATCATTTTTGTTATTGTTCAGCTTTGTGCTTTAAAAATAAATGTTGTCTTGCTTGGGCTGATAACATGATTAAGCTATGTGATTATGTAAACTTATGCTTCATTGCATCCTCTCTCCTCCTGTGACCCAGAAATTATTCCCTCTTGGCCATCATCAATGATTTTCCAATTCCTTAAATGCACCTCAAGAAAACAAATAGGGGAGGGACACAAAGGCACATGCTAAGTCTGCCAACAAGGGAAGTATTGAACTGTTCAAATACCATACCTCAAAATGCAGCCTTTTTAGGACTTCTATGGATTAATATTTGTTCATACATCCTGAGTGAGCAACAGAGCCTTTTATGTACAGAAATAATGCACCTTGCAAGCAGGTACTTAATATTTTGAAATGATCATGTACATGCACAGTGCATGCATGTGCATGTACAGTAACCTAAATCTCTGCTGAACTCTGTCTTCACACTCACTCAACATGTCACAGTGTTAGAAGAGAGTCCCTAAAGAACAATATGCTTGTGTGGACTGGTAACTTGGTATGGTGACCTTCAAGGGTTTGAATCAAGAAAAAGAAGTCCAGGTGCACTGATTCAAACCTTTTGAGAGTTACCAAAAGAAAATCTTTCGCAGAAAGTTACTGACTTTCCAAACACTATCCCTGCTAGCCAACCATGCAAAATTAAAGATAAATAAAATAAAAATAAAATAAAAAAAACAGATGTCATTGGACAACACTGGATTGGATATAAAGCACCATGAAACCTACATATTTCTAAGCTCTAATTACATTATATTTAAACATAAGTTTGAAAGTACATGTGGAAAGCGATCAGCGGCTCCACTAGCGAGACACGGTGTCATGTTGAGGAGATTTTGCAGACAGTTCCACAAGCAGAGGTTTGTGTGAGAGCCTATTACTTTTTCTTACTCATAAAATAGACTTTTGTTTGCTCGGAATGAGATATTCTTTGCTAAAACAGCAAACAAAAAAAATTTTAGAACATACCGCACATGTTCACAAAACACATTTTTGTGTGTTCATAAAGTTCCACTGCTCATTCAGGATTTGGAAGGTACAGCTATTATGCTATAGATTTCTAATCTTGGTTTTCATCTCTCTGTATAAACTTTTTACTGGAAGAAGCTAAGATCCATGAAAGTGAGGAAATGTTAGGAAATGAAGTGACACTCATTTCCCTAGCACACCACAGCATGCTGTAATAAAAAGCACCCTGTATACGTGAGCTAAGAAGAGCATTAAATCAAGACCTTTTCAAAGCATTAAAACCACAATTTGAGCTTTTTTTTTTGGTCTTGCGTTCACACGTTGACACCGTAGCTGACTTCACTCAATCCTGTTCAACCTATAGTAAAAGCAGTGTCACGCTCACAAACGCTTCCGTGTGGTGTTCAGTTGAACCGCTTTAGACCAGCATTTCAATTTTCAGCCACAATTTAACATCACAGTTTGGAGTGTAAGCAGGGCTGACTTGGAGCTGTGTTGAAGGGGATACACAGTGATGGACCCTTGGCCTTTTAAAGAACAACGCCACAGATGCTATGAGACGGCGAGGAGTGGAGGGTTACTCACAGCCGATGGAACTGTCACATACAGGCGCCAGGCATCAAAAACACACCCTCTGCACATGGCATACAGAGCACTAGACTGTGAATCTGTGCCAGTGTAAAGAAAGGATGGTGATTAAGACAGGCTTAATGATGAAAACAGTAGCCTGTAGCTAACCACATTATCTCTCCAGTTAACTCTGTCACATTGAGATTAGTGAGAAATGTGAATTGCTGAATCAGAGCATAAATTTTCATTAAATAAATTAAGTAAAGTGAAATTAAATTAATGGATTATTTTGGTAAAAGGGAGAGACAGGTAGTTCAAGGTCATGCCAGCTTGGCTGAACAAACAGGAGGCTGTTTTATAAACTAAACTGTGTAGCTTTATCCATCATCTTGATCTCATGTGTTTAAAGATGCTACAAGATTTTGTCCTGTAACTTTGAAAGGGACAAAAAGGAGGCTAACATGAGCATGACGAGAAAGACACAATTACAGAAATCAGATAGGGTCTCGAGCTGATATTGGGGAGTGTTTCTGGCAATCTATCAACTGGGCCTCTCTTTGGAAATGAGGACAGTAATGGTTTAACAATGTAAAAAAACACATGCACACACACCGTGTGCATGTGCCCCCCCCCCAAACACACACACACACACACAGGCACATGTGCATGCTCTCTCCCCCAGCTCTCCAGTGATATAATTAACGCCTAGCCTGAAGGCCAGTTTCCGTGGTCATTAATAATGCTTTATGCCAGCCGCCATTGTCACTGGAACCCAGTGGAACCAAAAGCAATGTCCTTGTCCAAATGGTGGAGAGTCTTTCACTTTAAAGTTCGGAGTTTAATCTCCCAAGTCTGTCTGATTCTGTTCATTGCTTTCAGTGTTCTACTTTACTCATAATCAGCTGAACTAAGAACCCTTCCTCTTCATCTTTCTTCCTTGACTGGAATAGTGAATACCCTCTTCTGTCAAGATTATAGAAATTATTTTTCTTTTCACATTTGATTTTAACACATATCAGATATTCATATTACATAACTGTAATACAAACTACCGTGACATGCAGTTGGAAAATGTATCACCTGGCACGCAGGCCTCTAACGTGAGCTGAGGCTTAATTTGTAAACAAATCAAAGCTAAAATAAAATTAATTCTAATCAGGTCCTCATTTCAATTCTTCATTTAAACAGCCCCAGCTTTTCATTGACGCCATCTACCTGCAGATCAATAGTCTGTATCGACAGAGTTGCCTCGGCTGAGCCGATCCTTTCAATCATTTATTTATTCTCTGACTGACCCTGATGCCTCCTGTCAATAGCAAGTAAGATCCCCAATGCCCACTGAGCCTCTCATAGAGTGTTTAAAATCAGTTTGACAGCTTGTAAATATTTACTGCAATGATGACAGTCATCACATTGCAGTTCAGTGGGTATTCAAATCCAGTCAAGGTCACTCAAGATTTGTACATCCTGTCTGTGATCTCACCTTGTGTTGCCCTTGAAATCCTTTCAGAAAGTGTTGTTTAACCATTCCTCTGCCCAGTAAAATCTGTCAAATAAGCTCTGAATGGTGAAATGCCCCTGCACACGCCCATGTGACCAGCTCCAATAAGAAGCAGCTGTTTGTGAGAGCATTGTCATTTATCACACGTTTCTTTTCAAAGATATGAGAGACTCAGAGGAAACAAGCATCACATATTCATCCTCTTAAGCCTTGTGACATGATGCAAATGGTAGCCCCACTGATTTGTGTGTAAATTGCACTCCCCCTCATCGCATGCGCAGCAGAATTGTTAGGATGTTACTGATGCCTGACTATATGCAGCCTGGTTGCCTGGAAACGAGCTAAAACATGGGTCTGAGCAACTGGGCGCACTGGGAGGCAAGTCCTGTATCACTGTCGCTTCAATAATTAACGATAGTGAAACCAAATACTGCATTTACTTATTCATAAAGAAAGCAGTAAAAGAAAGAAAGAAAGAAAGAAAAAGAAAGAAAGAAACAAGCACCCACACACATACACAAAGATGCCAAAAGGTGCAGAAGGTATATAATATAATGAAACACAAGAGAAATTAAGGGGTACAAGTATCATTATCGAATGAAAACAGTAAACGACAGCAGAGCTCGTAGGAACCCTAATTTCTGTGTTTGTAAGAAAATGTCAGCCAGAGAAAAAAGAAGAGGAGGGCAGATGGAAGAAGGAGATCGCAACACCTGCTATCTTGGCTGAGGCCTCTGTTGATTTTTTTTGTATTTTATTTGGAACAAAAGGGAGATGAGGTGTCAGGACAGGTGTCTGCGTTTCATTTTATCAAGTTTGTAGGCGCTAGGTGCATAAAACATGAATCCCTTTGTTGCGATCAGCGCATTTTCCGAGTAACTGCAGCAATTAACTGTATACAGCAAATGTCTATTTTAATACACTGAACACTAATATCTGTGTATGTACTTTAAGTTTTAGCTTTTATAAAAATTTTGTTGTTTTTTTTTCATGCTGAAAAGAAAAAAAGCAAAACATTTGTTTTTGGGGTTAGTTTTCAACTCACTAATTTTATTCCAGTTGGCAAGGAATAGATTTAATCGACATCTTATAATAAAAGGTTGAGGTGATCCATTTTTCCTTCTTTTTTAAAATCATACAAGAAATAAAAGAATGAAATTACATATGTAATTACGTAACTTATTTTCAGTATTCTTAGAAGCAGAACGGTGTTGTTCTATTGTAGTTGTGATTTTCTTCCATTTCTAATGTAATTCTTTGGTTTAAGGCTAACAAGGAGGACATGTGTTTGTGAACAAAAACTAAAATAGCAGAAAAGCCACATTTTGCTCTTTTAAATTTGCTTTTAAAGAGTTGCAGTAGCACAATGAAGACTTCTTATAGATAGCACAAGGCTGCTTTCCAACCAGATATTTCCATTTCTTCCATATGTACAGAAATTATTATTTTTCTTTAATAAAAAGCTACTCATAGCACGTGACTATGGATTATTTTTATTAAGGAATTATTTTGGTGTTACATGAAAGACTTCTGTCTGTGTAAGAATGACATTTAGGATTAATGTATCCATATTATATACAAGATGGAATTTTGGATGTTTCCTTCTTCCAACACTCACAATGTGAGTGCCATTTTTGTTGATTTTGTTTTAATTAACATGGTTGTGTACTTTTTAAAGATTTTACATTATATTACATTGATGTAGAATTTTTAAAAGGAGAGACAACAAAAAAATATACAAGAAAACAAGCAGCCCACCTAGTGATTTTCATAAACTAGGAGCTATCCAGACAGGTGCTAGTGCTATTATTGGACCACTATCAGCATCCACAGGAGAGGGTAAAAAAGAGGGGGAGGGATAGAGAGAGAGAGATGTGAGGATGTGAAAAGAAGGCAAGGAGAGAGGAAGAGGGAAGAAAGGTTGGCGAAGAGGCTGTGGGACATATTTTTGTGGAGGGTGTCTCACTGCGAGCTGTCAGCTGCCATCATTCTCCCGCACCACCTGAGACGGGGCATGCCACACCCTAGCACTCACGCCTGTGTCGCCCATGGCAACCACAGACAGGGGTTTTGTACATGTACAAGCATGGAAGTCAGTCTCTGTGTTGGGCTCTAGAGCTAATGAGGTGCACACGCATGCACGTGAGTCCTGGTTATGGAGTTGTGGTTGCCTCAGCATTTAATTGATTAATTGTTATAATTATTGTGGAGGGAAGGTCATTGCAATACGAAGGCTAGCTAAAAAGGTCACTCATGTGCTGGAGGGACAGTCCTCCTCTGGGGACCACACAGGCCATATGGGTGTGTTTGTCTGAGGACAAGGATCCAACAGCTTTTGAGAGAATATTTCACTGGTATGTATGTGTGAGGTGGGAATCTGCTGACTGCTCCTTCATGTGGGTATGATAAACAGTCAAAATGTCTTCCTAGCATTTACCATGACCTGAAAAGGCACTTTTTTTATGATTCTTTTCACATCTTTTCTCGTCTGTAGCTCACTCTTTCCTGCCAAACAGCCTGACAAAGAGCTGGCAACTCAACACCATTATCCAGCTTGAGGAAAATGGCTGTGTGTATTCGTCTGTAAAGGTGTGTTTGTATGTCTGTCTGTGTGTGCATGTGTGTGTGTGTGTGTGGTTAGGGGACTCTCCAGTCCATGGACAGATGGAGAGACTGAGAGACAGGAGGCTTGCTGGCATGAGCTACGCACAGGCTGGTGTGCATGTAAGTATGAGAGTGCATAGTGTCTGCTTGTTCTGAGTGAGTGCGCGCATGTGCATGTGAATAAACATGCATTGATGTCTGTTTTATACACATACATAAAGTGTCTACATAAAAGGAGGTCATGTACATGTGTTTATGATTTTGGTGTGTATCTGTGAGTGTGAGAAAGAGCAGTAACACCTTTCCTCAGCGTGTTCAGCACCTCTCTCCAGCTTTGACCTTGACAGGGAAGTGAAGACAGGTCACCAAAACAACTGCCTGTGTGGTAGCGTGTCTATTTTCTGAAGTGCCTTTAATACACAGGGTCACAAAGTGGTCTTATAAGATAGTTCAAGCCCACTGAGAAAATATGGACGGTTTTTGGATGTCCATGTTTACAGATGTTGGGCTGCACTCACGTAGACACTGTGGCTCTTGCAAGGTGCACAGATCACAGAAGAAATCAAGTAAAGGTTAAAGCTCAAGAATTCCAAACTGATTCTCAAAGAATTCGCTGATTTCAAAATTCTACTTCTGATCTAACTGATTAATTAATATAATTGTCTATGGTGAAAATTGTTCACTATTTTGTGGCTCTTAACCTGGTAAAAGTAAGTTACAAACCTGGAGCTGTGCTATTTAGAAAATATATCAAATGAGCAAGTTCAGGTAGACATCTCGAGTAAATGTAGATGTCTCTCGTCCACCAAGCACTAAACCGGTGTGCCCTGATTCTATGGAGGGATATTACCAAGTTATGTACATCATCCCCAAAAATCTGTCTGCTTTAAAGTGGATATTTATTAGATTGGAGCTTAGACGCCAAACTCAAGCGTTGTTCATGTTCATGTGTTTTATGACATGTAGTAGTTGAGTGTGTCCTAACAGTTTTTTGTCAGTCTTGGGACAGATACTGCTGCATCTGTCCAATCACTGGCAAAAACTAATCATTGAGATTTTATATTTCACTCAGTTTGTATCCATAGCTTCAGTTTTAGACAAACACTCAAATATACAGAAAACAGGAACTTTAAATGATCTCAAATAAAAAATGTGGAATCAGGAAAAACAATGCTTCTCTTATTTCTTTATTATAACAAAACTATATTTATTCAACACAAAGAATAATATTTTATGCAATTCTTCAGACATGAACCAGCAATATGATAAATTATCATTTATTTTTTCCCTTGTACCTGGATGCAGATGTGTTAAAAATGAAATAAAATAAAAGCTTTCGTCTATACTGATTTAAAACCATAAACTAGAAAACAAGACAGTGATTCTCAGCCATGTGATGAGTAAATGCCAAGATGTAAGCAGGATCGACATGTTTATATCATCTTCATGTCAATCTCAATAGCAAATTAGCAAGCAAATGAAGGCACTACTGGGATAATGTTGCAAAGAGACACTGGCACCATCTCATCTAACTTTGTGGATTGTATGTTTTCATGTCCAGTTTAATGGAACTTGACTGAAGTGCTTCCAAAATTGCCTTTTAGTGCTTGAAATATGGAAGTATAATAAGAAAAATGTGAAAAAAAACCAAAAACCTTTTCCTGGAGTTAATGCTACCCCTTTGACCACTTCCTTAGTTTCCTTCAAGTTTGTCCAAGTCTCACCTGCTTTGATGTGGATGCTGGGGCTTCGAATCTTGCCTGCTTGGTTCTCAGCAGTGCAGAAATACTCGTTGTCGTGGATGATGCTGTTATAGGCGGAGGGGGAGAAAGGGTACAGCTGGAGGGTGCCATTGGCATGTACGTGGCGGATATGGGGCACGTCGTAAATGTCGTCTCCAGTGGCCAGGTACCAGCGCAGGACGGCATGGGGGGCGCCGCCCGCAGGGCAGGGCAGGGACACCCCCAACGAGCTGGAGAAGGTCACCCGCTGCAGGGAGGCATTCACAAAGTACAGCCGCGTGGAGACAACATCCTCACTGTTGACTGTTAGGATGACAGAGAGGGAGCTTGAGTTAGAAGCAGCCAGACAGGAATGGAACCAATAAAGCTTTACACTTGTAAGACCAAACTGAAAAGGTTTAGCCTCCATGGAACACTTAGAAGAATTTTATAATACAGTAAGTCTCCCTTTTCTCTTACCAAGCCAGAGTGAGATTTGTAAAACTAACATTTGTGCTTCCATTGAACCACAAATTAAAGAGCAACCACAACAACCACCTCATAACAATAATTAAGTAAGATGTTTTTTACTCAACCTGTGTGAGACATTCCAAACTTCTAAGTTATCATTTTGATTCTTTTAGTCATACTGATGCCACGCATTCTCTTCAATCTGGATTTTGTCACACCGCGGTGAGGTGTCTCCATGTTCTGTCTTGTCATTTCCTGTTTTATTTTGAAAAATAACTCTCTTCTCGTTTCAGGTCACTTGCCCTTCCTCATGCGTCTTGGTCTGATTGTCTTCTGATTGTCTCCACCTGTTCCCCGTTACCCTGAGTATAAGGGTCTCCCTTTGGGCTGTACCAGTGTGTTTCATCTCATGGTCACTCCAGCTAGCTCCACAGCCTTAGCTTTACCACAGCATTTATCTGGATTCTTTGTTTTTTCTTCCTCCAAGTCAGAGACTTTGATTTTGTAAGTTTTGCTGGACACTCTAGCTTCTTAGTTAATAGTTTTATAGCCTTTTGTTTCCTCCTCATGGAGCATTTTTTGTTTGGTAAAATTTAATAGTTTAGTGTCTCCAGTGTTATACGAGAGTGTTTTCTGTTAGCTCTGCCTTTTTTTGCCATTTGAGTTTCCTCCGCAGAGGGAGTGATTTTCTGTTATTGGTAATTTTAATAGCCATTTGAGTTTTCCTCCTGTTAGTGGAGGAGTGTTTTGTATATTTCATAGCCACGCTTCTTCCCATATGGAAGGCACGTGTTAGAGAAGGTTTTTCATAGCCAGTCTCATTTTCTCTTGTCTTGGGAGTTTTTTGTTTTTTTTTGAGGATCCCTCAATAAAGATGGCTGGTACTTGTAACCCCTGCATCTGTGTCCTGAGTGCAAACCAGGTCATGACAAACTTGTCATATGTTGAAATGTTTCCTGAGTTAGGAAGTTTACAAATCACATATTGAAAAAGTTAAAATCAGGTACTATGATATAAAAGCATAAATTGTAGTAATAACTGGTAATTGGACCAAATCAAAATAAACAAATAGCAATGATTATATGTATTTATAATATTAGGTACACTCTGTACTGTGAAGTATTTTTTTTTTCATTACTTTTTTGGAATAGTAAAGTTTTAGATTAGGATTGCCCATTTTATTAAACACATATATACAAAAATCCACATTCAGTACACAAGTAGTATATACATGCATCCAGGTCACCACAACCCAAGCAACTTCCCCATGTGCACCAAACTGCTGCCATTCATCGCATCCCATTTGCATTATCCAAATATCTTTAATCTAATGTCTGCCTTCAGGGAGCCCTTTGGATATCTGTATCTCAATAAAAGGGTCACATAACTTGACCTCCTCCATCTTTTCTGCTGATTTCCTCATTCAGGGAGGAAAACAAAGTATGGATGTAATACTTCAGTGCTGCATGTCGCAGGTAAATTCAAGTCCATGATAACATTGCTAGTAGCTGTCTATCTGTTGTTACAGAAGCTCAAGGAGTTAATATTACATATGCCTGCTGTAAAAACACACTGTTCTGGCATAGATGAAGGGCTGCTACTAGATAAGTTGTCCTTAGGGCAAATGGACTACTGAACACCCGCTCAAAAAATGCCCTTGTCTGCTTTAAAGTGGGGTATTGAGGCATTCTTTGAGATCTGCGCATTTATGTATGTTTGCTCGGGGGTGGAGGGGGGGGTGTTGAGGAGTGTGAAGAATTGCTGAGCTCAGCTTGGCTGGAGGCCAGGGGAAGATGCTGTTCTCCAAGCCAGAGAATTTTCTTCTCAGACAATGATACGTAATTAATCCCTTTTCCTGGATCATGTCAACAATGCCTGGATTAGCCATATCTATTTAATTCTTTGTGTTGTGAAAGAAAATAAGCTAGCCATTGATGAAGCATCAAAACATTATTGGATAGCACTGAATCTTGAATTTCTAGTGATGATACAGATTAATTAAAATTGATAATGAATTCTTATAAAAACAAAGGCCCACTTGTTTTAGTTCTAAGGCCTCACTTCAATGCAAAAACAATAATGGATTGCTAATTTAAAAGACTATTTTTAAATCTATTCTGTCTAGAACAAATAGTAACATGTGATGACACAATGACATTTATACCATGACATGATTGGGATGATTCTCATGAGAAAAAGCTCAAAATTAAAATGAGGGAATTAAAGATAAGACCCATTTTCATTCTCTCCTCTATTGTATGTTGTCTGACACTTCATGCACCTATCTGATCTGATTTAGCTGTCCTTTTCTGCTTTTTGCTATCATTCCTTCATTCTTCCTTCTCAACACAAGCATGCCTTCTGTTCAGCCCAGATTACAGACAGGAAATTTTATTTGTTTGGAATGTGTTTGACAGTTATAACCAGATAATGTATTTTTACATTTAACATACATAGTACATTCACTTTGTAATTCACTGATGTTAGTCTCCAATGTCTGAATTCCCTGGTTTTCATGTGTGTGGAGGGTGTGGAGATGAAAGAGAGATCAGGGAGCCAGGTTGGAGTGCAAGTATTGTAGACAGGACATGGGTGGCTGGTTGGGGGGAAAGGTTCTTGGGTGCAAAGGTGTTTGGATGCAGCTGAGTAAGTGGGAGCATATTTGTGGGCGCTTGTGTGTGGTAAGGTCAAAGGGATACAGAGACTAATGTTCTGTGACTTGCTCCTTTTTTTATGTAAAGCCCATTCAACAACAGAGGAAGAGCTGTACGGGGGGAAGAAAAATGTGTGATATCTCTTGGGGTATGTGTGCAGAACATGAGACTATAAATGTATGTGTGCATAAATAAATAGATGATAAGAAGACAGAGAGATATTGATGTAGCAGATTCTCTCTTGGAAAATCAGAATTTAGGTCAAGTTCAATCCATCTTCTTCTTTGATTCAGTGTCACTCATTCTCAAAGACTGTGAAGCTGACTGATCTGCACTTTCAGCACCACGGAGAGCACCACAGTGTACTGCTGAGCAACACACCCAGAAGTGTTTCTGTAGTGAGTCAATAAAGAGGCTAACATCAGCAGATAATATCAGTGACAGTGACCTGCTTATCTCTGCTGTCAAATTCTGGTTTTAGAGTTATAGTATTTGTTAAACATAAACCTCCATCTATAATGCTCTATGAAAGAATAAATCTTGTTAGTTTGCTGCTCTGAAGGATTCCAATGAACAAAGACAGAGACAATCATCTTTGAGATGCTATTGTTAGTGCCCACACTTCTAGTTAAAAGACTATTACTCAACAATTTAAAGTCTATCATTCTACAATAAGAAAGACTGTCAAACAGAAAACTTTAAAGACACCTAATATTCAGAGAAGTTTCAGGAAGTTCACCACAAGATCAGACTGTGGAAGGCTAAGAGAAATTGAAAAAAAAACAAAAAACACCCAGGAGCTACATCTCAGACTCTACAAGCCTGAGTAAGCATATCAAATGTTAAGGTTTGTGATCGTAAAATTGAAAAAAGGCTAGACCACTGTGGTTGGCTTGGAAAGGTTGCCAGTCGAAAACAATTTCTCTCTAAAAGGAACATGGCAGCTTGGGTTAGGTTTCAAATTTGCTTTTGACCAAACCGCAGGACTTTTAAAATAAAAATTTTCGGACAGACAAATTGGAGATGTCTGGACATAATTTACAGAGCCACGTTTGATGAAAACCATACACATTATATCGAAACTACCACCTCATTCTAGTTTTCAACCATTGTGGTGGAGGGTGAATAATTTAGTCTTATTTTGCAACCACAGGACCTGAACACCTGAACAATATAATCTAATGAACTTCGACAGCTTTTTAGTTTTTGTTTTCTTAAACTGTTTCATACATGCATCAATCATATAGCACCTGAGTCATTAAATACATTTATTGAGAGACAGAACAATGACAGAGTCACCAGAAGCTCCATCAATCAGGACTGTAAAATAACATTTTGCAGGACAACCTTTGGTCAGACAGCCTTCTCTCTTGTAGTTGGAAGCTTTGGAACTTATTACCAGCTGATTTTAAGACCATAACTGACATTAAAATATTCACTTCAAAGCTTAAGAATTGGCTAAAGATGAATCAGAATTGTACTCATTTTTAAATATTGTAATTCTTTTGATTCAGTAGTTTTAACAACATTGTGTTATAACATTTATTCCTCATCATTTTATTGTATTTACTGCTGATCTTAACATTTCAGTTTAAATACTTGTTAAAGTCCCGTCTAGGGACGGGTGTTGCGAATTAGCTATGGCTATATACACTTAGATTGTTTTGATCTGTGTTTTTTGTATCTGTCCCTATCAAATAAACAATAAAATAAATTAAAATTGGACACCTTTCAGATGGCGACAAATGTGAAGCCATCTGTCTAACAGCTAAAGTTTGAAATTGAGTCATGCAGAAGGACAGTGTTGGGAAGTATACTGTCAAATCTCCAACAGAATGGCTAAAAAGTAAAAATAAAAATCAATTAAAGACCTTAACCCAAGGACTATGTTGTGGTAGAATAGAGTGAGCCAAACTCCACCATGTCATACAGAAAATGATTCATGGAAGTTATGACAGCTAAAGGTGGCTCTAAGCACTAAGTTTACCACACACTGCTTCTGCATGTTGGTTTATTTCATGATTAAAAATATATGTATTCACACAGTTTAATATGTCATCAGACCTGGTAAGAACTGAGTGATTTCTTTTTAAACCCCATATGAAACGAAGAAGCTTGATAAACACCAAGTGATGAAAGAGGAAGTGGGAAAATGATAGCTACTGTCAGTAGGTGTTAATTATTTTTCCATTACCCACGAAGATTTGTAGTTTGGGATTGCAAACAGAGAATCTGCCCAATGAAAACATGTCAATTACAAAAAAATGCCCATAGGTTCCCTCAGGGTACCTACGGGAGCCAGGCAAATGGTCTCAGTCACTGGCCTGTCCCTAGTTCTCTGCTCTGAGTTCTCACCATTTTCATCACCTCTGTTAATTCACATCACAATACCTGAACACATACAGAAGGGTTACACACTAAAAATAATAAATCAAAAAACTTATTCTCCCAAGAGGTGTTTTTTCTTGTAATTTATTATTTTCATATTACTATTTTATATTTTAGAAACTTTTCATTTTTCAAAAACTGCAACACATTTGTCACATGTAGGTCACATAATATACCAAAAAGTCATATCAGCTTTTTTGTAGAACTGGCTCTCTTGGTCATGATGTAGCTGAGATTAAAATATAAATAAATTCATTAAAACAATTAAAAAAAAGATGAAGTACATCCTCACTTAACACACCATGAGTTGGTATTAAGCAAGAAAGTAAAAAATTCGAATTCACTACAGTGTTTACCTGTACCTGTAGACTGTGATGACCGCTGGCCAACCTGAAGTCCAACCCTCCAACCACCACATATTTATATATATTTTTATACCAGATATTTGTATAATTTTGTACCACATGGTATATATTTTTGTACCTCTCCTCTTCCTGTCCTTCATCCTCTCTGTCCTGTCTCTCTCCTCATTTCTTCCTTTACCCAGCTGGCTATCAGCAGGAGGGTCCCCCTTATAAGTAAGCCGGGTCCTGCTCAAGGTTTCTTCCCAAGAAGGATTTATTTTTTTACACCCACTGTTAGGCTTTGCCATGTGCTCAGAGGTCATGCTTTGAGTTTCTCAGAAGCTCCAGGAGACAACTCTGTTGTAAATAGACACTATGTATAAATTTTATTAAACTGAATTCTATAAACACATGGACAATGACTTCTTATAAATCGTTTTATAGGGCAAGCTCCAAATATAAGTTACTTGCCTTGAGACTATTTGATGCAAACATCTACATCTCTTTTGGGTAAAAAAATAATGATAGCTAGAGTAGTTCAAAAAAATAGAAATTAACTTGCCAAAATTAAAAAGGACCTGGACAACCATCTCAATTTCTATAAACAGGACTTTGGGGCAGGAAAAAACATTTTGGATTTCCTTTTGGGATCAATAAAGAATTTTTGAATTGAATTGAAGGATTTAGTTGCATAACCATGGATCCAAGTCATGCACTGAACAGAGTATGAGTTCCTGCCACCTAGAAGAAGATACCAGGTCCCAAAGTTCAATAAAGTAAGATTGAAAAACTCTTTTATACATCAGTCCATTTTAAAAACTAAACTTAAAACTCTGAGGAATCCAGTCTGTCTGTAGTCCATAATATATTGTGTATAAGAGAGCAAATTTCATATGTGTACTGTTTAAGTATTGTGCTGTGTAAACTGTGTCTACCGTTTTAAGTGTTCTAGGTAAACATCATGCCGACGTGATGCAAAGCAAATTTCAGACATGCTTCTGACAATAAATGTGTGTCCTATCATATTGTATCGTATAAGAATAAATGGGAATGCAGTCATTTGGCAGTTGAATTTTATCGTTATTAACACATATGCTTTAATTATAATGGAAACAAGGTTCTTTTGGAAAATAAATTCATATA
>JBAMYA010000005.1:9120292-9133031 GCA_037176975.1 Arrhamphus sclerolepis
CCATTAAGAACATATCCATTAATGTATGTTTTTATTGATTCAAATGTAAACTACTGTGATTACCTTTGGCATTCATTATTCATTGCATGCATTTTAAAACTTAACCACACAAGGTAGAATTTATTGTAAAGTTCACTTACTTAAGAAGTAAACATCATATCCCAGCTAACATCTCAGGCATAAATGGGTTGGAAAATGCAGTCCCATATGGAGCTGTCTGCTGGTTCATGTTTTAGCCTTATGTGAATTGCCCACTTGGGTTTGTTTATGTTAGGCCCAATTGAGACCCAGATAAGACACCCATCTTGGCCCATGCCTATTTAGCATTCATGTCCTGAGCATAACATTATGAATAATTCACACAAGGCCAAAATGGATTTGATTGGAAAATCCCATTTTTCAACCCATTGATATCTCAGATGGGGCTCACATACAAAAGTTGGCTGGGATGTATAATATAATGAGCTTGAATGGACTCAATCAAGTACGTATATGAAATTACTGTATGAACATTTATTATGGCATTAATATACCACTAAACACAAAATCCAAAAATCGTGTTAAAATGCAGTTTTATTTCAAATTTCAGTATGTTTCAACTTTTCTTGTTTGGGTACTTTTTGAGTTTTTATTTCATTTTTTTCCCCTTGTAATCAAGTCTAAATCTAACCTTCTGCTGGAGTCAGGGTATTCCAGATATTGTGGTTAAAAGTGATCCGTATCCTACTCAAATATTTTAACAACACAAACTAAAAGTTTGATCTGGATAAAAAACTGGATTTGATGACCTGACCTTACTGGGATCACATAATCCTTTTTTTTTTCCTTTGAACAATCAGATTTTAGGATATGGTCCTATCTGACTGGATTAATCCAGCTGCACTGCTTTTGAAGAAGTGGGCCCCGAAGATCACAGCCATTCAAATCTGCTGTTTATTCTTGTCTGCAGATTATAATGATGCAATTCACTAGATGTGTCAATACGACTTAATTTTCTTGTGGATCTGACCGTTGTTAATGTTGACTTTGCTTTTTCCAGAAATCTTCACCCCAGTCGTTATCCTACACAGAGCCGCACTACAGACTGAGCCTCAAAGATGTACCCTTTGTTGCCGGAACGGTACTGTGGACATCCATGTGTGGTTGTCACATAGTATTTACAATATTTGGATGATGCACCGTTCCCCACTTTGTCTCTTTGACTTTCCTTTCTTACCTGGTTTTCAGGCAGTTGGCTGCAGCCACTCTGTCAGAGCCAACGTCCAAGCAGTCCTGTCTCTCCTGAAGCAACACCAGCCGCACCTCTGTAACAGCTGCGTCCTGTCTCGCAACTCAAACCACTCTGAGACAGGTGGTCAAAGGCAATCAGATACGTCCTCCTCTTCCTCATCTGCTAGCGGAGAGGAGCTATCGGAGCTACTGCAAGCGCTGCAAGAGGAGCTGCGACTCATGAATGCGTGAGTCAATGTTCCATTTGAGCATGACTTCACGCCACCTGTATTTATGCTAAGTTTTATCTCCATGTGGCAGGGAGCAGGATGAGTTGAGGAGAAAGGTGGAACGAAGCGTTTCTGAAGAAAAGAGAAAAGAGTTTCAGAGAGAACAGGAGAGATTGTTACAGAAAATGGAGAGGAAAGGAGAACAGATCAATAAGCTCTACAAACACAAATCACAGGTAGGCTTTCACAAAAGCTACATTTTTACAGGTGAGATTTTCTTTGATTTGACACCTTTTGCTGGTTTTCTCGTTTCTTCTCCAGGTGAAAAAACTGAGAAAGAGAGTTTCAACCAGAGGCTACTCTCCAGGAGCCATCAAATTTCAGCCTGGAGAGAGAAGCAAGAAGAATCTTGCACTGCTGAGGGACATGAAGGCTCTTCAGACATCATTACGGACTTGAAGCTCAGTTCGTCAGCACAACCTGGTATGTCGGGTTAACTCTTCTGGTGTAACTCAGTACCTCTACAGGCTGAAAAACAGCACGAAGTTCATGACCCTCGATTGTATGATTTCTTTTTTAACAGGAAAATGTAGTGTTTGTTACTCAAATGTCATTAAATTTTGAGAAAATAGAACAACGATCAACATGCCATAACTAAAAAAAACTGTGTAAGTGGGATAGAAACGTTTTTACATGAAGTAACTTTGAATTCATTCAGAATTCACTTGTGTCTCTGCAGTGAGACTTGTACGCTGTCCATGTCTCCCACCTTGCGTTGAATTCGGCTTGTCGGAGAATATATGTGAAATATTTCCCCACCGTGTCCAGCCAACTCTTCAAAGTGGGAGGGTCCTCATGGGGTTTCATGTCTTTTTGGCCTTTTGAACAAGTTCCCCTTCGCTTTACTCGTCTCATTTACCACTGAATTCACGTTTTCATTGGTTGCAGTGGGGTTTATTTGCCTTCAGACTGCTAGGAGCTAAAAACCTACATCACCATTCCCCTTACTGCCCAACCAGAAGTCAAATATAATATTTTCAACCACATTTAAGTTTTTTTGTTGTTGTTGTTTTTTGTTTTAACTAATAGAAGCAAAGCAGGTTTTATGAAAGCAATGTCAGTTTGTTTGACTAATAATCTTAGTGCTGATTGACAAAAGATCCAGAAAAGACAGGAATTTAGAAGATGGCCTAATATTTTTAGTTCCAAGTACTATTGAAGAGGCTGCTTTTGTCTCCCTTAACTACCTGTTTTTTGTTTTTTTTCCTTCTTCTTTTACCAGTAGAGAGCATGAAAGTCTAGCTACCAGTGTGCTTGCAGATCCTGTCAAAAATCAAATCAATTTTATTTTCAGTTTTGTATCCTTGTTCCGCTTATTTGGAAAACATAATATGTATTCCCTCATGAAAGGATAACCTTTTTTATTTTTATTTTTTGAAAGAAACTAAAATCACTTGGCACTAGTAAAACATTCCTGGTTGCTATAATGTTAAGTTTCTAAATGTTGTGAGGATTGACAGAGGTTGCAGCATCCACTGGGGGAGGAACAAAGCTGAGTGACGCGTGTACAGCCAGTTCTTAGTTTATCTGAGACACCTAACCAAAGCTAAAACCAAATACAGCGGTCCTGCTCCAAATGAACTGTCAGCTTTGTTCCATGTAGGATGTGCTGAGGAAAAAAAATAAAAGTATACATTTGGTGTTTTTTTTTTTAAATTTATTTATTTATTTTTTAGTATAAACAAGTACCAACTATGTGACACATTCTATGCTTTTTATTCACCTCTAGTCAAAAGTTTTAGATATGCCTATTTTTTTATGGCGGTCACTGAAAAGTAAGCAGTTTAAAATTGGTCCAAAGGTAAAAGGTAGTCTACAGGAAATCCTGCACAGCTGCATTTTTCATAAGTAATCAGTGAATTTATAGATTTCCTGCAGCAGTAAGATAAACAAAAAATCTTGAAAGTTAAAGTTTCACATATCCAAACTTAAGGGCATTGCTAGTGTCAGAATTTACTACACTCTTGGTTGCATTATTAGGATGAGCTGCACTGAAGAAGTTGAGTTTAAAGAAAAAAAGAGGAAAGAAAACAACAAAAATATGCTGGTGGTTCTCCTTGCAAATCTGTAAAAGCTGAAGCTGTAACACTTTAATTTCTGTTGAAAAAAAGATTGCCATTAGTGTGTTGGACTGATGAGAAGAAACAAAAGAAAAGGTTTAATTTAATATTTAATAATGCTTTTTCTATTTTTACTATTTGTGCTTTGCTTTAACTGAATATTTTTACAGTAAGACTTGACTTTAAATTTCAATTATGAACAAATAGACGTCTTCCAAAGCTGAGAATATTTGTGCAGTGATGATATTTGTGCTATGATTTTCATTAAAGCCCGCATGAGAAGGTATTTGTTTTGAAAATTAAAAGTAATTTAGGTTTGAGTGGAACTGCATTTCAGTCAGAAATAAAGTATGTTTGCACAATACTTTGGCCCAGAGCTTCCTTTTTATTTATGTGCATTTTACATTTGTCAAGAGCATACTCTGAAGACAAAAGCAACGGGTGGACAAATTGTGTTTTAAATTTGTAAAATTATGTATTTTGACTTTTGAAGACTCGTTATGACGTTGTTAAATATCATTCATTCCCAACTGTCAAAACATTTAGAGAGTAAAGGTGAGTCAAGCTTGTGTATTTAAGCACAAATGAAACATTTCTGCCAACATGGATAGAATTCATGAACTTACAAATGTACCCTGAAATACAATTAGGTAACATTTCTGCTTGAGTTGATTATTAAATTTACCTTTGGCCCAGAACTGTGACCACCAGTGACGAATCTGGAGTCCAGGACACCTTCTTAATGTCTTCTTGAAGTCAGGAAGAGATTAAATCAGCAGTTAGTAGCTTGTAAGTGCTTAATAATTTAAGTCACTTCAATTGCAAATCTAAATAATTTTTAAACTGCTCCGTAACACTGCCTGTACCACTGGTAACTCCTGTTATAAGATGTGATCTGTTAGAAATACTACTTTAATTTCATCTAAATCTGATAAATGCTTTAAAAGAATATATATATGTACATAAAATTAGAAACGAGAGTGTGTGAAAACACTCTTTAGGAACTGGGTCAAATCTGCACGTGGTCTTTTAATCACCCAAACCAATTTACATTGTTAAGAGAAACAATGATGAAAAAATAATGAATGTCATGTCCAGGAGGATTGAGTCAGCAACCACAAAAGTCCGTGAAAGGGCTGTCACATGCAGATGTATCACCCTGAAATGGGAAGTGAGTCCAGATATCTGATCCTTCCTGCAGAGGGGCCCATGTGTCATCACTGTTGACCAGGCCTGCATTGCCACGGTCAATGAAAGCAACACCTGTAACCAGAGTCCTCTGTTTTTGTGGTCAGGTGTGATAAAAATCTGTCTGTCGACTTACTCATTAAGAGTGCAATCTAAGTTGACCTAGAAAAGGAGGCCAATTTGGCTGTGAGAGAGAGTCTTAAAGTTTCAGTTTGCAGTTTGATGTATGCATCGTGTCCCATTGCAATATCCAGAGTACGTAAGAGTTTGCTCAAGAATCTGTCACAGTGATGGAAGCCAGGTCACTGATTTTAGGCTCCTTCTGCTGGTTGGTCAGAACTGGCCGGTTTGTGTAAATGTCATCAACGGGTAGAAGAAAAGTTACAGTTTTTACCTTCGCCCTGAAAGAACAAAGAAATCACAATTATAAGGAAATCCTCAATTATGCTGCTTTAATATTTTTCCTCATTTAAAGTGTTACTCTTTACCTGTTTTTATGGACATATTCCTGCAGAGAGTGCCGGTTGGTGACTTTCTCTGCTTCGTCTTTGGCTGAGTTACCAAAAACATCATTCCGATTTTGGATTTCTTCCTTTAGTCTCCCCCATCCAGGGTGATTATGCCTCCCCCTGTCAATATTCCCCTCTGTCATTATCACCCCAGAGAGGGTGGAGCTTGTGGAGTACCTCCGGACAGTCATGACTGTGTTTTCTGTGAAACAACATAAACACAATGACCATCAGCATTGAGGACTTTTTGTGCTTTCACTTTTTATTTATACCTTTGGCTGTTTAAAGACTGAACACTTCAAAGTCAGCATTGATATGTATAATTTGCTCGAGAAATAAAATGACCTGTATTAATTTCTAGTCATCTAATTAGTAACACTTAATTAATCACCAGAAAACACTGAGAGCTACACTATGTAAGGATTAAACTCAGATTAAATAGGGGCAGTATTAGAAGGTTAGGTGGATCATCCCGCCACATTGACCATACTTTCAGCTCTTTCATCAGCATAACAGAACTATTTTTAACCATGGCATCAAAACTATATATTTACATTCACCATAAATGTAATTCCATTTGAAAGTGTAAATATTCTAAATTATTCTTCAGAAATGCATCATCTGGCTTCTGATTTGAGATTTTTATCCCACAAATCTCTTCTTTTTGCTCATTCTTTTTTTTTTTTTTGTATTTCTTTACATTTTTGGGAATTCAGAGTGCTGAACCCTCCTCTTTAACCCCTGAAATGGCCCTTTTACCAGCATGGTAGCTCAGATAGCTTCAACAAACTTTGTTTGCTGGCTGGATTTATTTTACTTGCTCAACTTTAATTTGAACTTTGGATTCACAAATCTAGTTTTTCTTCTTAGAATGTAACAGATTAATTCATTACCATGGCTCATTTCAAAGGGTTTGAAATCCTCCTTTACATTGGAGTTATACAAAATCCGAGTCCCCCAAACAGAGTCTTGTAAAGGGACTCAAAGAAGATAGGAAAGCCCCTTTTACTTCAACAGCAGGCCGTACCCTTTTCCTCTAACCTTTGTATTGTCCCTCCAGGAGTGGAGCAGAAGCATTTCGTCTCAGGTTCACGTAAGGGTTTTCCAATACTTCAGCCTGTCCCTCTTCTCCGGAGGACACCAGGACTGCTTCCCCTGGCAGGGTCCCAAATGAATGTCGAGCGTGCTCTCCTCGCAGCTCTCGGTTCTCCGCCTCCAACTTCTTGATCTCATCGCGCATCTCCATGATGACCTGCGCCAGGCTGCGGGAGCTCTCCATGGTGCCGCTGCTGCGCTGCCAGTACCACGGCTTCCCAAAAACCGGCGGGGAATCCTGTCCTAGGAACTCACCGTGCTTCTGCGGTTTCAACATGCTGCCCACAAGACTTATGTGCTTCTCCTTTTCTTCTAGGTTCTCTTTGTGTCCCTCAATCTCAGTCCTTGCTGCGGGGAAATTATGTCGCCTTTCACCACTTATACATCTGAAAGGGCTCCGGTGATCCGCCAGCAGCACACGACGGATGTTTTATTAATCAGTCCCGGCGTCCAGTTTCAGGAAAGCTAAGCAGGGGTCGGAAATGAAATGTGCACTGCACAAGGGCTTTCTTTGTGTCTGAGGGATAATATTTTGGATCTCTAAATTTATGGCTTTCTGATTCAACAGTTACGAGTTTAAAAGAAGAAAGAGAAGATGAGATTTTTTGTTTGTTTGTTCTTGTCCATATCTTTCCTGGGATTAGGCTACAGTATCTTCCATCTATAATAGCAGATAATTCAATCTATAATAGCGGATAATTCAATCTTTCAGTTTTCTTTAATTTTGCTGATAAAGCTCTTATTTTCTATTGTTTTGAATAAAGAAAACGGCCTAACATTACAGAGCATATAAGGAAGGATCACATTGATTTATTCTTCACATATGAAATATATATTAAAGGAAGGAAGGAAATCTAATATGCGGTTCTTTTTCTTAAGTGCATTAATGTGGAGTGATAAAGGCCAAGTTCATGGAGTCATCCACTGTCCAACTGAGTGGTCAGGTGCTGAAATGTATCTCATTTCGCTAGTTAAAATCCATTATTAAAAAAAAGACCTTGCAATCTGAATGGAGCTGTCACTCAGCTTGCCTGTCTCCGATGTGTGGTGAAGTTACAGATTGAGATAAAGGTAAAACCAATAATAAAGACAGCCAAGGAAGAGTTGTCAGTGATCAGTTAGATTTGATGAGCAGAACTCACAGCATGAACAGGTTTGATGTCTGAGTGGGGCTGAATAGAGCTGGGTGAGAGCAACCTGACCCTCACAGAGTCTAGGCCACATGAAGGGAGACAGACACACATGACCTGCTCTGTAAAGGACAGAAACCCAATCAGCCCTCCACTTCTTGTTCACAAAAAAGGCTATAGAGTGGTCAGGAGGTGAGAGAGATGAGACAAGGGAGGAGAGAAATGCTGATCGGCTGGAAGATATGTTTGTAAGAGGTCAGTGCAACACTATCTGCCTCACCTCAGGTGTGTGGCAGAGAAAAAGTGAAAAGATGGAGGTTTAAATGTGTCAGCTGTTTTGTAAGACACAGATAGCAATACAGCTGCAGGACCACACGCTGCCTTTTACCATCAGCTGTTCAGGACCACTTAACTTCTTTTTTATGTGCAGTGTCCTAACCCAGGGCTTAACATTAATAAGTAAACAACCACTCTGCTGCTCTTTCTCTCTCCCTACATAGACAGTAATTATCTCCAACAACTGGGGAGTGAGAGGTGGGACTGACATTGGCTTGCTTGGAAACTATGATGATGAATTCTAATACAATTTCTCTTTCACTAAAACCCCAAATCAGTTAAAAGCTATTTTACTCATGTTCTGAAGTCAGAAATGCGCTATTCTTGTCACTTAGGGCTTTGAGAGATGAAAACTGAATATAAACAATCTGAAAACCAGGCAAAAAGTATATAATATTAGGAGGTAATGGATCATCAAACTTAATACAATCACTGTATTCTTGTTACTCCAAGGACAAAGGCATAAAGTAATTATTTTTCTCTCCCATTAATTATTATTCTGTTCATAAGATTATGTTAGGATCTTCATTTATTTTTCTAGTTCATAAGCAGTTGCTCAATATGCTATCTCTTAAACTCTCCTTTTTGTCTGTGAATCAGTCACAATCCCATAATGAAAAATCTGTCAGAATTTTTATATATATATATTTTAAAGAATGCTAACAGAGGATGAGATTTCACAAGCAATCACAATTTTGCTTTTGCTTTTTCCCCCCACAGAATATAGGAAAACATTTTTCTCCGAGACAATTGCACTTCCAGAGAGCACAATCGAGTTACTGGTGGCCATTACCCAGCCACCCCTCAGAGTGCAACACCAAATGAGAACATGAAATCAGTGGTTTTAGTGATGAAAAAATGACTGGACATGAATTTTCTGCAGTTGTATTTGGTCGTACTGATCAGCTGAAGGAGCGCGCTGCCACTCTTGGCTCCATGGTGTCGTTTACTCATCAGTTTGTTTTTCTTGGGTGTGATTTTTGACAGTATATTTAAAGTAGGCCTATAATATAATAGTATAATTAGTTGCCATGAAAACAAATTTTCTCCCAGTTAAGATTGTTAACTACAGTGAAGCCTTATCCATCTTGTAAATTATCTTGAAAGAGTCATATATGCAAAATGCTGGTGCCCAGTTCTGAACTGGGACCAGAAAACATGAGTGCATCACACCAATTCCGGCAACACTGAACTGGTTTCCCTGGACAGTTGATTATGAAATGCAGGAATAAAACAAAGAAATAAACATAAAAATAACATTACCAAATTTTTATTTAAATGTTATACATAAAACTTTAGTTGTTTTTTTTTGTTTTGTTTTTTTTTTAATTCACCTAAACAAATATTTATATATGGTATATTTTATATCAAAAAAAAAATCAAACATTTTTAAATATTAATATTTCTTATTTACAATTCAAAACAGTACAGGAAATAATGACAGTATCAATGCAATTTCAATTATAAAAATGTTACAAAACTTTCTCTTTTGTTTCCATTTGAAAATCAAGGTGATATTTCCAGAATGTTAGCAAGGATCCAAAGTAGCACTGTTGAGCTTTTCTACATTCAAACAAGAACCGGAGGTGCGTTCAACAGCCTCTGGTTCTTAAGACCTGTATTTAAATCCCTTTTCTTTTTCACATTAGTTTTCCTGTGAGGCATCTTTAGATAGTTTGAAGTACATTGAAATTTCACACAAAACAAAAGTAAAAACTGTAATCAAAATGCACCAGAAAGCTGTATATTACATGTACAGCTGAACGCACCTCAAGCTCAGTAAGGTCACTGTTCTCTAAAGGGTCAGGGTTGTAGAGAGAAGGCATGTTGTGTGCTTGTGTGAATGATCGGATGTAATGCATGTTTTTGTGAGTGTGTCTGCCAGTATGTATCAATGAATCACCTTGCAAGTCAGGGAATCTAAACCACACATGGACTGATATCTAAAACCAAAACAAACAATAGCTAACAGTCCAGCAGCCCGGCCTCTATTGAAGTAAGTCAAAATTCAACAACAGGACTACAGACTACCACAACCACAGTCTACACACTTCTTCCCTTCTTTTGTTTACACGCAGCATCACAGTCCACAAACTTGCTACCTCTTGCAGCAGAAAAAAAAAAAGAGAGAGAGAGAGAGAGAGAGAGACTACAAATCAGCAACAGACAAATTTGACATTTTGTGGCTCAATTTGGCACAAAAAAATTGATATTGAGTCTATTGGCAATTCAGTAGGTGCTTTGCCGTTCTGATCCTGGTTGTCTTGTGTGAGGAATCTGGACGAGAACAAGAATAAAAACTGATATTAGAACAGCAAAAAAATACAAAGGGAAAAACAAATGTCAAAAATGTCACTTTTGAGGAAATGAAATGTTTGAGGAATATGCAGTTGCAAGCAAGTTAGAAAGTGATAAGACATGTTTTGCAAAGGAACTTGCTGACATGACATACCAGTGTTAGAAAGATTGGACAGACAGACAGCTGTTAGACAGAGAGGAGTTACTGAAGGCAAGAACATAATTTTCAAGCTGTAATGAAAAAAAAGATGAGAAGGAAGAAGAAGAAACTATGCAGTTGTCATAGAAACTCATGAAAATGCAGAATGCCTTACAAAGTAATAATGCACAGGAAAAGGACACTCAGTATGCCATTCTCTGTAGTTGAACAGAGAATGGAAATGAAGCCCGGACAAACATTAGTGACTGTATGGTGAGACCTGTTCATTCATGATGCCAGACAGCTCAGTGAGCATGTCCCGATAGTGAGCTCTCATCTCCTCCTGGTACTCCAGCTGGTCCTCCTTGATGAGACGCTCATTTACATCCAAAGCCTGACCACAGGCTTCTGCAAACTGCCTGCAGAAGGCAAACAAGGTTGAAGTTACTGTCATTTGCTGATAATCCATACCAGAATCATCCTTTTAAGTCTGACTTTAATGATCCAAGTATGGGCCATTTCCAAACCTATAAAGTTTTCCACAGTTTTTGTAAAGAGAGAGTCAAAAAAAAAAAAAAATCCCAAATTCTCATTTTCCTTCAGCATTTGCTGGAAAGTATTACCTGAAGATCTCCTTTAGAAGTTTGACCTGGTTATCTGGATATTTCTTTGCATTCTTCTCCTCCAGAAATGCCCTGGCATAAGCCATAGGCCCTGCATTCACCTGGATGGGAAAGAACAGGTGGTGTAAAACCAAGCCTTGACATTCACACGTGTGCATCGGTACTTAGAAGGAACCGTCACCTTGACGCTAACACTGCCCTGCAGCTTTAGCTGCAGCCGGATCATGTCCACCTCCTCCATGTTGCAGAGTTGGTTGAGCTCAGAGACTTTACGGGACATCTCATCAATGGCTACTTCAATTGGATTCATTTCTGTGCTTTGCTGCTCCACCACCTGGACGCGCTTTTTCAGGTAGGGAAAGCTGGAACTTGCTGATGAGAGAGAAACAGAGACCAGCAAGTCAGACTAATTTGATTTTACAACTCCCGATCAGAGAACTTCACCAAACAGAATCTCAGACACTTGTATCATCTTTACAACTGTCAATTTGCATCTGCCCACCACCACAGTGTATCTGAAATTAGGCATGATTAAAGTCTACACTGACACAAATACTTTCTGTTTTTCAAACAAATTAATGGATTAAAAGTTTAAGATTTTTTTTTAGATTTTATTTTACGTATTGTAGATTTTGAATATCTAAATAGCTCAGAAGTAAATGGAAAGACAGAATAAGTTTTTTGTTATTTTTTTTATAGTTGGAAGAAAATCCAGTCTGTATTCTTTTATTGTACCTGCCCTCATTTGCTGGTTGTTTGTGGGTCTCTCTCTCCTCAGCTTTTCCATTTGTATGTGAAAAGCAAAAAAACTAAAGGATTCTCAGTTACTCAAATTGTGATTATTTCTGCTCTTTAGGAACATCCCATTTCTTTGCGATAGTTTGCTTGTCTGTATTTTCCAGTACTTCTTATTCACTGGGGGACGTAATTGGTTCCAAACGTAAAAAGGCAGAAGCCAATACTCACTGGTCAGGATGGTGCGTCTCTTGCACTGCTCCTCAACATCTCCATGTTTCTTTCCTGACAGAGTGAATGGCGTCTCGAACACAAAGCGGTTGATGTTGTGGTGTCTCTCAAAATCTGTCCTCTTGTCATGTTGTTCTTTCTCATCAAAGTAGGGCACCACGTAAGTCACCTGAATGTAGGCAAACTTGGGGTCCAAGTCTTTAGGATTCACCTGTATTTATCAAATGTTAAGCACAGAATTATGAATACTTCTGTGAAGTTCACCCGCAGCAGATCTGACAGGGACAGCTCATTTCTTTTATACGGTCCAATTATGCCACTTACCTTGTTGGAGTCCTGGATCATTTTGACGTTATCCGCTCCAAACTTGTCAGAGTAGAGTTTGAGTAATCTCTGGGAGATTTCCGACAGACCTGTCAGCTTTGGCTCTTTGTAGATAAATTCTTTGCTCTCCTCCTCCTCAAAAAAGCCCTACCAGAACACACACATACACACACACAGTAATTAACAAAGCCAAACAATGCATTGGCTGATGCTGGTGTGAACGCAACGTCAAAGATGAATAATGACGATCATTGCTTCTTTTTTTTTTTTTCCCCCAGACAGATTTGATGTTTTTCCTGCTTGTTTCTTGGGTCACTGGTTCTGCATGTAAACATACACAAGTACCTTTTGTCACTTTGTTAGACGGCTTCACTTCGCACCAGCAGTGTCAATGTTAAGTTTTGAATGGGGGGAACATTTTAAAAGCAACACTGGAGTCCCAGGAAAAATGGGGAATGGGATTTCTTAATTAAAATATTATCTTCATATCAACTCTGCTAAATGTTCAGGGAGAAAACAACCTCACAGTTGCAGGTTATGGCAAGTAAAATGGACAACAGTGTTGCTTTTAG
>JBAMYA010000005.1:9133131-9149766 GCA_037176975.1 Arrhamphus sclerolepis
AGCTTCGCAAACCCTTCAGAAGGTAAAAGCAGCAAGATGTTAATACCAGTAAAAGGACAAGAAAGGTAAAAGTGGTTAGCACTGAGGGAAATGGAATATGAAGGGCATCCAAAACTTACCTCAATCTTGATTTAGAATATAACAAAAAGGAAGAAAAAGCAGACAGATACAATTAAGTATACTGACTTCATCTTTTTAGTCTCATTCTTGACTCTGAAAAGTCTGCAAATAGATATCCTGCAGATGTGTCTGCAGATATAAACAATGGAAACATCCTGGTTCTTGACATTCAAATACTGTATTTGCCAAATGAAAATGAACCTGTTTTTTATTCTTTTGCTTTTATCAGCTTAGGCCAAACCAAAATTACAAGAGAATATAGATCTGCAGAGAGCTTCAGCTTTGTAATTGAAATTTACTTTGGAATCCTCTTCTTTTCCTTCAGGGGTCGCCACAGCAAATCATTCATCTCCATCTAACCCTAACGCATGCATCCTCTTCTCTCACACCAGCTAACTTCTTGTCTTCTTTCACTCAAATATCCTCTTTGGTCTTCCTCTAGATCTCCTGCCTGGCAGGAAAATGCAGACATGGGCCTATCTTGTACTTGATTTTCACTGATAAAGTCATAACTGTAATATATAAAGGACAGTGGGATTTCACATTAGCATCAGTTGTTCACTTATAGTGGTGTTGTAGGAAAATATATTCTTCATATTTATCTAGGTCTCTGTGGCCACATCTCCAAATAAGGCTGGAGTTTTCATCAGGTTTTACTTAAATTGTAATGGAAGAGTTTGGTTGCAGATCATTGTGAATGAGCTATGAAATAGTATGTCACAATGAATTTAAGCACAATCAGAAGAAAGATTGCAGAAAGTGCTAGAAAGATCAGGAAGGACGACAGCGTCTTGGGTCCTGGAGCTGTGAGAGAGATACAGCATCTCCTCTCACCCCAAGTAGGAGTCTGCAGCCTGATCATGCATATTTCTCTGTCTGTTCATAAAGACCATGATTAAGATTATAATCACACCAAATCTATACTTTCATTCTTTGCCTCACAGTAAATGATCGTGGTTATCCGTATGCATCTTAGGGGTGCGTGCAAATTCATCCAGTTATTGTGCAACAACTGCTACTCACCTGCCCATAGAAAGCTACACGGTAGTAGCGACCAAAGAGCCGTTTTTCTGAGTTCACCACCTCCGTCACTTTCAGATAGGAGCGATGGATATCATAGTACAGCTCTGACAGCCTCTGCGGATGCACAAAATACGCCATGAGCATCAGGTCGTGATGCGCGAACCCCCACAAACACAGATGGAGATGGAGAAGCAGAATAACTGTTACCTTAAAGTCTCTTCTCTTCTCAAAGACAGCAATTACAGGTTTGTTGATGTCAGCAATGAGCTCATATCTCTCCGATTTCCACAGGTAGTCCACACAGAGCTCTAGCTGCTCCACCAGGGTGTCCTACACAGTTCAGTGGTTCCAGTTGTTAGCACACTCTTCGTAATTTCATTTTAACAATCCTTCTAGGTTCATAGTTTTCATTCAGATGAGGTTAACACTGACCTCAGTGTATGGTGTGTCTTGTGTGCCAGTGTCTTCCTTCATGGCACCCTCCTCTTTAACATTAGGGCTGATGCACATAAATGCTGCCCAGCCCATGCAGAAAGATGCTGGGGTTTCAAAACAAGTGAAAGTGATATCAGGGCATGTCATTCAGAAGATCTGCATGGACTCACCAAGGTCCCACAGTAGTGCAGTTGTTATATTCAGTTCATAACATGAAAATGCATAAAATAACTAACACAAACAGTCTTGTATAGAAATACAAGACATTTTTACACTCAAGCATTGAATTTTTTTCAGCCTCTGACAAAATTACAAACATCAAATGTGAAGGTGGTTTATATCAAAACCCAGTGACATTGAGCATTTCATCCAGTGGGATTTGTGTAAAGATAAAACAGCCAAACAGTGAAGGTAAAACGTCACACAAAAACTAATGTAATTAAGGCTAAAACATTGTTCCTCAATCTACACATTAGGCCTATATTATATTACAGCGAGCAGCTGGCAACCCGCTGTCCCTGCAAGCAAAAATCACATCGCCTTCTTAATATCAACTCCTTCCACCACTTTGCAACATGTTGTGCAAACCAATCATCTCCCACACTCCCTTTTTATTTCACCATTACTACATTCTCAGCTCCCAGCCCCAACACCCAGCAGGCCCCCAGGCGCACACACTCACTGTCTTGATCTCGGGAGGTAGTTAGTAAGGAGCTACATTTAAACACAGGGCTTTCATCAGGGGACACACTGGACATCCGGGCCTTGTCAGCGCTCCAGTAGCCTGTTTGGTAGGAGGGGAGGAGGAGCAGCAGGTTTACAAAGTTTACGTCCACTTGTTTTTGACTCTTATGCTCAAGGCTCACAAATCAGCTGAGCTATAGGCAAGCTACACTAGCTCAGTGAGAAAAGCACATGTGAATGGATGCCGGGCACATGCAGCAACGCAGACACGGGCTATAAACAAGGATACATGCACTAATACAGTAAAAGCAAACAGATTTACAACAGAAAGACATGGACATCAGTCTCCATTTCTACTAGATGTTGGGAATAACATGTTATTAACGTGAAAGCAGTTGGCAGCATGGGGGAGCAATGCTCATTATACGTACATTCTCTATAAAATCTAATCATACAAAGACAGACGCTGGTCTGACATCACTTTCAACCCCATGAATGTATGGACCGTTGATGCTCGATTGTGTTAGGAGTGAAAGAGACTTTTTTTGACCAAATTACAGTGACAGACTAACTTATCATGTCAGCAGTGATACAGATTACAGATACAGAGCAGATTTTGTGCAAACACACGCACGCACACAAACAAAAAAACAAAAACAAACTCATGCTGCAAAAACTTGTAAGTAGTAGCAAGTGTAGACTAACCTCTCCTCTTCAGTGATTCAGCAATCAAGGCTGAAATGTGAATATAGCACATGGCAGCCTGAAGGAAAAACACACACACATCATAAGTGAATTGAATTTTTCTGTTCTTAACAAGGCTTGTGAAGCTACAGGAGTGAGAGCACTTGAAGAAGAATAACATGACTGACCTCTGACAAATCGCCGTTGCGGACGTGAACCTTGGCCATGCTCTCCAGCCAGGTGCGTCGGAGCTCAGGTGTGCTAGCATAGGAGTTGGCCAGACTGTACTGCAGATCCACCAGCATCTCTGGGTCTTTTTCGTGCTCCTTCATTTGGGCTGTAGCCATCAGGACTGTTCTGATCCGTTTGGTCAGGTCTTTCACTTCAGCGGGGAATGGAGTGTTCTGCAGAAAACACGTCGAGAACATGCAGTATTTTAAACTCAGCGTGTGCAATAATTATTCATGAGGAAGCTATTTTATAGACAGAGATCTTGCTATACCTTGAGTGGTGCATCTCCATTGGCAAAGTTATTGATGATAGCCAGGGACTGTTGAAACCTTGAGCCTCCAATTCCAGCATCTGCTATCAGCTGGCTCACTGCTTTGATAACCTGCAGCAGGCAGAACAGGTAAAGGCTCAGTGTGATTCTGAAACCAAGCTTCACAAAAACACCTAAAACAGAAATCATGCCCTTGCATTATGATGAGCTGGGTCTCACTGACCTGCAGATGTGAGCGGACTATTGATTTTCCTTTTGTGAACTCAAAGTTTTGTCTCATGAAGAAATACAGCAGTGCAGCTGCTTCTGTCTGCGTGGAGCTGGATCGATGGTTGCAGCACTTGAGGATCTCATAGCAGAGACAGCCACACAGGTCTGCCTTACCCTGGAAGAATGCGCTGGGAAACTACAGAAAGAGACAAATATCAAACTGTGATTCAGGAAAAAAACATCATCAGGGTCTTTAAGATGATATTTGTTTGAATGACGTGGGCGGTACCTTTTGTACAAAGAGCCTGAGTGCAGCAAAGACGTGCCGTAAAGTAGCAGTTGACTGGTTGATCTGAAAGAAGAGCAAGTAGGTGTCCAGCACCTTCTTCATCAGTGTGTTCTGTCCATCATCCTGCAACAGCTGCTTCTATGTGGATAGACAATAGGGGAGGGGGGGGTAGAAAACACATTTTTATCAAACTCTCAGTGAGAAAAGAAAGCCTAGTTTATACAGCAATGCACAAATTCTTCCTGCCTCCAGGTGACAGTAAAGTATCAGGTGTCTTGGCTTTAAAAATGTATGAAAGGTCACATAATTTTCACTACAATTCTCCTTGGATCTGACACAAATATATTACAGTTGGACGAAATAGTTCAAGTACTGCTTTCATGCATTAGATAGGAGTATTACACTTTGCTTCACCTTCTGTTTATTTCATGGACCGCCCCTCTTTTTCTAGACAAAAATAAATAAATAACTCTCTTTTTTTTATTAAAATACCTCCATTATACTCAAACCTTTAAAATTAATACATGAACATGTGAACATTACATTTAGCAGTCGCTTTTATCCAAAGAGACTTACAACAGAAAGATTTCAATCAAACCACAGCAACATAGTAAATTACAAAATAAGTGCAGTTCAATCAGCAGCATCATTAATGTCCGATACAACCAAGGTCTCAAAGACATCCATGTTTATGTTCAAGTCTGTTTAAGAGACAAACGATGCATAAAACTGTCTCTATTTAACCTGATTAGGTCTCACCAATTTTGGTCTGAACATTGTGTAGTTTTATTTTGTGTAAATATAATCATGAGATTTACCGATATGCGGTTTTGTATGTCCAATGCCGATTATTTAAAATAAAAAAAGGGGGGCAATAAGTGGCCAAACAAAAGCTGTATTTTCTGTTTGTACCTTAATAATGAGAAGATGAACATGAATGCCTATTAAACGTCAATAAAATAACAAGCTTAGGGACCATTTAAAACTAAGACCATTTAAAACAGATTTAAAAACAGATTTTTCTTAACATAAATGATGAACCTAATGAAAAATGAACTTAATGAAAAATCAAAATTGTCAGTGTAATTTCCTTTGTGTCAGTACCTTGTGATGGTGAACAAAGAGTTCGAGTACATCCAGCACGGTGAGCGCCACTTCTGTAGACAAGTTGGCCTCGATATCTGTAGGACTCAGCGAATCCCCATCCTGAATGCTCCCATCTAAACACAGAAGCAAATATGAAAGAACTCAGATCTGCCAAAAGTAACCTCATAGTCATCTCAATCCGTATGTGTTACCGGTTTCCATCATCTGGAGCAACTTCGGGTTGGTGAGGGCATTCTTGCCCCTGATGATGGGCATGGTTTGGGCCCGGGCGTGGCGGTGGCCCTCACCTCCAGATGCCATCCTGGAGACAAAAGAAAAGATCAGTGGATGATATCTCACAGGCTTTCACCAAGAACTTGTTTAAATTGTTTGAACAGCAAATGTTTGACTAAATATCATAACTGTGGTATGACGAAGTAAAGCATATTAACACGTCAGTGCGGAGACACACCGAACACTGCAGGAATGAGGAGGAGCATGCTGAGAACACAGTTACAGTCTGAGGCATGAAAACACTGTGGTCACGAAAATAATAAATACATACAGAAAAGAAAAAAAAAAAAAAGATTCCATCTGAGTTCAAGTGTGCACAATGATGTTGTAGGTTGCACCTGCATTTGGATTGGCTGGAGTTTCTTAATATTAAAGTAATTCATCAGACACCGTTAGCATTAAGAACTCTTTCACTGACCACAGACTAAGCGTTTTTCGTTTAACTCTGTCATCATGGCCGAGGTGGAGGATGTTTACCATTGTGGGAAGATGCTTGAGGGTTGAGAGGACTGGGAGGGGTGGTTAGAGCCCTTCAAGGTGCCATTGGCCTGGGTTGACTGAGCCAGTTTTACTGCTGCTGCTAGCTTCCTGTTCACAAGCCAACCACATCAAAGCTAGCATTAGTTAGTTTAGTTGGGAAAATCATTGGTTTAGTGTCCATCATCGACGTTAACTGTAAGTGGCATGCTAATAGCCGTTGGAGCATGCCTACAATCAATAATGACATTTTGCAAGGCAGAATATTTTTGCACTTTTGTGGCCTTGCGTGTTTATAGCAGCTGGGTCTTATTGCTTTCAAGCAAGGCAAAATGAAATGCAGAAAGCATACAAGATCAGCAATTTGACCTTGGTGCAATGAAAGAAGCGGGAGTCAGGAAAAAGATCAGCTGATAAAGAGGGGAAGGTCAGCCAGATGGAAAGGCTAGAGGCACAGCAAAGTCGATGGGTTCAGTTTGCTATTAGAATATTATTGTGTGAATGTTATATTAACTATTGGCAGTGTTAGTGGAAAGCGGGGGCTTGGGGTTAGTATTAATGTAAAATAGAGGACAGCATGGGAATTAAAAGATGTTGCCATGATGAAGCTGAATGTCGGCTGAATCTCAACAGTCAGATAATCAACATATCATATTCATATGATGCTTACATGAAACATGAGGTCAGAATGCGAGCTACTGCCAGTCTAAGAAAAGCAAATGCTGCCTGAGCCAAACAAAGAAAAGAAAATGCAACTGCAGCAGGTGGAATCCAGCCAGTAGCAAAGCAGGGCAAGGGTTACATGCAACATCAATGAGGAAAAAAAAAAATTGTATATACACATAAAATTCAGAACACATTTGTTTATCATTTGTAACAGCACAGAAAGAGTTACTGATGCAAAAGAACACCAATATGCGTGAAGTCACACTCACAGTCCATTAACAACAGCTGCATGCACAGAGGGGGAGGGAGAAGGCATGCACTATGATGGACACTACAGTACAACAGCAAGGTTGAACACAGAAAACATTCAATATGATTGTTGCTCGTTTGTGTCATGTACAATGTGCTGATGCAGAGGCATCTGTATGATGATAAGGTAGCGGTAGTGTTAAACTGCTGATCTGGTGACTCAGTTAAAATCCCTACCATTAGCTGGGACTTAAAATAAATGTCTTTAGTTTATGTGTTACTGGTCATGTCTGTTTTCTGCTGGGTGTGGTTCAATCAGAAAAGTGCAACGCCATGTACACCCGGTACCAAACAGGATTACGCAACATTTGACTCTAACTTATATAGCCTAATTAGTATTAAAACAACTGATGATGCCTCTTTTTGTTTTAATCATGTGTGTTTAATGTTTTAAAGATGAGTATTTGGAACCAAGTTTGAACGGCTGCGTTGTCGTTTGACACCCCGGCTAACTGTCTCCCTAGCTTCCTGGCAGGCTTCACTGAAGTTGTATTTCATCACTCCTGAACTGCAATGCGTGCCCACACGGAGTCAGCTGGGAGCTCAGAGAGGCAGACACTGAGACAGACACAGACGCGAGACTAAGAATCCCCTGAAGGCCTGGTATTACAGATGAATGTTAAGTAGCTAGCTGCCCCAGACAGGCTCAACTACATCCAAGAGTCCTCACCAGGCTTCCAACTATCTTTATTCAGTTAATGTCGCCACACACAGAAAAGCAGTGTTTTCTTTCAGCCTTTTGTTGGCTTACATCTAAGAATCCTATTGCTGAAAGAAAAAAAGGGGGACTAATTTAATTAGCTGGGAGGCACCAGAAGATGGAAGAGACGAGCAGAACCATGGCATTGCTCCAGTAAGAATGTGCGCATACACGACAACAACCCCCATCCTGTGCTTGCCAGCCACTACAGTACAATATACAGCAGTGATTCCTTCTTCACAGAAACATGCAGGAGTTTCATCCCCCCCCTCTTCCTTCCAATACCTCTTCCCCTCTTGAAGTTCATCCCTGGTTGTGCACATGCATACAGAACACATATTAGTATTTCTGCCTGACTGGGTCTGATTCATTTCTTTGTGTATGTTTTCACATGTGTGCGTCGTTGCATTTACACTTGTGTGCGCCCATGTGTGGGCATGATTATATGAATTATGTATCAGTGGGTGGGGGTGTTCCAACCTTTGGCAGCAGCATGTATATTGAGTTAATAAGCTGCCCCCATATCTGCCGCATTATAATGAAGGTGTGTGAGCGACACCTGGTCCACAGCTTTGATGGGGGAAGCAGAGATGGCTGCAGACTCACCTGGCTATATGGCGTTTTCCGAGGAACCTGAAGTGCTGCAGACACAGCCTGAGGAAAAGAAAGATTCAAAAACATCGAAAGTAGGAATCAGCTTGGGTTTTTTTGGTTTTTTTTTTTCCTGTCCTTTTCAAGTAAAGTGAATGCATGAGATCAAGCCGAGCAGCAACAGAACAGTCTAGATGCTTTTCCAAACAGGAAACATAGAAAGTTAATTTACAGCACTCCTCAGCACATGGGGTGCTCATACTAGAATTACAGCCTGTTTTTCTTCCTGTGTCATTATTTCAATCTGATCCCTCTTCTGGCCACCTTCCATTTCTTCCTCATTTGCCTGTTCCCAACCCTGGCTTCCTCCAATGCTTTTTCACTCTGTGTGTAATGACTCATTACTAGCAAAATATCTAACTCAACCTGTGGTCATACTCTCATGAAGACAGGAGAGCTCTTACTCCAAGATGTTAAAGAAGTCTGAGATCTCCTGGTGAATGGCCCGGTGCCAGTAGGACACCAGCACATCTGGAAAGAGAAAACAAAAGCAATCATGGCACATATTACAGCACACTGTCAGAGATGTAACAGAGAAGCTTTCCACAGTCACTAAACTGAACTGGTGCAGAATTAAATGAAATGGATAATTCAAGCAGACTTCTTTGCCTTCTGATCCTCATCTGTGCCTTTATTCAGATATCGACAAATGTAGTGTTTAATAGTCCTACATAACATAAATTCAGCCAATTATTCCAATTCTTTAAGCACTTTTCATACAGTTGGCTCTGGACTGTGTTCTGTGAATCTGGTATACATTATCTCAGTAAAACGTAATTTCTTACCTTCAGATAAGGTTTTCATGATGTGAAGAAAGCACATGAGGAGACTTCGGGTCTCTGCCTGGTCCAGCTTGTCACAGCGGGAACCATAGCCGATCAGAGACTGTGGCCGAGCAAACTAAACAGGAACATCCAGACAGACGAGGTCAAAAACAAACTGTCAGTGCTGTGGTTATCTTTGAAGACATTGTTTACTCTGATGCTTACCTCCTCAGTATTTATTCATGTTAATCTTTAAGGATGAGGTGCCAGTGTTTGTATTTTTTTTGTAAATATTAGAACAGTGTGCTGAGTCCATTTATGCACCACAAATGGTCTCAAATCAGTGTTTTTATATTCATCATATTCTCTATATATTGTTGAATTTATCATGAATGACGTGATGAAAATGATGCAAATAATATTAATAATGTTTGCTCTTTTTTGGCCAGAGACTGTGCAGGTTGTCTCCTAACAAAACATACGAATGCTTTATGATCTTCTTTCTCTTTTACCTTCTCACATCCATCCATCTTCTCACTGTTCCTGTCACTGTTGCTAGGATTGGAGTCCACACTGATCAGAGAACCTCGAGAGTCAGCCTGGTTACCCGTAGCAACCGCCAAGGATGAGAAGGCTGTCGAGGGGGGAGGGGTGTTAGTCTGATCACACCTTTGTACTGTATATGCACTATTAAGCTGAAATGAATAGATTACATAGTGCTACCTGTAATAGAGTTGAGTACTTCTTTTGAAAATGAGGCATCCACAGAGTTGCCATGGCGAGTGACAGGAATCACCCCTCCTGGCACTCCCCCTCCCATGCTGACGTCATCTCGAGAACCCTGTGAGGAGTGCAGACAGAGCAGCAAAGAGACAGAGGGAAATTATTAGTATTTTATTATGAACTTGACCACTTCTATTAGTTATAAAAGTTTTAATTAAAAGGCTGCTATAACCATGACAACAAATTAAACAATGCAGTGCAGTCCAGGTTAAGTAGCTGGAGTCAATACTAAAAACAAAATGAATAAAACATTTAAGTACAACAGATAATTGATGTCCCCAAATCAAGAAAAAATGGCAAATAAAAAAAACAACAACAACACACAAAATGTGTTTTATTCAATTTGAAGTAACCTTCTTTAAATTCTTCTTTTCAGGTTCACAAATCTTATTAAACAAACAAAAGAATAACATCTTAATGTAGTTACTGCTTGAATATGGAGCAAGAAAACACCCACAATAAAGAAATGTTGAGGACAAAAATGTCAGAATACATTTTAAAATGTATGCAGTCACCTAGCTGTTGAGACAAAAAAAACTACTTTCACAGACTTTCAGTTACAGAAACTCCAAATTTTCATTTTTCATCTTGGCTCTTACTTGGTTACTAGAATTGAAGTAGATGGGGAAGAGGTCCCTGAGGAAGAATCGAGGCATGTTGTCCAGAATCAGGCCGTAAAGAGGCAGGTAGAGTGATGCAATCCTCGCCTGCTTCTCCTGGAAAAGAAGCAAATTAAACAGATGTAACTTAAAGCTGCCCACACTAACAATCCACCAGCTCTCAGAAAAGGATTTCAAAACTTGCATGTTTCATTCTCTTACTCAGACGTCTCTCTTTTCAGAATGATTTTGAGTCCAAATCTATCAAACTACAGTATTGAATGATTATGACACAGTAACTGAAAATTCCTGATAATTCTGAGAAAAGAAAACACACAGTACTGCCATCTAACATTTTTCTAATAATCCTGTGGTATTAAAAAAATCTTAAATGACTTTGTCACTTTGTTGTTCTCCATTTTATTCCCAGTGACACATTTGGTTTTGATTAAGACTCGAGTCTGTCTCTTGACTAGAGTCCCGCTATTGTGTTGAGGTTGGCAGTATTTACCAGAGGGCAGTTTGCTAACTTGATCTGATCTAGATACTTTCCAGCATTCATTAAACTGGCCACAATGTTTCCTGCAGCTGCTGTGAAAAATCACATGTCAGTGTGTATGTGTTTGTTTGGATGAGTCACAATGGAAGAAATTTGGCTGTGACTAATTTCTTATGCCTTTTAGTTTTCTCCCATATAAACATGTCTACCTTGGTGGCATAACGTGCATCCAGCGAGTGTTTGGCCATTAACGTCTTCAGGGTGGCCAGTGCTAGATGTCTCAGGTCCTGCTCGTCTTGGAGAGCCAGTCCCAGTTCCCGTAGCAACAGGCCAGTCAGGAAGTGTTTTCGGCAGAACTCTCCAGTCAGATTGTATTCAGGCACTGACACTAAAGGAAGACAACAAATGCAATTTGACTGAGCTGTGCATAAATTAGATAAAGCTCATGCCAATATTTGCTTCCCGTCAGACAGTTAATCCACATCTAAACAGAAATCTGGTTACAGTGGGCAAATAATGTGGCAAGCTTCATAGCACACACACTGAAGCACATGCAACCTCACAAAGAGATGGGTGAACATATTTACCATGAGTGCTTTGTGGCTCTGGGGATGCATGGTCTGATATGGAAAAAGAAGAAAAAAATAATAGAAAAAGTGAGAGAGAGAGGTTGACAAGAGTTAGAAAACAAATGAGAGTGAGCGCGGTTTGATGTATGATTTTTTTTTTTTTTTTAACCACAATAGCAGTTCTGGTGCCAGGGTAAGATTGGGCTCTTACCTGTGATACGAGCGGATGGTAAGGGCAGGCTGAGAGGGATATAGTGCTCATGGTTACAAACCTCTCTGAGGAACTCAAATTTTATTTCACAAAGGACCTGTCAATCACACAAAATAACAGCATTACTGCATCATAGTGCATCTGCCTGTGTAGACGTTGCTATAGCTTTAATATACATGTTTACTATATTGTATTACCTTGCTGTCAGTAGCAGTGATCATGTTAATGTAGTTGCTTATTAATTTGAATGTGAAGCCTCTGTCCATCAGAGTAAAGCAGCGCTGCAAAAAGACAGACAGTTTAATTGAATTGAAGGTCCAATTTGGCATCCTCTCATAAGAGCAGGAGATGGATCATTTAACACAGATGGAAGAAAAAAAAATCATTTGTAGATCATTTGTGCAGTTTGTATCTATCTCTCCATGAGTACAATGTAGTACAGTTAGCAGCGTAGTCCTGCACTTTTCATTTACACAAGCTCAACATAGCTGATTTTGAAAAAAAAAAGCTTAATTTAACATAATTTAAATCCACGAAACAGTCCCCTAAAATTTTGCACTGACCTTGACAAAAGCTGCCACTGCTAAATTGGCACTACGTGTTTCTTCTGCCAGGTCTTTGTATTTCCAAAATATGTGCTCAGACACAGTCTCCACCAAGGTTTCCACACGATTCAGGTAGGATGAAGGGAAACGCTGGGGCCTCGGAAGCTGTAGGACAGCATAAAACAATTACATAAAGTGTATCAATGAAAAAGGAATCTAAAGGTGTCAAAGGCAAAGTATGACATCTTACCTTTTCCTTCTCAGAATCAATTAAATGCTGGGCCATTGACTTGACAATAAGCTCCAAGAAGAACCAGGAGAACTAAAACCAGAGGGGCAGAGGAGGCCAAAACAGTCACTTTTGTTGTACATTCAGTTACGGGTTTCAGTTATGCAGATTTTCCTGCTGTGCCTGTGAGGCACAAGCAGATGAGAAATCACTGACATCCATACACATACATACATACATTAAAAACTCATATTCATAGACGTCTGGTAGAGGACTCCACCTGAGATTGGAAGGTGGAACCATTCAGGAGGATGAGGAAAACTAATGCATGAGCAGAAACAAACCTTCAGCACATTCCTGACTGCTGCCTGCTCATTGCTCTTGAGGTCAAAGGTCATCCCTTTCGCAAGCTCTTCATGAACCGTCCTGAAGCCATGAGCCTCCGACTTGAACACATACTACAAACATATAGAAAGATAAAAGATAAACATATAAAGATCAAGAGGCACTCATACACCTTCATTATTGATCGATTATTAATCTATTTCTTCTCAGAACTGAATGGAAACGCATCAGTAGTGAGGAAAAGAGATCTGCTCTCTTGGGGTTGTTACTGATAACATTTTAAAAGTAGAAAAATGGCATAGAAGGGAAACAGAGGTTTTCTAAAATGGGCAAATGTACAATAATCTTTTCTTACTTTAGTTGGTAAATTGAACATTTATGATTTTTATCAAAATTTGACTATCAAAATAAAAACTTACAATTGATAAATTGACCATTGCTCTCATGAAACAAATGGAAGAATTTGACCTTGTGTAACTATATCATATCTAATATTATAAGAAAAATAGCCACTTCACTATAAATGAGTCATAATAGATAGTAATTAAAACTAAAATGTGAGTGTGTTTAAATAAATGTTGTTGCATGCAACTAAATTCAAACTGCACACATACTTATACACAAATGCACATGCATACACATGCACAATCTCAGCAGTTTCAACTGGACATCACGAGAGCTGAACAGCAGTCGGCAATCTGTTTCTATGGCAACCTTGATTTCATTAGCTGTGCTGGTCCTCTCCTTTTTCCTTCCACCACTGTTTTCTGCAGCTGCCTCTTCAAACTCTGCAGCTCTGTGGCCAACATGAAACGGGTCTGGTGGTTTCTCCTGCTCTTTTCACTTCTTCTAGTCCTGATTTCTCCTCTAAACAAATATGCCTTGTGTTTGTGATTAAGTGGACCAAATATTTTAGTTTGGCTCCAACTCAGTCAACGTTACTTCTTCCCTTTCTTCAGTCCCTCTGTTTGTCTGCATGTGTGTGTGTTCACAAATGATTATATCCATTCTCTACAGGCCCACACGCAATAATATATATGTATATATACTTTTTTTTTTTACATAGTCTATACTGTAAAAACACACACAACAGACATAACAGTCTCTTCTTCTCCTCCACGGTTGAAAACAGCCGCTGTCAAAATGATTGTGTGTCATCTCTGAACATACAAATCCTTCATGCACATAAAAGCAAACACACTTCATTCTACAGATCATGATGCAATAACAGGGTACACATACAACCACCTAATACAGCATACCTTGATGTAGGAGTGCAGGTAATGGTCCAGATTTTCTTCATGGCACTTGCTAACAATGTGGACCAGCACTCTGCAAACAAATCAAATGGCATTAGACAACTGCATTAGATACTTTATTCTTCAACTTCAACATATGAAAATGCATTGAAAACATTTTCTCTTTTAGCTTCTCATCAATAGCTGGAACATTTCTATATTGCAATAAAAACACAACAAATAGGGCAATGTATCAGCAGTAAAAAAAAAAAAAAAAAAAAAGAAAAAGAAAGAAAGGTGGAGTTTTTAACACAATGCGCTTTTGTTGCTGCTCCACACTCACTGGCTCACATCAGTGACGTCAATACGTGTGTCTGGAAACCCTGTAGTACCGCTGCTTACCTGGTGGTGACAGCAGTGACCTCATCGTTGTCATTCTGAGTCAGAACCTTGAACAGCTGGTTAAAGAGCACTGGTAGAAATCGGACCATCACTGAGATTCTCTCCATGCTGAGTAGACCCTGAAAAAAGGGTTGAAAAGAAGTGTAGGACATTGAGGCAGGTTTTTTTTTTTTTTAAAGGTGAAATGCATAGAAAAAAACAGAAATAAAAGAGGCTGAACAAAGCTCGACATTGTTAAGCACTCATTAGACATGTAGCGCTTGGTAGCTGAGCCTCTAATTTCTGCCTCAGTCCCAATCACTGAGTTTTGAGAAAGTTTTATTTTCTCTGACCTTCAGGCAGTTGAGGAAGTTGGAGGTAGGAGGCTGAGAGAGATCCAGCTCTCTCTTCTGGCACTGCTGGAAGAATCGGTTCAGGTGGGGGTCCTGGCATGGAGAGAGGAATTCATGAAAATCAGCATCAAGCAGCTGGAATATTACTTAGTGAACTCGTTCTCTTTGAGATGACAGTTAATACTGAACGGTAAACTTCCCTTCCTCACAATGATGGTATTGAATGATTCAGTCTTTGCCTTAATCTAAAGTCCTGACATTGATTGAATAACTTTGAAATAATATCTGAAAATAGCAAAATGGTATTTATTTAGACTTTTGATTCTTTGTTGTGATATAAGAACAGTTTTCTTCTTATAAGGATTATGGTCAGGATTTTCCTATTTTGTTGCCATAATTCATATATTTCCTTTGATATATGTTCACCAGATGTGAAAATGCATTCAAAACTATTTTATTTATTGCTTTCTTTTTTACAACTTACTTGCTGGTAAAAGCACTTAGGTCATGAATCAATGATTTATTTTTCTCGCCAAACTGAATTGACTTGATTTTTAAAGTGAAGTTATAACATGGTTGATCCAATTTAAACCCATCAACCAATCAAGACACAGCTTTGAAGGGCTCCAAGCATCTCCTATTGGGAAAATTGTAAACGGAAGTAATCAATTTCCTAGTTGTCTTAACACACCACACTGCATATGTGAGGTGTACACTTTTCACTGACACAAAATGTGAATTTTGCACTAACATTGCATTGATGTATACTTTTTAAGCACTTTGCATAATTTACTTAGGGATGCCTAATGGTCATTTTTATTTCCATTTACTGTTACAAACAAGCAGGCTCCTGTTCATTCTATCTCTGAAGGAATATGTGGAGGTTATTTGGAATAAAATGACCAACAATTTCAGTTTGAGTGGGACAATGCATGTCACCATCCTGGGTCACTTGTAAAGTAAGTGATATATTGGATGAAACCATTCTCAGAAAGCCATCTAGTTTCCATACGACTTGGATGTCACTTGTCAGAAGATGGGAATACTATGAATGTACCATCAGACCAACAAAAAAAAACGAACAAAACAAAAACAAGAGTTTACTAGAAACACAGATGACAGGTTTACCTGAGTGTACACTGTTGAGACGATGTTGGTGGACAGTTTGAAGATTGCTTTTCCTCCGTCGACCCATTTCACATCTGCTCCATTCTGCTAAAAGGCAACAGACGAGTCCAAACTCTGGAAACACTAATTTATGCTGCAAAGCTTAACATCCTCCATATCTCACATATTTAAGTTTTGACTATGCAGTTGTAATTGGAGCCCTATTATCCCAACTTTCCTTCCATTTGCACTTCCGCCTTCTTTCTCACTCTCACCTTGGTGTTGCAACTTTCCTTGATGGCCAAGTATCCGGGCGGAAGGTTGCAGGAGACCGGGATGTTGAACTCTTGAGATGACACACGACCCTCTTTGAGAAGAGGCAGCCAAGAATACCCAACTAAATAACAAAAACTTGTGTTAAAATAAAGGGAGGGGGGATGCAACATTACCAAAGCTCCCTCAGTTTAAAATCTTCTGGTCTCATCCCAGATTAAACAAGTACCGGATCTTAAGTTTCTAATCTAAACTTGATCTGTTTGGTGGGTCTGAAGAGAACAAACAATTTAATTATGAAAACCAGCATGCTTTATCTTTTGCTGATTTATTGGCAAGACATGCTTTACTCTTAAAGTGGATAGACATTTCCCTTCCCAATCACTCACAGAGGTTAGCAGACATGTGATTCAACACAGCAGCAGGAGATTTTAATACTTTCCAGGACTTACACTAATCAGATCTCCAAGTGGCTACATAATCTAAATAAAGATCCTAAATGAGTGTTGTGATGGAGAGACACTATTGTCTGTTAGGTATATTATATGTGTGTGTGTGTGTGTGTGTATGTATGTATGTATATGTATTGGTATATAGCATAAAGAAAAT
>JBAMYA010000005.1:9149866-9171469 GCA_037176975.1 Arrhamphus sclerolepis
GAGTCTGCAGTATCACCAAAGGACACAAAGTGTTTGGGCATGGTGGAGAATTGTGTGTGTGTGTGTGTGTGTGTGTGTGTGTGTGTGTGTGTGTGCGTGTGTGGGGGGGTGCATTTGTTTCTTGAAATGATAGACACAAATAAAATTTCTTGTTTCATGCATTTACCTTTGGAAAAAAAAAAGTCCATTTTCACCCAATTAGAGCTCTGTTTCAAAAAAAAATCTTGTCACATAAGACAACGAAAAACAGCTAATTTTTTTTCATCTGTTATTATTCCAGTGGGAAGTGAAGCAACATGTGTTATTGTTTCACCTCTGCTGTTTTCTTAAAAGTCACCTTTGGAAGAATCTTTACAATTGCCACCAAATGAAAACCATATATTCTGGGTTACCTTAATTTTGTGTTTACACTTAACTGAAAATTTTCACTTTGACATCAGCAAGATGTTTCCTTTTTTCTTTCTGTGCACTGGACTTTTTACAAAGTCAAGCACATATGTGAGGCATCACTGTAACTCCGAGTTGATATTAGATGACATGTGCTTTTTATTTGTTTTGTACTCTCACTCTGCAGTTTTCTTTTTGTTCTTTTATAAATGAAAACTGATCAACTTGTCTTACCCCGCTTTCATTCTTTCTGTTCGTGTGTGTATTTCTGTCTGTGTGTGTGTGTATACACGTGTGCAAATGTGTGCTAGATAAGAGTGTCTGGTGCCTGGGGTGAAATCAGGCAGATAAAAGGTCCTGATGAGGTCTGGATCTTCAGCATCATGACAGCTGTAGATTAAATTAACGAACTTCTGACAAATCAAACAGATTTCTCTTTCTGTCTCTCTATCTCTTTCTCTCTATTCCTCTTTCTATCCTTCTATACCCCTTGAGCCCTTATCAGGCAAGCTGGGCATGAGCTTGAAACAAAATGGATTTCATCTTTAAGGGCTTGGGCAGGCTTTGAAACGGCACCAGCTGCCGGGCCTGCTACTCTCTCTCGCTCTCTTTTTTCTCATTTGGACTCATTGGCTCACTTTTTTTTCCCAGATACTTCAACAAACTTGAGCCATATTGTGACAGATAAAGGTAAAACATCAGAAATTCAAACCTTGACAGTAATTGAGAGATAAAACAGGCACATTTTCCAGGTTCTAAGAGGCCCGCTCTGACCGACACATCAAACACTCACACTTGGGATTCCAGAGAATGAAAGAGAGCACCACTCTGCTCTGGCAAGATCTAAAATCTGCTGTAAAAAGATGTTAGCACTTGCTAATGTGGTCTATTGGCAGTTAAACTTACGCTAATGTGAAAATACATGTCAAATAGGCCCGCTGCAGATCCAGGAGAAGCACTCAGAAGCACTCAGAAGTTACTATCATAATAATGAAAATATGGTTAATAACCTCTTTATCTGGATGGCTATCTAATATCAAAATCAACAAGAGTGTTATTGCCAAGTACTCTAGCACAAATGAGGATTTTTCTTTCTTGGTTAATGAAGTGTGTGTACAGTCACAACAAGTCGAAACAGTAAAAAAAATAGCATATAAAAAAAGAGACATTCATATGTGTGGTAAAATATTTTTTTATTTCTTAAAGGAGCCCTACATATTGACTTTTGTATGAACTGCAGCTTTTATCTTTGTGTTTTAACTTTAGTGACAGCAGCTCACATGGTGTTGAATGGGAGTTCAACCAAAAAAAAAAAAAGAAGAAGAAGATGTAATTAAAACTAAATTTAAAAAGGTGGTGCTGGACCAGATGCAATTAAAGCAGATGCATTTTTTATGTGAATTTTTCTTTGGTGCTTGTTTGATGAGTTGCAGTGAAAAAGAGCTGAAATTGAAAATGATTAGATGGTGGATATTTTCTCAGCTTGCCATTTTGTTTACAAAATTTTAGAAAATTACAATTTCCTACAGCCAAACCTGATTGCAGTCTTCTGATTCTTAGTCATCTCTGGATGTTGGTCTAGAGGCTGAGTGTATTTTGTTCATTCAAGTTGAGACATAGAGGATGTTAATAACTTGCCTTGACTAATCAGCTATTAAAAGAACTGTAAATGAAGAAGATGTCCATTAATCAATTAATCAATCAGGTACTGTTATATACTTATATTAATTACTAAATTGTTTTATGAGTTTGATTACTTTGGATTAAAAATGCAATTTAAAAAATCCATTGTTTTTCTGAGGTCCACATGTATGAAATTTAGACCGCACGTTATCAAAAACCTTTCCAGTCACTAGAGAGCAGTGTTGGGCAGCAGTGAAAGGGGACTTGCCAACTATCTGTGTGTGTGTGTGTGTGTGTGTGTGTGTGTGAGAGAGAGAGAGAGAGAGAGAGAGAGAGAGAGACTGTAACAGTGTAACAATATAACACAAAAAGCCCAGGCTTCAGCAGCTGGCCAAACAGACTGAGCAGGGGTTCAGACAGCAACCATGTGAGACTGTGTGTGTGTTGGTGCGTGTGTGTGCTCGTGTAGGATGGAAAGAGAGAGAGACAGAGAGGAGTGGTGCAGACTGCAGAAGAGAGGCCTTCTCACCCGATTCCTCAGCCCCGTTGCTCAAACCAACAGAATTAATAAGCTCGCGTGCCAAGAAAAACACTCTAATCAGTGGGTTTCCTCTCATTAAAAGTTAATTAGTTTGACACGAGTTTCCTGCAGAAGAAAGTATTGGCCACTTAGAACTCATTACAGCCAAAGGAAAACATCAAACTGAGGAAAGCGGGAGGAGAGGGGAGAAAGAAGGAATGAAGCATGCATGCACACACACACACACACACATTTATACACTGTATAACAACCAGCACACACCGAAAAGCTCACGCTAGCTGGCAAATCTACGAGCATGTGAATTACTTTGTCATGTCAAAATGTTAGTGACATATGTAAACGCACATGCCGCCAGCACACATATACAGAAGCCACACAAAAGCACCGTACTTATACACGTATGCACACACAGAGAAATACGCAGCACTGCAACTTCATTTAGAAGTCGTACCATTTAGCTCTCAATCTGTGCTGGAATCAGAAAATGTTTGCTGTGATACTGTGCTGTGCATTTGACCACAAACTTTGTCTGGTTTGAATTCTAAACTCAGAAACATCTCACCAGGGTGGACTTCCATGTAGCATCATCATTATAGCTGTAAAAGCAGTCTTATAGTTGGGCTGAAAACCTTTCATTCTTATACTTTGACTGAATGACCTTTGAAATTTTTAAAAGTTCTTTTCTGTCCTCTGCACTACAGACGGGGATATAAGACTTTTAAAAATATGTGTATGTCCTTTTAGATGACAGAACATCCATCTAAAGGAATATCTGCATGTGCTGCTGATTGATAAAGCTGCAAGAAAAGAAAAGAAAAGAAAAGAAAAGAAAAGAAAAGAAAAGAAGCCACATTTATTTACCCACTTTAAATCTGAAACGTGTTTCAGGGACTTTATTGTACCACAAAACTGCAAAGAAATTATTTGTTGATGCTTTACACATATGTAAACTTAAGGATTCTGCTAATCCTTACAAACACCTTTGAAACGTCAGGAAAGAAATCACATTTGACAAGTTTAGGCTCAAAAGGATTCGATGCACACATTTTAATCTTTTCTTTTTCAGTCTGTTATAGTATGACAGTGAAAGTAAGAATAGGCAAAGAAAAAAAAAAGAAGCCTTTATAATCTCGCTCTTCAGTTACTTTTCCATAATATATTTAAATTCCAGAAAACCAAAGCAGGGTAGCTTCTCTGCACTCAGTTCAATATTTCAGTCAGCACTTTGCTAAAGGAAATTAAGACTCGCACTGGAGACAGAGAGCACAGAAGTCATGAAGGATCTGCAAAGTGGTTTGGAAAGAAGCAAAAGATAGAAAAATATTTCTATCTGAGTGTTGGAAAAGACAATTGTAGAGTGATATGATATGGCTGAATAAACAGCATCTCAAAAAAGCTGGCAATTATCAAACTTGCATGTGGTGAATTCAAGCCCCCTTGACTGAATTTGGGTTTTGACCCTGCACTGTTAAAGAAAGTTGGCCACCCACACCCTCTCCATTTCCTCCCTTGCTCCATCTCTCCACTGCTCCCCAGTCTCATTGATCTGTCCAGTCTGCTCAGACTTCCTCTTGCTAATGAATCATGAAGTTTGACTTTTACTCCTTAATAAGCGGTGTTTTGCAGAGAGCGAGTGGAAAGCAGAGAGTTTGTTTTTGTTTAATTAGCCTGGCGGGTTCCCTGGGCACGGGGCTCAGTCCAGGGCCCACAAAGCAGCATCGGACAAGGAAATGCTGAAAGGCAGCCCGCACTGCCAGGTGGCCGTAAGACGAATGGGCGCAGGCACAGACTGAGACGGGTCAGGAAACATAGTGGCATGATGCTGTGAAGTGAAGAACAATGATCGGAAATGGTCTGGAGAAAACACACCGGCTGGTGGTGAAAGAGGTCTGGAAAGAAAAAAGGGAGAGAAGACATAGAGTAAGGAAAGTAGAGAAAATGCTAAACACAGACCAAAGAAAGGCTGTAAAAATATGGAATGCTGAAGTGTAGAGAAAGAGTGGAGGAGACACACAGATTTTAGGAAGAAGTGGGAAGGAATACAACATGAACTGTGCTAAACTTTTGTAGTAACTGTACGCACATTTACCACTTAACATCACTTTGAGATACTTCCACGTGTGTAATTCGGTTTTAGCTCATCTTGCAGTCAGAAGGCTGCATAATTTGTTTTGTATATTTGATAGTAATCTTTGATAAATGCTTACATATCAGACATTTGTGAGACAGAAGTTATTGTCCTTTTAGTAAAAAGCTTGAATGGATTTTCTTTTTTACTATGTTAAGGCTTTTTCTGTTGTTGTTGCTCTTTTTCTGTTTTTAATTAAATGAAAGTTAGCACCATCACGAAGATTAGCACAACATTTTGGTGAACATCCAGTTGCTCAGAAAATTAAAAGACTTGGCCAACCTTAAACCTTTTATCTAAGGACAGCATCAGGCTTTAAGGAGCCATCACATTTAGCTGGTTTAAAGACCAGTACATACAAAGAGTTTATAGCCCCTCCAAAGTCTCTAGGCATTAATTAATCCCTTAAAAACACATTTCTGAGTTTAAATAATCCCTTTTGTAAAGAAAAAAAAAGCGCTCTTTCTTCTTGTTCTTTTGCTTGAGTTGAGAAGTTTCATAGATAGCAGGATATTCGGTCAAACTAACTTTAACTTACAGACAAGAGCTCGGTGCTTTTTTCTTTTTTTTTCTTTTTTTGCATCACTTAGAATTTGTCTTCAGGATCATCAAGGGTTCTGGCACTTAAGGCAAATGTTGTGCTCTGAAAAATCAATATCAAAATCTAGAATAAGATGATGGTCTCATCCTGTGTAGCTCAGTGTGAGAAAGATCAGCATAATTCCAGGGAGGATCAGAAGATAATGTTAGCAAATGAAAGTTTAATGTATCATGAGTTGCTTAGTAGTTTAAAATCAGCCCACACCAGAAGAAATAGAAATAACCACATGTTTACTTTTGGCCCTGAGGCTGTTTATTATACTCAAGTATTAATGTAATAAATTAGATTTGGACATACTTTAGTCTATATGTCCAATATGGTTTCAGGACTCTTACAACAGATTTAGCTTTAATTTTAGAATCTAGTTTGATGTAAGATTAGGATAAGTGTTGGGATTAGGCCTTTAAAAGTCACAAGGTTTCAATGAGGGACTTGGGGATGTATCATGAACGTGAGGGTCCAAACAAAGACACACAAATATGTGTATCTTTGCGAGTGCGTTCACACCGTAGACCTGTGGGATCCCAGGTATGAGACACTCATCAGACTGAACCTTTGCAGAGTCAATATCAGAGGTTTCACCTTAGAGCCCGACCTTTCCAGCCTGTCCCATTTCCAAAATACCCATCCCTAGGCCACACCTCCTCCCACACACACATACAGCCTACACCTCCATGATCAATCTTCTCCCTACCAAAACGACAGCAAAGCACAAAGCCAATCACATCAACATGGCTGGCATGCCACACTCTGCCTCTGACAAAATGTCACTGAAAAGGCTATGTCGAGAGAGGGTGTGACTATATGAATGTGTGCGTGAGACACAAGAGAAACTGAGATGCTGGCCACAGGTGAATACTATGGTCTGTGTACTTCGTGCATTACTTTGCTGAAGGAAAAATAAAGTTAAGTTCTGTGTTTCCCTTCAACTCAGCATCAGATGATGAGGTCATATCATCAGTAGCTGATGTTTTGGAAACTTTTCTATTTTGAAACCGTCGACTTGAGTCTTGTCTACTGAGATAACCCCAGAGGTCATGAAGATAATGTCATCATGTCATTCCTTAATAAACGGGCAGAAGTTGATTTAAGAGAGGAGTCAACTAACAATAAGACAACACAATAAAGCTATGATATAGTTTCATTAAAACATCAGGAAATCAATTTGCTTTCTGCGCACTCAGGTCTCACCCCAAATGATTAGGCTTCACTTGCACTAATTAAACAATGAGCGATCATCCTTTTTTTTTTTTTTTCAGAATATATATCAAAAACGGCTGCTGCCAATATGATGGAGCCTGGCCAATGCGGTGTACTGTATATTTTCACCTTACCTGGTGATATTGTGTTTTTGTGTGAAGTGGGATGCCAAGAGGAGGCGTTGGAGCCCATCTGAGTCTCATGTCCTAAAGACAGCCGTCTGCGTTCTCCTGCCAAGCTCACCTGGACTGCTTCACCTGTGGTTGGGACCCAGTGGTGCGGCGCAGCGCTGTGTGTGTAAAGCTGCTGACTGAATCAAAGACTAGAGGTGTTTAACATTACTATGACTGAGAAAAAGGTATCCAAGGTGCAGGACAAACACTCACAGAATGAAAGACGGCCAACAGTGACAAATGTTGGCTCTTTAGTGAGCTTTTGGTGCATTGTTTGTTGTGATACGTGACATAGTCAGCACTTTGGACCTACGGAACAGTATAAAGGTAATATTTAAGTGATTTTATGCCATGTGACATTGACAGACAGCACTTACAGCACAACAATCTTGAACCTGAAGCTGCTAAACTGAGTTCAGTTAAATGTACAAAGCACTGATGGTGTGTTGCAGTGACTCAGGAGACTGATGCAGTCATCCTCACTTGGTTTCAACAGCTCCTGGAAAGTACAAATTACAAATTCTAGCTTGCAACAGACCCCGTTTACACAGATCTTACGCGCCAGTGATTTTCAAATTATTTTTATTTCAATCTATGAGTGTGTACTGTATCCATTCACATAATTTTTTTCCAGATGTTATGCAAGACAGAATGTAGATTGTTTATTATTCTTTAAGACCGATCTGTGCACTCACAAAAACAATGAGATAATTATGACAATCAATTTCAAAGTTATGCTCTAATAAACAGTATTTCACGTGAATTCAAATACTCTATCATTGTTTTCCCCTAATGAGAAAACAGTTTAAAAAAAGTGTAATATATTTAGTGAGGAAAATATTGTTTAACTAATCAGTACAAAGAGAACTCCCCTCACAATTGGTTTGGTTGAGAATAGCTCTGAGGGGTATGGATCGATGTTGGCTGGGAGCACCTACCATTGCAGACATCAGAAACATTTGCATTGTTTGATTGTGGATAAACCAGGTTTCAACATAAGAGCATTAGCCCAAAGGTTGGCTCTATGCTTTGTGTGCGTGTGTGTTTTTTTTAATTTTTTTTTTTTTTCGCAGGGAAAAGTGAGGTTATATTTGGAGAGATTGATATTCTCCATTTACAGAATGAATTTTATTAACCAAACTAGAGGTCGTTGGCTCTGTCTTGCATGTTTGGGGCTAAGGGAGTGTCTGGAGTTGAACAATATGAGTGTAACCTCTGCTTTAACCCCACATATGAGCACTTATTGATTCATTCACTTTGAAGAGGTCTTTGAAACAGTTTCGATGAGGAACTATTGCAGCAGTCTTTTGGGGCACCCACGGCACCGGTCCAAATGAGAATGTCTCCAAGCTGGAGACAGATAGAAAGACAAAATCACAAAGGATGTGGAGAAAGATAGCCAGACAGACATATACAAAGAAAAAAATAAAAAAGAGAGAGAAAAAGAGTAAAGGAGCTATAAAAAAAAATACAGAGAACTCCATGTTTCAGAAACAATGACTTTCCTGCCAATAGAAAGTGATGGCTAAGCTGTTGCAATATCCATGTCTCTGACAGAACTCAGAGCATATCAGGCTTATTGCATTACCTGAAAAAAAGGAAAGGGTAGAAATAATCAAAAATGCATCAGAAATAATGCACTTTTCAGACTCTATCCATCATTGTTTCAGCACCCTCGATCCTTTACGAGAAGTGAGTGAGTGGAGGGAGGGGGCGAGGCGCTTGCTCCCGCTCCCATCGCCAAAGAGCAGGATGGGTAATTAAATTGTGTGTCGCTCTCTAAGAACTAAAATGAATGAAATAGATGAATGCTATTGCATTATGCCACAATCGTGACCTGCAGAAAACTAATGGCAGAATAATAGTTTTAGGTACTGGCTCCGTTTCTCTGACAGCCACTTGAGTGAATATGCAACAGTATTTGCAGTCAAAAGGCTTTGTCCTACACCTCGACTATGTCATGGTCAGCCTATCTTTCAGACTGTTAGCTTGTTTGTCTCACTCAATCCATGTGTCCATTCACCCACTAACCTTTCTCTCCTAAGCTGTCAGCCCATTCAACAGTCCAGCATGGAGTCCAAATTGTTTCATACTTTGTAGTATTTTTTTGTTGTTGTTTAAGATTCATGCAGCCAAACCAAGTGGTCTTTTTCTCTATTCAACAACCTCACTTTGTAGTTTGTTGACTGTAAAGAGCTGAGAAAATTGTCCTGAAATCCTGAGCAAAAAGGAGTGTAAATAAAAGATCAAACCAGGCCTGTGAGCAGAACCAGCGGCCTAGTACTCAACGCAATAACTCACCACGCGTCGTTGTGTATTAGGTTGATGCATTCACTCTGGGGTGGAGAGAGGTAGCCAGGAGCATTTTTTCCACTGTTGCTGTTTACTGTACAATCACCTGAGGACATGCGGTATGCTGCTGTATAGAAGTACAGTTTATTGAAGTTATACATTTTCATAAGAGGCTCATCGGGGACCACTTTATACTCTGAGATAAAAAAAAATTAAGAGTTCTCATTCTGTATGTGATTTTTGTTTGAAGAAGGGAATAGAGTCTTAAAATTAGCTCACAGACGGCCAAATCTGACAGATTACATTACTTCCCTGAAATCCCTGTAGCCTTTATTTTGCTGATATTGATCAATGAGGGTTTAATAGCAAAACCTGGACTAATGATGCATTCGTTCTCGTTGTGTGGAGCCTGGCCAGAAGATGGCAGCACCTAGCTATGCACTGGCCTCCTCTGATCTCTGTTGTGCCCATCCGTGTGTACATGTTGCGCCCAGTGATGGATAGAGATGTTTTCTTGCTGCGCTTGCTACACAGTGTAGGTCACTGGGCTGACTGGGGGCCTGGTCCTCCTTGCTGCCCTCCACATTTAAACAAGCTGAAGCAGTTAACTGTGGCTTTGTTGCGACTCACAAATCAACAGCTGATCAACAGAATCGCTCATGACACAACTTGGCAGTGAATACTAAACACAACTTAACAAACAGCCGTCTAGGGAAATTAATGAGAAGATACCAGCCATCTCTGAATACACAAGAAGACAAATGTACACAAACCTTTAAAATGACTGCTCAAACTTTGCAATAGCCTTGAAGTAAAAGTTGTTCTCCTATTGTTAGATATAGACAGCTTAGGTTTATTTCTGTTTGTATATGCTGGAGGGGGTTGTAGCTCTGCTCCTGTTGGCCTTGTTATTTGATTTCCTCTTTTACAAAGGGCACAGTCAGAGCTCATGTCAAAAGAATGCATGCAATAACAAAACAAGTTTGACTGATAAATACCCACTCTTTACTGCATGTGTGTGTTTTAATGTCTACGCGTATCTTCAGGGCTATGCTGTTAGTGATCTTCCTGGAGTGCGTCTGACAAAAACAGTCTCACATACAGAACCAAAGCAGCTTGAGACTCCTCCAACCCTCTAATGATGTTTAATGATACCTATCAGTGATGGAATACACACACAGACGCGCACACACACCCTTCAAACCCCTCCAGGAGCAGCAGCACCTTGCCGACTGTGGAATTACACACAGGCGATAATCAGGTCAGCCCGCAGGTCTTCAGGGATTGGAGGTGTTCATAAACATTCCTGCTGCTCTTTTGTGTTACTTCCTGCGGTAAAACAGTGAGGCGCTCCAGTCGAGCCAACACAGGCCTGCTCGCCCCTGGGTGCACCATCCCTGTGTCTATGTGATGGGAGACACACACACACTCTTACACACACACACACACAGACACACACACTCCTTCTCAGGGATAATAAAACACTCAGGCTTCATGTAGCCATATCATCAGAATATTAACCACCTTATTAGCATAAAAAACCCTCCCAGTCATCTACATCTGATTTGACATTTGGCATTGAAATCAGTACCCTGACTTAAAATAATATCTAACAGCATTATACATTTCTTTTAAAGGCTGAACAAATGTGTGTGTGCGCGTATGGGTGTGTGTGTGTGATATTACTTGAGGTTGATAGTCGAAGCCAACTTACTCCTCCTCCACGTACGAACCTTCAACAAACAAAGACCAAAAGAATACAAAGGCGTGGGTTCAGTACATACCTCTTTTTTTTTCCAAGAATGTCAGCCTCTGCTTTTCAAAGATTTGACTCAAGCTCTGCAGTCAAATAAAAACCTTTTGCTAAATTGATTACACTCTGCAAACTTTTCGGGTTTTTGATGCAACTCAACATGAAGTGTTCGATATTTTGCTCGTTCGCGCTGCAAGAGTTCACAGACACGTTGGTGTCTCTCTTCTCTCGAGTCAGGGGCCTTCCGCTTAAACAGCTGTAGGAAGGGCATCTTAGCGAGACAGATAATGTTTGTGTGGCACCTTAAATTGTATGCTCCTTGTCAAGGGATTTAACTTGTTGGAAGATGCTGTGGTTGTGCATTCAGCACAATTTCATCTCCTTCTGCCGAGGACACTTTTACCAAAATAAATACTGGGAGAGAGATTTTAAAAAGTTAAACGTTCCTTCTCAGTTACATGGAAATCTCCAATCCTGTGCTATCCATTTCAGTCCTCTGCACAACCTCCAAATCTGACTCGTCTTGCGTGAAGTCTTCCCGTCATTGTGCCAGCTGTCATCCCACATGCCTCGTGTCCTGCTTGTTGTGGCCATCAATCTGAAACAAACGTAAACATTTTTGAAGAGAGACAAGGATGATGAAGGTCCAGCTAATGGATATCTTGGCAGGTGTGTTGAAGTTATGGTTGAGAGCATTTGAAAGTCAGAAATGAGCAGCATCTTGTTCTTTTGTCATTACAAATTGCAAACCCTTTTTCGTGATATTTTCTCTGCATGACTTTTTTGGACATCAGATTGGTTTTTTTTTATGTTTAATTTTTTAGCTTTTTTATTCAATTAAAATTTGACTAAACCATCATTCATAATCTCAAACCCTACCTTCTGAATGCAGGGAGCCACCACTCTCCAGTAGTTTTCATTAACCATTTTGAACTTGTTTTAGGCTGAGCTTTTTCCTTTAACACTGAATAATATTTCTCCTCATTTTAACCTCCTTGTTCTTCCTACTCTCTGCCTTGCAAATTTTGACCCACATTCTTTGCCCGGACTGGGCTGCCCTTCCTCTCAGACAGACCCAACTACTGTCCAGGCCAAGAGAGTTTTCTTGGTCTCTCTTCAGTGTCAACATGTCTCCAGCAGAGTTATGTAAACAGCTCAGCCACAGCACAGGGCCCTCTGTCAGGGGTTGATTACCCCAAAACAGCCCCCAATCAAAAAGATGTATAAAATAAATCACAAGTGATTAGCTTTGCTTTGAGGGTCGGGATTTGGCTGCTGTGGCCAAACCTGAGGGTCAAGTTTAATGCTTCAAAATAAACAAGTCAGACCAGCTTTGTTTGCTGTACACACCAGACTATACAATACTTTTTTTCTTCTTCTTTTTTTTTGTACTTTGCTGTTGTGGTGATGAGTCAGAGAAAGGAGGGATGCCAGCTCTCTTGGAAGACACTGTGATAGAAGACATATTTAGTTACTTTACTAATGGAAATATAGTTAAGCTCCAAAATTCAAACACATATACTCTTCTGCACGTATCCCCTTACGGCACACATTTACTATTTCAGATTTAGGAAAAAAAAAAAGAAAAAAAAACAGCATTTAAATTTTGCATTTGATCTACATTTCAAGTATTTAATATACTCTTGGTCACCTAGATATGTTGCATAATGATGCATTATGTTTTTTTTTTTTTTTTTTTTTCTTCAGTAGTTTAAAATGTAAATACGCAAAATTACAGTTTGCAAATAAATCCACTGGAGCAAAATAGGGAACAATATTTACCTTTATTTGAGAGGACTAGGAATGCAAAGTAGCCTCAGCACCTGCGCAAATGTTCGGTTATTTTTAATCACTGCAAAGAGAGATGAAAGATGGTAAAAAAAATAAAAAAAATTTAAAAAAAAAGGGAAAGGAAAGGAAATGGAAAGAACGGTCTACGTGAAAATGCAAAACAAAGGGCTAAATAAACAAAGATTAAGAACCAAATCTGATACAGCCTACTGTCTGTGTGGGACTGAAGCAGTGGTTATGGTGTTAACATGATGCCGTAAGTGTGATCGCTGTGTAATAGCATGTCATTAAACTGTTATGGTTACACAGCTCAGTGGAACAGAACAGTGGGTGTAAAACCTTGAACAAGGCAAGGCCCTTCAAGCTCCAGCCAAAGCAACCATCTATAGGGCAGAGGGGAATGTGCGAGCGTGTGTGTGTGAGTGTGTGTGTCTCATCAGCACAGTCTGATTTGTGTATTCAACATTACAGTTTAAATAAGCACAGCGACCTTGTGCCACTTTTTAAGTATTTGATCAAAATCCAATATATCTAAGTGAACCAGAGTTATGGCCCACTACCCAAAAAAAATACACTGACAAACCATGTTTCAGCTGTGAGCCTGAACACAGGATTTAAAGCATGAGAAGGGGGACGTGGCAACTGCAACGAGGGGAATTTCTGCTTTGCCTTTGCACATTTGTTTCTGTGAGTTATTTTCATGCTGTAGCTGAATGTTTACTGCCATGACTCAAAGTGCTTTTATTATTTTACCTCAAACGAACACTGAAAACATGAAGACATGCACAAATTGTTGACTGAACCGAGAATGTATAACAAAAGTCTACCATCTTGATTTGAAGAGTGTTTATAGAGCATGACCTTGCAGGGATCATTCTCATGTCAGTCCAAATGTGGTTGCACCTCCGTCCTCTGTGCCAAATGTGTCTCTTTCCGACTCCTTCTCCCCTCGCCACAGCTGGGTTTCAAGCCCTTCAAAAAAAAAAAAAACATCTAAATTAAAAATCTCTGTCCTGACCAATGTTATTACGATCTTTAACATGCCAGTAAACACTGATGAAGGCAAGCAGTAATGTGACCTGCATGTGGATTTATACAGCCTTGTGAAGGCTGCCTAGCTGTGGGTTGATGGTGCAGGGAAACTGGTCTGTTGTCAACCTCAACACTGGTCCTCTGATCTCCCCCTTTTCTCTCTCTTGCTCTTCTGCTAACAAATCCTTTCATTTCCTTTCTGGAAAATCTGTTCTTCATAATATCGTACACACAGAGCTGGAGTGGGAAAGTGGGAAGACGCCAGGGAAAGGCGAGAGGAGTCAAATTTAGGAAAGCATCCAGACAAAAAGACATGAATCGTACCATATTTCCCTCCTGTGTAGATGTGGCTGTGGTCCTGTGTGGAATATGGGATATGTGTTTTGGTCAAAGATTTAATAAAATGTTAATGTAGACTGTTGATGGAGTGATTTTAAATGGTGCAGGCAAATTTGGGATTATATACGGAAGCTGCAGGGCATGGATGTGCTTTGCTCCACCAAAGCCACAAATACAGAATACTAAATGGAGAAGACAGAAGGTTGGCTGGTTGGATGGATGGATGGATGGATGGATGTTTAGGGACCATAGACTGACCTAATAATAACTAATACCTTATAAAAATTAGCTGTGAACTGTTCTGATTAACAATAACCGGTTGCAGTTTTTCGTGTGTTGGGTGCTGATTACCATGGTAACAATGTAAGTTTTTAAACTTCAAAGCATCTGGATCAGCTCTACTAGGTAGCTGCTATCTTTACTTGTCTGCTGTTTGGCCCTGGGCAGGTACTCTACCACAAGTTTATTTGACCTTTTGTATTGTTCCTGTTGCTGATGCTGCTGAACATAAAGAACCCAAGTAGGTGGTCTGGATCAGCAATGAGCTGAAAAATAGAACTGAGTCCTGAAATATTGTTACTACATCTCAGATCATTCGCTGCACATCCTGGGCTGGTGGAATGCACGTCTGCTTGGCTCATTTGATACATTTGGGGGGAAACCTCATGAGCTCCATGTATACACTCAAAGAGGAAGGCAGGATTAATGATGAGATGAATGACAAGTTTTGTAATGGCAGGAGGCAGTAGTAACTCAGTACAGAGACCAGCACTCTGCTTGACCTTCACTGATCTCTACTGTCTATTGCACTCAGAGCTGAAGAAAGCTGAATCACTTTTCAAAAAGGAAGAAAAAAACATCACTTGTCAAAAGGAGCTGTCAGACACTAAGACAGGAAGGCACTTCAATTAGAAGATAGAAAAGTAAGGACCCTACCTTGGATGTGACAGTTCTGTTGATCCGGCATTTTTCTCCAACAAGAAGCTCAGTCGAAAGAGTCTGAAAGAGAAAAGGAAACAGAGAGAAGAGATAGACATAGATAAAAACTAAAGATTGCATACTCAAGCAAATGGAAGCTTAGTCTAAATTTTAACCCGTTGGTACAAAGCTTTTACAAAACTATAGCAACCCAATTCACAATTTCAATGGTTTTTCCATTAAGGCAGTGGAATCACTGAAGGTTGGAGAAGAAGAAACCAGCCATTGACAGAGAAAAATAGTAACTGTTTTTGTTTTGTTTTGTTGTCCTGCAACATCCTCTTCTTTCATGTCCTACCTCTAAACATCCCAACCTCTTCTCTTCCTTCTTTCACATCTATTACTTCTTTCCTATTTTATGCAAGTTTAATTACCTTCTTCATTTGGGCTCTTTTGTTCCTCTGCCTTTTTTTTTTTTACCCCGTTTTTTTTTTTTCCTCCCCAACTCCACTTCACTTCCCTCCCGAAAGGTCTGTGTTGAGAGCTCAACAGCAGAATTTGTTTTGTTGCCTCTCATCTGATTAGTGTTGATTTTTCTGCTGCCAAGCCTCAGATTAGCAGAGTGGATGAACTTCTTTTACTGTTTATCAGAGGCACATTTACACCGTCTTCTCAGCAGCCGCACAGTTACCTTCCATTTACTATGAAATAAAAAATCAATGGTTGCCGAAATGTCATTTTATTGTCCGCTGTCATTCAGACCAGTCAGGATTTTCTGCTTAACAGTATGTGGAATGTCAGACCCACTGATTGAAAAGTGGTGGTTTTGTTGCAAAGTCTGGTTTCAGATTTATGGAAAATAATTATGCTTTACCCAATATTAATTTCTGTCAGTGATCATTGCATTTCTTTGGCTCATGTTAGTGATCTGGGTCCATAGGCAGCCTTTCATATTTCACTATTACATCATATGTGTTGCTGTTTGAATCAGGAATCTTAGTGACTCTTCTTCCTTCACTCTCTGTCATTTACTAAACTACAAAGGGTTCTCAGCCCACAATGAAACCAGTAGTTAACTTGTAGCCCCCTCCACTCATGCTGAGTTGCGCGCCAGACAATGATGACACAGTGTCCTGTCACTGAAGTAATGACTAAGATTTACACTCTATTATTAGAGCTGGGCCCCTGTGAGCTGCCACCGGAGACCCCTTCCTCTCTCATTCAGATCCAGAAAGAGCAAGGACAGAGTCACAGCACAGCTCACAGCTAATGCACTGAATCACCAAGCACATGATAACACGCTGATAAGAGAGAAAACTACAGTGTTCTCTAAGCCTATATGTCTTCATCCCTCCTGTGCTTTTAAGAGGCAGCAAGTTACAAGATGTAGAAACATTTTAAAAGAAAAAAAAAGATGCTTCTGATCAGAAATTTGTCTTTACAAAACGGCAGAAGGCATTTTGGTCTATTTGTTAACCCCATAAACTGAAAAATCCGTGATAACATTTGCAGAAGCTCAGTAGCCAAACAAGATGAAACGAGAGCCAGTCTCCGCAGCAGACTGTATGCTCCAGTTCTGCCACTGATACCGCTGCTTTTCTCAACCTGCACTCACATTTTTGAAAATAAAGTGCCTCTTTATATTCTAATCTTTTATCAAGACTTCACGTCATGTTACACAATAGTCATTTATTGAACAAATACAAAAGCAGTGTGTGAAAAACCTATGATTGAGCTGCTTGTTGAACTATTTTAAGCAGCAATGACTTGAAGAGATAGTTTGTCTCTGACATCACTGTGGATGAAGTCTGGCCCAGCCCTCTTTACAGTTGAGGCATTCATGTAAAGGTCCTGCCACAGCATTTCAGTTGTGTTGAGTCTGGACAAGCCACCAACTTCACTGTAAAAGCTTTATTATCATTTCCTTTATAATCATTTTGTTTTTCGGTCCTATTCTATGATTCAGTTTTGGGCAAGCTTTAAGTTTGATGGGCAGACAGCCTTAGATATGTCTCTAGAAGAGTTGTACAGAGTAAGCCATATTTAACAACTGCAAGATACGTCGATCTTGAGCCCAAATCATCATCCTACCACCATCATGCTTGACAACTGGTAGTTCTTGTGCTGATAAGCTATATATAAATTAGATATATTCAAATGTGATACCCTCTGTCATGGCCAAATATCTCCACTTGGGTCTTGTCTTTTCAGAGGACATTGTTCCTGATGTTTTGCAGTTTATTCTTCAGAAATCTGTGGCACTGTGTGCTTTTTAAAGTGAAGGGGCTTCCTCCCTGCAACCCTTTCCAAATAAGCCATAATTGTGAGTCCTGTTAGTTGTACTGCCACTAATTTTAAGATGAATGTAGAAACTGTATGTAGCTTGAGTTTCTCTGAAAAATCTGACCTCTGAGTGATTTTAATGGTGTTTTTCTTGTTGTTTACCCACAAATAACCTTAATCACTAGAGAATGATGCACTTGACGCTGTTTGGAAATTACCTTATGACCCTCTGAAGATTGATGAGCTACAGCGATTGCTTGTCTAAGATCACGCTCATGTCGGTCATCTTTGCCATTCTGTTAACACACACCTGAATGATGTGGACCAGCAAGCTTCAGCTTTTATAGAGGTGCTCACGCTTGCTGATAATCAGTTAGTCAAGAGCACTTGATTAAAAGCAATTGGCTGTTACCTCCGTTTTTGTGAAATAACTAATGACAGGGTCCCATATGTGTATGCATTGTTGTTCATTTCATTTTGTGTTATCTGTTTTTAAAAACTATAATGACAAGATGGCATTTTTGTTATTTCCTGATACATAAAACATTAGAAATTAAACTGGGTCTATTTGCTTTCGTTTTCACGTAACTGAGATGATAAGCATCAGGAGCGCTGGGACCTGTGAGACAATGATTTGTAATTCTATTGTCCATCAGATTTGAAGCACATCTATTGACTCCTCTTCATTTGCATCTCGCTTTGTTTTGATCTCATCTTTATTTGCATAACATAGTCCGTGCTCGCGCTAATAGGGTTAATGTCACCTAAGATACACGTATAATAAAACACACAGGTGTACTCTTACATTCATCACATATACAGACTTTTTAATGTCCAGTTTCCTCTCCTTTTTTTTTGCTCCCAGTGACTCAACACACAAGACATATAAACCAGCAAGTAGACACAGAGGCAGAAAGATACAGTTTCTCATCCGTTGGGCATAAACGTGCACGGATTCATACACACATGCACACACAGTCATGCACTCAGCCTCAAAGAGGGAAGCTCCAGGGAGGGAAGCTGCTGCCAAAGGAAGAGCAAAAGAGAGGCAAAAAGATGGGCAAAGAGGAAGACACAGGGAAGAGCACAGTTTGAGGAAGAGAGGAAAGGATCCCACTGTCTCAGCAGGCGATTCAGAGCTGCCTGGCAATGTCACCATGTCATCGCCATGGGAACACTGAGCCAGCAGACTCTTTTTGACTAATAGGCAGTTGTCAAGGCAATGATAAGATAAATGTTGTGTTTGATGGAAACATAGTGCGATGGGCCTGATAGGCACCAAGAAAGACCCAAACAATCAGCAGAGAGCTGCCATGAGGGAAGAATCAGCTGGAAAGGCTGGCTACAGCGCTGTGAGTAGAGACTGAAGGAAAAAGACAAAGAAGAAAAAGGATGAGGGGAGTAACAGAGGATGGATTCATCTGAGGGCCAACGTCAAGCCTCTTTCTCTCCCACTGTCTCTCTTTGTCTGTTTCACTGTTGGCTTTTTCCTCTTGATTTCTGACTGATTCACCCAGCTGCTATGTGACGTACACACCGACACTTGACTGTAGAAGCAATCTGAGCCTGCTGCCGTGTGTGTGATATGTTCATATACACACACATACACACATGTAGAGGGGAGGGGTGTGTGTGCTTATTTAATGTTGAGGATTGAATTCAGTTAGCCCCAGTGGGATTGGGTTTGGAGATGTCAGAAAGATAGATGGGCATCATGCTACGACACCCCAACCCTGCTGCACCCCTTAAATTGTTTTGCATGTGTCTGTTTATCATGCATATCACATCTACCTATATATGTATTCAAAACATTTTATAGGTAATGCTTGTTATAAATATGCCACAAAGAAACTGAGCTTTATATCACGCAAAACCTAAGTGTAATTTTATTGCCCCATGTACGCGCACATTATGTTGAACTTGCACTTGTATGTGAAGCAATGCATTGTTTGCATAGTGTGTAATGCAAGATTAGTACTTGTAATTCCACTTACACATAGTAAAAAGTGTAAAAGTATGTGTGCGCATACATGTTGAAGCCATACTCTCCTCCTCTGGCCTCCAGTTGGAATCTCCTGATTGTGTTGTGGTCATGTATTGATTTACACATCTGTAAAACACAGTCTGACTTATCTGTCTTGGTTTTCTTCCTGCTTCTTATTTTCACGTTTACATATCTATACACACACTCAAGGAAGAGTTCTCTGATCTAAATCAAACAAGTCATTTTAATATGATCATAGTCCAGCTTCAAATGCTATGGGTCCTTTAACAGCTTTATGATTTAGACATAGAGTGACTCAGGGTTTTTATATCATTCGTCTTTGTCGCACAGATACATGCACACACACACACACACGGCCAAATACATACCTGTATGGATGCGAATGGACCCGTATGATCTTTTCTCCAGAGAGCCTGATAGACTCTGATGCCCTGCAGTAATGGCTAGCCGTACCTGCCCATAGCTGCCTCCTCATGGCCTTAGGCAACTGCTCAGGAATTCCACTCTGAATACAATGAGCTGCAGGCTTTTACAGTCAACACACACACAAACACAGTCACACACATATCCACCAGACCTCTTTCAAAGCCTCTGTCCAGTAATGAATTTCCAGACCTTGGAAAGCTCCTTCTGATACACTTCAAACAGGTACTAACAAAAAAAGACAGACTATTCCTTCATCTTGCCCTACCTCTACCTTCTGCGTCTGTATTGCCTCATGAAAACCAGATAGAAGTGCGTTTATGGATCCAGGCCACAAAAAAGCAAAGCTTTCTTGAACATATCCTTACAATTTGAAGAACATGAAAACCTGAATTTTCAATTGTGAGATAATGTCAGCCTTGATGAGGGACATTCTGCATATTTTACTTGTATAAAATGCCTCTTTCTCTCCTTCTCTCCTTGTCCTTGGCTTTGTTGTTTGACACTGGTTAGTTGTACAAAGGAGTGAATCGCAGGAGGAACGGGATCCACATATGAAGACATGCCAATCACTGGCTCAGAGAAGGTAGAGAAGAGAAAGGACAAGAGCAATGTTACGAGAGCCTCTCCAGTCAGCTTTTGAAAAGAGAATAAATATCTGTCACACTTGGTTTCCGTCTGCTGGATCTGCCTGTTAGTAGGAGGCTCACTTGGACACAAATGCTCACATGCACAAAACTTGTTTTTTTTTGTGTGTGTGTTTGTTTTACTAAGAGTTCTGTGCTTACAGCAACTCAACATACTGTATTGTTGTACGTGTGGGATAATTTTTTTTATAATACCCAATATAAATATATGCATACACATACTCATGGTTACTGTTTGTATGCTCCTTCTGGAGACTGTTACCAAAATATGCTCTAACTTTCCTTATGAAAATGTACAAATAAAGCAGTGATAAGTTGGATCCTCCTTGACTGCCTGGCACAAAAAATAAAAAAACGTTTCTCCAAAATTCAGCAGAAGTTCAGATTTGTCAAAATAGTTAGGGCAAATCCAGTCCCAGACTGAAATATGAGGAAGAGCTTTGCACATATCACAGATATTTAGGATTTTCTCTGAATGAGTGAACTGTTTGTTAATTGCAGCACAAAAATGGATTTGGAAATGAGGCGTAGAAAACTGCCAAATATCTTCAAAGCAAATTGAATCCGCATACTGTTTATTTAATCCCTGAAAAAACAGCAAAGTAAAAAAAAGACAACAGCTCTTCACATTAAGACTGCTGTGTTTTTTTTCTCTGATTTCTCAGTTCAGACGTAAAAGCAGATGTTACACATATTTTGGGATTTTGTGTTTTCTGCAAGTGATCTTTTCTGATTAGCTCAGAACATGTCACTGGATTTCTTAGGTTTCACTTGATTTCTTAGTTTGCTCTTGGACACTGTGTTTCGATTGAGGGTCAAATATTAGTAACAAGTGTCTGTGTGTGTGTGTGTGTGTGTGTGTGTGCGTGTGCGCGTGCATGTGCAAGTTGTATTTGAGGGCAGGGTGATGTAGAGTGGTGTAAATATAAAACCCTGACTTCCTGCTGTCTCCTCCATTATGGAGGCCACAGAAACATAATCTGCCTGAACACTAAAGATGCCTGCCAGCCTCCCTCACTCTTCATCTCCACTGCTAAGTCTTGCCGTCATCCAACTGCTTCTTCTTTCACTCTTTGCTCACCACTTTTTCTATCATTTTGGTTTTGAAACAAAACCTCCATGTTTCTTCTATGTTTCATCTTCCTGTGGACACTCTGATACTGCTCGGAGAAAATGACAGGGCAGCAAAAAACGGTGAGACAGACAGATTGAAGGAGAAGGAGGAGACAAGAGTGGAGGGCAGGACAGTAAGACATTAGTGGTATGGATGCAGTGGGCATCGAACACATTTATTTTCTATCGGGGGTGTTGTTGCTCCCATGTGATTACTTAAGTTCCTCTCTCTCTTTCTCCCTTTTTTTTTTTTTTTTTTTTTTTTTTTTTTTTTTTTCCTTTACCCTTTTTTTTGGGGGGTTTTTTTTTTTCCACAAACCTTTTTCTCCCTGAAAACACAACCCCACAAGGACA
>JBAMYA010000005.1:9234376-9255774 GCA_037176975.1 Arrhamphus sclerolepis
CTTATAAATTATACAATAATGGAAATCTAACTGAAGCAACCTACAAATGAAAGCCTTTTTTTTAAATGAATTGTCTGTTGATTTTTAAGCTGCAACCAATGCTTAAACTAGAAATAGAATAAATATACTACATTTATTAAAGCTAATTTTACTCCAGTGGGGTATTATAGGCTACAGACCGAGAAATAAATCGCTCATTCAAACTCCCGCAATCGATTACTCTGTGTTTGATTCTAATCCCTGAGCTCATCGATGCTTCTTGTTTCGACCATAGAGTCTGGTGAGCAGAGCATGGCTGAATTGTGGAGTCTTCGGTGGTTTAAAGGTTAAGAGCGGGACTTTATTTTTAAGGTAATTATTTCGTCTGTTACGGTTTTTCCAGGCAACGTGCACTAACTAAATGCGACGCACACTGATTGCTCATAAGCCCAAAAGCTTTGGTCAAAATGCGACTTTGAGTAGGCAAAGCCTGACGATAGTCAAGTTAGCATCCCAGCTAGCCTCGATGAGATGTTATTTATCTTTTTTTAATCTCTCGTATTTTTGCGGATTAGTGTTGTTATATCTGTCGCAGTGAGTTACTCTGTGAAAGGTTGGTTTGACACTCTAAAGCCCACAGTTGTCAAATGAGCTGGATTAATAAAAACAACAACTGTATGAATGAACGGTTTATTTTGATAAGTAACATCCAGGTCGATGCTCCAGGTTTAGCTTGGATCCACACTGCGGTCATAGTGGCAGCTAACGAACACCCCAACTCTGTTGATGTCAACTGAGAGCCCGCCAGCATGGGTCGACGCTCGTCTGACAGTGAGGATGACAAGTGGAGCAAGAGGAAGAGAAAACAGCGTCGTCGTTCATCCTCTTCATCCTCCTCCTCCTCTTCGTCTTCATCCTCTGGCAGCAGGGTGAGAAGCAGCCGCAGCCGGAGGTCCAGTCGCCGGAGCCGGTCTCGCTCCAGAGACAGAAGGTGAGACAACTCTACTGAGTTCTGTTGGAGCGTACTTTTGTAAAGACGCTTATGTGCTTCACCTGTAGAAGTACAGCTCTTTAACAATACTGCATTTAAATCCCAGCCCGAAATAAATACATTCTTTCACTTTTTTCTCTCTCTTTTTTGGCTTTAATGTAGTTTCATAAAGCTTCCCAGCTACCAGATTCAGCTTAGTCTTTTATGTAGCTGCAGATGTAAAGCAGAATCACATTATGTACACTGTAAAAAACAAACAAAAAACCCCACAGAACAACAACAAAACCCAACAACTATCAAGGTAAACTAGTTGATTCACATCAGATTTACGAAATAATGTTGTTGCTTTCAAATCAATACTTTAAATTATTTGAATTTATAACTTCACAATTTTTCAACTCAACATCATCATTATCATTATTATTATTATCATTATTATTATTACTTTAGATAAAAGAAAAACACTTCTTTCCATTAACCTAATGTTACAGTTTCAGTATTTTTTTATAGACACCTTGATTCAATAAAATTCCTAATTTTGGGCAATAAACATTTTAAGTGGTTGAAAAAGAAAACTACTTGTCACAATATATTACCTGAGACTAAAAGGAAAAAAAATGTATAAAAGTATTATATTAACTTTAAGGTCACCAGCAGGCTTTTTCAATCAACACGCATTCATAAAATGCACAAAATCTACATTTTGTGTACTCCACAACAGGACGTTGATACAACACTAGGGTCAAAATGTGATTTTAGTCAAATGTGATTTGAACAATTTGCAGATAAAATACGGTTTGGATAGTATGGATAACAGCCTTAATATACATTACCACCACGCAATGATAAACCGTTTTTATAGAAATAAATAATTAAACAAGCAACAGACAAGGATGAATCACTCATTTAGTACAAGTTATCCTTATGTTATCAGTTTATAATGTAATGTGAAAAGGCTTTAAAGACTTTGTAGGCTTATAATGTTTTGTATTGTTCTTTGTGTATTTTAAATTATTTGACAGGAACTTATTACACATTACTCCAATACTCTGCACCAGCCACATCAAGGCAAATTCCGAGTAAGTGCAAACCTACTTGGCAATAAACTTGATTCTCATTCTGATGAGACAACCAACTTATTACTTATTACCGCATGGTGAAATTGGCCAGTCCATTTTCAAAAAGGGTGTTTAATGCTCCTTGACTGTTCTTTTGCATTTTGAAAATGATATTGCCGTCTTGGACTGTGCCTGTAGTATCAGAAAGAAAAAAAATTGGAAACAAACAAACAAAACATTTAATACACTAAGATGACCTTGTGAAGCAACTCCACATCATCATAACACTACCCCTCTTGGCTTGCCACTGCAAGGACTTGGCACGATCACAATGATCTGCCACTCCTTTTACCCTCTTGCGCTCCTTTTACCCTCTTGCACCCTTCACTCTGGTCCAGGGTAAATCTGGATTCATCGGACCACGTGGCCCTTTTCTATTGACTCAGAGTCCAATCTTTATGCTCATGTTGAATGTGAAACCTTTTTTCTTCACTTAGCTTCAATTTCACAGGATTTTCTTAAGGATACACATCTTTTAAGTCCCGATTGCCTGTGAATTTTCTTTGCTTTATGCATACCAAAATGCTCTATGCTTTCAATATTAAACATTGCCTTGAGTTCAGTTCTTAGATGAGATTTTACCAAACATTTAAATGATGTCAGATCACGGTCATTTAAGATTTTTGTTTGCAACACCATTTCTTCTTGAAGGTGATGGTTCACTGCTGTCCTTCCATGTTTTATTAATGTATTGGACAGTTCTTTTCATAATCTGAGTAGTTTCAGTTGTCTTCTCAGTCTTTTTTTTTTTTTTTGCTCAATGCAGAACAACAGTTTGACCCTTCTGAAACAGAGTAACATCTTTTCCTTGGGCACAGGATGAGTCCTCCAGCATGATAATTTAGGTAAAAAACCCAGTCCTCGAGGGCAGCTGTCCTGCATGTCTCATGCCGGATTCACACTGTACGATTTTTATAGTCTTAAAAGATTAATTCAAGTCACATTGCACAATGTGAAATCAGTCGGCAATTTATTTCCAGCATGTTACACTGTGTGATTGAACATACGCTGAATTGTGACAGTGACAGAAATAAATCAGTGTGCATTTCAAGCTCTAAATGCAGCGCTATCGCATTATTAGCAGGTTGCTACTAATGCCCCATTGACTGGAAAGTTGGTGTTGCCATAGGGGTGAGCAAAGAAAATAAATAAAATCAAGAGAAAGAAGGGTCTTTATTTGAGTTGTACAATTTTCTCCCTTTTTCTCCATTGTTTTTGGTGCTGTAGTTGCTAGTCTTCTTTGCTGTGTAGATGGACTGATGTTTGCTTTATTTCATGGTGCATTCCTATTGACTGGTTAGCTGACAGAAATCGTAGCGGCAGCGACAGGCTGTCACACTCTGGGGGATTCTTCCAAATTTCTGACACTGCTTGTTATCTGTCGCAGCCTGTCTTTGGTCACGAGATGGTTCTATCTTTCATCTTTGCTCACATAATGACAATACCACAAGTCTGAACCCGACATTAGACCTGTAGGACAGCGGCCCTCGAGGGCTGGGGTTTGGACACCCCTGGTTTTGTGGTATGCAGTTATATTTTCTGTTTTATTTGGACCCCTTGTTTGAATTTGCTGTACTTTAATATAGACTGAGAATATAGTTTATCAGTGAGAATGTGGTCAAAAATGAGAGACCCAATATTAAACCAGAAAAAAATGTCGTATGGAGACTTTTTTTTTTTTTTTTTGCATAATGCAATATGAGAATGGAGAGAATTGTTTTGATCAGGCTTCTGAAGTATTTCTAAAATGAATATATGTCAATTGAAGAAAAGCCATGATTAAGACATTTTTCATTTATTGTCATTCACTACCAATAAAATATGGATTTTCATTATTATGACATGTAAACTAGTTAGAATGAATTTAAATTATATTTGTAGGTAAGCTCATCCCTCCCTGCCGCCACCACTGGATCCTGCTTTTCAGACGAGGCCAGTTGATGGTAATTATTTATGAGACTTGGTCAAGGTCCATTACTGCAGATGGGAAGTCATTGCCTGCTTGCACAGATTGAAGCTGGGTGGGCAGTGTAATCTCTGGGACAACCGTACCTCATCTCCTAGCAGTGCATTTGGATAAATAAACCAAGACCTTATGTGTTTGTTGAAGCCAGTTCTGTTCAAGAATCAGCTTATATGAAAGAGTGTACACATTTTGCAGTTCTTTTGTAAAAATCTGTGAGCTAACACCATCTTCCATAAAACCTGTGCTCACCAGTGTATGCTTCTTCTGTGTAATGTGTGAAGTGGTTTTGCAGAGTGGAAGATACTTCATAGAGCCCGCTCTTGGGATCCAACCGTCAGAATGCCAATAGATCTTTGCTGCGCTACTCTTAAGTGGTACAAATCTTGTTTGATAGTTCAGCCTTTTTGTTATTTTTATTGCTTGCTTTTTTTTTTCTTCTCCTCTGTCTAAGGTCCCACAGGACTCAGTTTCTTTTTTTTCCAGGGTATGTTAAAAAATTTGGTTGTTTTTGGCTTTGTTGAGACAAAAGAGGAGAACTTAAATAATGAAAAATGCACAAATTGTTTGTACAGTAGATGGGAGGGTTTCCACATTTAAATTCATCATCCATAAATGCCTCCTGCTTTTTGATATCAGTGGGAACATGGTGTAAGTGGTGTTTGGAAAATAGATGCTACACTGTGCTGTAGCCACATTAAAGAGCAGCGGAGCACCAAAGGGCCCCTGTGGAGGAACTGTAGGGCAGCCTGCATGGTTTTCTGCTTTGGTTCACAGATGAGATTGTTCACTCATGCAAAATGGTCAGCAGAGCTGCTGATAACAGGTAACATTGTCATAAACATATTTGTTGTTAGAATTGACAGAAAAACACATTAGGAAGGCTGCAATCACTTTAACAGAGGAGGGAAGAATTTCAGAAGTCTTGCAGTTCACTGGTGAATGAATGCAGAGAATTACCTTGTTCCTGGAAGGTGGCGCTTAGGGTTAAGTGAGCAGGGATTTTATATTAGTCAGATTTTGGTCTTGTTTGGTTTTTTGCATTGTAAACTGAGAGTAAGTGTATAATACCAAAAAATGACCACGGTAGAATTTTAAGCCTTTATTAAACTCCAAGCTTTTATCGGGAACCAGATTTTTCCACACTGTGCAGTCAGTTAATTTGTATGTTTTCTGTTGCCGATACCCCACGGTGAGACTGTTGTTTTGTTTTAAGAGCGCTGCCAATAATAGGATTGAATTAGTATTTTTATGTTTGTGCACACCAGGAGAAGACGACGCTCCAGCAGCAGTTCGTCCCGCAGCTCATCTCATAGGAGGAGGAGTCGAAGTGCAGAGAGAGACAAAGGGAGAAGCCACCGTTCACACAGGTCACGCAGCCGGGACAGGAGGTATGATCATCACCTGCTTTTCATCCAGCTTTGCTCATTCACCTGGGTTTTTAATCCAGAACCCAGGTGAATGAGATTTTGCCCCACAGTGAAACAAAGAGACGCATATTCCTTCCGTTATTCAGAATGATCAATTTCATTTGAAGTGCTTTGGCTCAGATGTTACAGACTTTTCTTTTTTTATCGGGAAATAAATATTTCAGAAGTTTGTTGTGGCATATACACATCATTTTGCCCTCATGGCTTATGTCATCAAGTGTAAACACATGTAAAATTATTTTACTTTGTTGCTTGTGCATGTAGTCATGTCTCAAGTTGCCCTCACTGCTGGTCTTACTTTGTGTATTAATGAAGTGGAGGGACACAGAAAGAGTGTGTCTTATGTAACAGAAGTCCATCTGTCTGCTCAAATTCATCTTTCCTTTCACTCATGAATGCAATTAAGAAAATCATTAGCCATACATACATAGATGAATAATGATTATTATTGGTGTAGTTAACTGCTTTTTTTTTTTTTCCTGCAAAGGAGGACGTTATTCATGCAAGACTAATGTGTACACACCTGCACCACAGTGTGCACACAAACACTCTCGATGATAGCGACTCTTGCATCTCTTTCAGCTACATAAAGACAAAGTCTCTGTGTGTGGTGATCCATGTCATTAGCATAGATAATCTGCTGCTAATGAACCAGTAAACTGTGCAGTTTTAAATCCCTCACACACACACACACACTCACACAATCAGTCGCAAACATATAAAAACATGCACAGATGCACAATTGCAGACGAGGTTGTCATAATATATGCGCGAGCAAGGCCCTTTGTTTACTTGTGTATGGCTTCGGGGGGGAGCAGAGATCATTTTAATCACAAAGGAAAAAGTGTTTTAATATCTTCATTATAGAGGCTTCAGGATGAAGGGATTATGCAACAGAGATGCTCTGACACGTGTGGATGAGAGGGCCATGAAAAAACACCACACCTCCACTCTGTGACCACAACCTCTGGTTTTAACAACAAATGTCTGCGCTTCACCGTGTGCTGAAACCATTTATTAAGAGGATTCAGAGCCAAATGGGTTCCACACATTGTCCCTCTACTCTCTGCAGTACGATAGCAATCACTCACGGAACTGTTGATGATTAAAACATTAGTCAAAAATGGCGTTTCTGGTGTAGTACGAGATGAAAGGTTGAAGAGATTTGGGAGATTTAGAACAACAGCCGACAACATCGGTGCTTACAAACGCTGCATTGTGATTATGAGGTTGTGTTGTGTAATCGGCTTAGCGGTGAGCGAGGAGCAGGTGGGTTGGGCTGGTCTTGGTGGGAGAGTCTGGTGGGCTGTTATGAGGTGGAGGCGGTGTTGGAGGTAGGGGTGTACAAAATGATGATATCGCTGCCAAATTTTTACAGTCGACTGTGGCGAGTGGAATTTGCTCCTGTTTTAGCGGGGAACTCCAGCAGACATTTAATAGAAAATACTCAGTATAAGATTAGTAAATAATTAATTACAATATTCAAAGGAAATTTTGATAATTGATGAGCCTTCCAGTCTGTGGCCTCTATTCGTGTCATCTCTGATAAACTACAGCCTTTGCTGGAGTCTTGACCTCTGCAGAATTTTTCACTCTTTATACACCTTCTAAGTACAGTATGTGAAGTTGTACCTGAAACATTTAAACTGATAACTTTGTTCTTTTTTCTTTTAAAGAAAAGTTGTTTTTCTTGTTACAGTTAATTAACTGTGAGATTTGCTGCTCTTCATTTTACTTTTAATGAGAATATAGGGAATTTATTTATCTTTTAAACCATTGTGTGGACCAAGAAAGAATTTTCAAAACATTACATACACCTACAGTAGACATTTTTTATGATTTGTTGAACAGATAATCAAATGTTTAATTAAGAACATTCAGATTATAAAAAAAAATGAAGCTACCAGCTATCTGATATGCACAGTTGAAGCAGTTGTGAGAAATTGTGACCAATTGTTTTATTAGATTTCTTTGCATTTCTTTGAGGCGCTCTGCACTTTTTGTGGTTGTGGAATAAAGCAGGATGGTGTGCACATGTGCCACAACTGTCATTAGTCAGAGCTTCGTGAGCGGGTGTGAATGAGAGTGGCTGAGAGGCTGGCTGATGGATCAGGGGAGGATTGAGTGGACAGGTCCTCATGATTGATACTCAGATAGGATATGAAGTGCTGTTTGCCAACCCCCAACCTGGCCACACTAGCCCAGCACCACAATCAGTGTGAATGAGGGGAGAAGATAGTGACTGGACAGAGGAAAGAGAGAGGGTTTGAAAAGTTAGAAGAGAATGGAAAAAAAGTTCGGAAAGAGTGGGTTCGGTGGAAAAGATACTAAATGGGGAAAGAGACAAAGGCAAGCAACAGTAGGTTAACAGATAGACTTGAGAGGAGTATTATTCAGACGAAATGACAATAATAACGTCTGCATAAGAATATTGCAGGGTTGGAGATTAAGACCATAGTGGGCTGTTTAGAGTTGAAGTGAGTGAAAATTGTTACTTTTTTTTTTTTTTTTCAATCTTTCTTGTATAAATAAAAAATAAAGTGATACATGAAATAAGAATAATTCTCTATCGTGTTTACCACCCATTGTTGCTTCCTCGTTCTCTTCTATCTTCTATTTTCCTGTGCTCAATCAGAGAAGGGCCATGTCCCCCAGAGGCAGTCAATCTTGCCCTGAAATGTAAAACAGACAAGAGGAGCATATTACCTATTTGCCATTAATGTTTATTCTCTTTGATGTGAGCAGGCATATTAGGCTGTGTATGTGTGTGTGTGTGTGTGTGTGTGTGTGTGTGTGCGCGCGCGTGCGTGCGTGTGTGTGCGTGTGTATTGAGCCTTCATGTGCACGCACTGTCAAGTGAGGATGTGCAAGGTGATTGAGCGTATGCATGTAGGTGCAAATTTGCGTGAATGCATGTTCGTGGGGGGAGTATCACGACCTAGTCCACTGGGGAAGAGCAGAGTGGAGCATGGCAGCAGCAGCGTGCAGTTATCTGATGTGTACCCAGTTCAACAAAGACGACGAGGCCTTTCATCACTACCAGATCACAGGCACATCTTTAGGTAAGCTCAGCGGAGTGTTGTAATGCTAAGCTTTTATTGGCCGCCACAGCAGGGGTTAAATGTGTGTGGCTCAGTCAGTCATTCTGTCAGTTCTTAATTTGTGCTGGTTTAGGAACACTATGGGAAGGTGAGTTAGAAGGGTTGGTGCAATAAATCCAGAACTTGACCAGTCAAACAGAAGCAAAGTATGACATTCTTTGTTATTCACATGTGATATCACATGTAGTACTCTTGCATGTACTGCAGGGCACGCACAAAGACTTTCATTTTCCTTATTAATATTTCAGGGTTTGATGAGTTAGCACGGTAGAGTGCTAGTGTCAGGGTTTAGCCTTGCTAAAGCTGGAGTAACGTTGTTGCTGGGTTGCTGTCTTGAATTGACAGAGAGTAAGACCTTTAATTATCCGTCTTTCCCCTTGAGGACATAGCTGGCTAGAAAACAAAAAACACCCAGCATGTCAGGTTAGCCAATCGGATTCACGATAGTATCACGCCTTTGACAGAGGTCAGGACAATTTTAAGAACTTGAGCTTACATGAAGGACAAACTGGATTGTGGTTGTTGGCCTAGATAGACATTTAGCGAGTGCAAGGTAATTCTGGGGTTTAGTTTGAACTTCTGTTATCGTTCTCTGCCGAATATGCAGCACTCTTTGCAGTGAAATGTTTCCAGCTGACAATCACATATTCAACACAGTTTCAGAAATCTGATTTGGCTTTTATCTTCATTTGTAAGAGCTCCCAACATGGCGATGCACTGGATAGCTTGCTTCTTTGAGGGGGCACCCCTTAAAGTAGCCATAGTTCTGGTGTAGTTGGCCCAGGTTCGAGTCATGGCCCTTTTGATTGCTTCCCCTTCTCTCTACCCCTATTTCTTGTCTGACCACTTTCAATTAAGGCTGCTTGAGAACTTTTTTTTCTTTTTTTTTTTTTTAAGAAAAAGAATACCCAGTATAGTAACGTAAGTATCCAGATGGAAATTTGGCTCAAATGTTTACATTCTGTTGTGGTCAGGTCAGGCCAATCCATGCTGGTTCCTCATAGGGACATATTCCTGTCCTCATCCAGAAAGGTTTATTTCCTTGGATAGGGATATTTCAGCAGATGTGATGCCTTGGATTGTCTTCCTCTAACCTGTTGGCTACCCAGCAGCATCTTTCTTGTCTGCAAGATGCAGGTAATCCTGAAGTTACACTTCTATAACATGAGCTCTGCTTTCTGTGGAGGACATCATAGAAGGACTCCAGGTGGGTGTATATATGTGTGTGTGCGTGCATGCATGTGCACGTAGAGGGATGGCCTGTAATTTATTTCACACAGCAATTTTCCCCTTTATGAGATGAGGTGTCATACATCTGCTAGATAGCTTTTTCTGCCTTGCTTCGACATGGAGTGTGCACAAGGTCATCCACACAGCTTGGGAATGGGGAGAGTTGGGGTGAGGAACAGAAGGGAGGAGTGGGAAGGTCTCGTACAGGATAGAAGGAAAGTAGGGAAGTGTAGTGTGGGAAGACAGAGGGCTGGAGAGGGAAAATCAACAACTTAATTGTCAGAGAGTTATGTGGCCTCCTAGATTTTCTTGCACCTGGATCAGCTTGTCAGGTGGCAGGGTGGGAATGTTTTAGTGCATTTGTGTCCATTATGTATTAATTCACACGGTTTAGTTTGTGCGTGTGTGTGTGCGTTTGCACGCATGCAGCATAGCAGGTGGTTTTGGGTGTTACTTGCTTTACAGGGAAAGAGCCCTGAGTGTGTTTTGACATGACAGGACAAAATCTGTGAGATGTTGCGCTTGCAGATGAACTGTACGTCATTATTGGAGGTGCTGATGGATAAAAAATAAAATGAAGAGAAATTCTGAAAGGTATTAAAAGGAACCTGGACTTGTAAGATACTTTTTCTAGAGTTTTGGCTTGTTGTGACAGGAGTTTAAAAACAAAAAGGCTTCCAAAGCTGTATTTATTATACAAATAAAGGTTGCATCGTCCAGCTGTCGACGTCTGTGTCATACATAACAATAAAAAGTCTCAGACAACCCTAAAACACAGTTACTGAAAGAAAAGTAAAGAGAAGAGCTCTCAGACAAATTACTGCCCTGTGACCAACATGAGCCAGACGCAAGAGGGAGAGAAAGAGTAAGAGGCACTGCCTGATGACATCACTTAAATGTATATAATAATCTTATGGCTTTCCAACAGGTAGGTACAAATGTGTTCCATGTTACTGCCATCTCCCACTTTAACATGTTCTCAAAATGACATTAAATATTTGGACTATTTCAAAATCTGCAAAGCATATACTACAGCACTTGAATTTAATTTATGTGTAATACATTATGGGTCAATAGTGCCGTCATAAGGCCATAATGTTGTACTTTTTGACAGTTAAAGTTTCAATAATCTTACAACTTTCACTAACCAGTAGTAAAGATAATGACAAGGTTCTGCATACTTGCGCTTTACGTGCATTCACGCTGACAGTTCTGTCATCAGGAGGTACACTGCACGTACCGAGATGGTGCAGTCCCATTCAAATAGTCAGAAAACTGAATGTGAACTGCTGGTGATTTTTTTTTATTTGCAATCAATGAAAAGTAAATTCTTATTAGTAACTCTGGCGAAGCAGCTAAAGAAGAAAGTTCACCATTATCATTTCCAATAAGAGCACAAAGGCACATATGCATCAGGACATCAGTTAATTTCCCTTTGAGAACTGATAAAGTATTTTTGAATAGAATTGAATCTCTGACTGCAACGACCCACAAGAATGAAGGGAGGGTCAGAGACTTGAACAGCTCATCAGCTTGAAACTCTCCACCAGTTGGTTTGAACAAAAGAAGCCTTCTGGATGGAAGGTGAAGTCCTCACCAGTTTGTGTGTCCTCTGCTTCCACTGAAGTAAAATGGAAATGACAACTATTAGCAAAATTTTGCAACATCATTATGATAATTATAATACTACTCAATATGTTATGCATGGTAATGCATAACATACTGAGTTGGGGTGGGGTGGGGGGGCTGGATCAGCCATTCAGATGTTGAAGAGCATGACAGTCATAGTTCAGATGCAACAAAAATGAACCACAGCTGCATCCCAAGTGAGCAATTGAATTTAACAATCCTTAAGAGTTAGGGTTGGCGTCCGTTTCCTTTCATGTCTTCTGCGTTGCCTTCATCACCTGTACTGCGCTTAGGTTCATATAATGTCACCACAATGGCTAATGTCACTGCTACCCATAATCCATTGTGATGCAAACATTTGCCATCCATGAGTAAAAAGATTTTCTCTCATGTTATAAAAAACAAAGACATCCTGGATACTTTGAATATCCCATCTGTGTGCTCTTTTCTTCCCTCGTTTCCATGTGATGACATTCAAACTTTTTTTTTTCTATTTTCCCCCGAATTACCAGACTTGCAGGGCGTTGATTTAAACGGAAAGATGACCTGGTTTATTTCAGCTACGTCTTCTCTATTCCATAAAAATCAACACGCTTCCAGTTGTAAGATCTAAACATGTTTGTTGTTGTTTCTCTCTTTTCCTCTTTCCCTCTGTCTTACTCTGTTTTTATGTTGTCTTTTTTATTTATCTGCTGCAAAGGCCAGTCAAGCACTGCTCAGCTTTGTTGTCAGAAACCTTTATTTACCAAAGGGTAGAATAAGTGACTGACACAGACAGCCTCTTTCATCCCTGCCTCGCCGCAAGCAGTGTTCTCCTCTACTGCCAAAGGACCCCCCCCCCCCCCCCTCCTCCACCTCCAATCCCATCACACCCCTCCATCCTGCAGTTTCACAACACACTAGCCCATTCCCTTGGGTAGCAACCTAGCTTTAGAGTCTGCAGTGAGTAACGCACACACACGCACAGAAACAGAAAATTCACCTCACAAAAGGTATCAAACTGGTCCTTTCACACACACGACCAGGTGAGGGTGTTGGGTTGATGGTCCCAAACAAATACACATTTGACATCAAAGACTTTTCTTGTTTTATCCGTTCATTTAGTAAATATGGAGCTGCGAATAGAGGAGCCTGTTGTGTTATATCCTCAGTTGGAAAGGCATTCATTGTGTTTTTAGAGGCTGCATGAAAAAAAATAAGAATCTAAGTGCCGGTTTATGGTGGAGCTTTGAAAACGAATGCACGAGTTTGATCTCATAAGTTATATAGACGCTGCTAGTAACTTTACATTCATTTATCAAACACAATGCATGTTGGTTTTTTTTGGGGTGGCGGTGGAAACCTGCTTGAAGTGTATCACTCTCACCTTTACTCAGTAAATGCACTGATTTGGAGGTGTTTATATTGAACCTCCTTAATGCCAAAGACTAAAAGCATTCAATCATCCATCTGGCCAGACCAAGAGAACGAAAATGAACACCAAATGTAACTGACTTTCTCTTTCTCTCCTTCCTGCCTTTTCTCTTTCTCTCCTTCTCTGTCTCTCTCCCTCTTTTTCTATTTAAGCTTCTTGAAGTTCTTCCAAATTGGGTTTTAAATGCCAATTAGGAGGTTGAATGTAGTAAAATAAAAGCAAATGCAGGCAGGATGGCCTCACCTTCTGGCTGGTTAGGCTTCAGAGAGAGCCGAGCCGGACCTTTGGCTCCCAGCGAGGCTTTGAGAGAAATATCCTGCCTAATGAACACATTAATTAGAACCATAACTATTTATAAGATGATAATTTGAAACGAAGGGAGGTAAACTGGGCTTTTCCTGCAATTAATGGAGGATTAATTACGGGAGCTAATGAAGTGGATTTTTGAAACGCGTGGAGGTGAAGTACAGAGATGTGCAGCTCACTTTGTGATCACTGGCATAATTATTTTTTTCCAGCACCAAAGCGTTTGAGGCCCCGGTCCTCGCTGGCTCAGGCCGGCTAATAAGCATCATTGCATCGTTATATATGCACTTAAAAAGACTTGCCAGTGAAATCACTGTCTAATTATTTCTAATTGGCAGGCCTTGTGTGTTGTCATTGAGCTGGTTGGAACCACAGCAGAACCCTGGGTCTAATAACGTTCAGGGCGGAGAAGGAGGGTAGAGAGAGCGAGAAAGACAGCGATACGTAGATGGAAAGAGAGAAAAGAGGAGAGGGAGCTCTACTGGTTGCCTACTGCTCATAGCCAGACCTGCACATTGGCTCCTTATGTCGCTTTCCTAGCAGGGTGGCAGGTCTTAGAATGATGGCCCACACATTCAGAGGTCACCTTGCCAAGTAGTTGATTAGCAAAGTTATATTTTATTTGTGCTCATTTCCCCTCCTTTTAATTAACAGCTTCTGCTCTTAATTTATGCACAAATAAACACCACCGTCTGTCCACAGTTCTTAATTTCACTCCTAACCATGCAACACACAAGCGAGGGAGGGGGGGATAGTATGTTTATGTGCTGTGTGTGATTCCTTGGCCAGGTTTTGAGCCAGTCCTCAGAGACCTGAGCTAAGAGAGCAAGCATGGACAAACCTCAGTCAGCTGCGAGTGCCTTGTACTTTTGTTATTTTATGGTTCAAACCATATGGATACTAGGACTCAGAGGATAGGCTGGCGCAGTTGTAGTACGACTAAGACTTAATATTGACGTTAGAGGACACATTTAGAAATAGATTTTTATGAATGAGCAAATATGTTAGTTTTTTTTTAGTTTTTTTTTTAGGTTCAATCCTATTCTCTCTCACACGCAAATCCTCATACTTATGAATGTATGTGTTTCAGGGGTGTTTGAATTATAGTTTAGGATTATGTGTGCGACCACCTCGCTTAACTCATCCTAAGTAGAGCCATGTGTGTTGTGTTGCCAAATAAAAACCCTCTGTCATACGTCCTCTCCCAACTGGACAACTTGAGAGCAAATTGCCAGCTAATGGAACCACTGCCTTCACTTGTCAGTTCACTTTGGGGAAGCAAAGCAGCCACACACACACACACACATGCACACACTCACACTTGCATGTGGTTTCACTCTAATGTTTAGTAGTACATTTGTGGAAAAAGAGGCGAAAAAGAAGAAGAAGAATGGGCATAGAAATGAAACGAAGATCATGTGCGTCTTGACTGAAACCTTGACAGTCTTCAAAGTAATGAAACACTTTCTCAGCATGTGCATTGAGGTTTTGTATTTGAAATTAGTCTTTCTTTTTGCTCTATCACTCGGGTTTTGGCAGAGCGGAGGACATGATGAGGAAGCAGCGATAGATGGAACAGCCAAAGGATACGTGGCCAACTGTTGTATGATTGGCTGAACAAAGAGCAGAAAGCTTCTGTGACTGGCTGAATAGAAGACTTGACGTTGCAATTCTGGCTTCATATCAAACTGGAGAAATGGAGTTATTTAAAATTCAGGCAAAAAAAAAAATTTGTTGGTAATGAAGGTCACTAGAATTCTCTTAAAAACTCATTTGAATATTGACACACACTAAAAGTGTGATGAAGACGTATGTACCTGTGGACGTGTGCAGATGTGTAATAATTGGCTTTTATGGAATTGTCTCAATGTGGCGCCATTTGGATTCTGCCTTCACATAGTGAACCAATCTGAATGTTTCATATTAATGAGAATACTAAAGGTGATCATTGAATAAAAATGCAACATTCAAAAATATAAAAGACTTCAAGTAAGAAAAACATAAGCACAATTTACTGACTTTGTAATAGACAGTTCTCATTTAAAGGTTTAAAAAAGACATTTTGAAAGTTTTGTTTGTTACGGTTTTAGCCGTGAGCTATCGAGTATATGCATAAGCTATTCATGCATAAATTAAATAATGCAAAAAAAAAAGTCAAGAACTGGTATATGTGTATTTCTGATCTTCTATTCTCTGTAGTCGCAGAGCTCAGTATTACACTACAGACCATCAACTGTTTAAAATCTGTCCTTGATTATTAGTATAGTATTAGAGGAAACTGTTTTCCCTTTCTCTTCATTTCTTGGTCTCCCTGTGTTCATTTGACAGGTCATAAAAAATGATTTTTAGATACTTCTTTATGAGACTAGCTTCTGCCCTGTCAGAAGGCAACTTTATGTTGTTCCAGCAAAGAATCAAAACTAATGGGTCTGTTTAAAAAAAAGAATAAATGGGTGCTATTCCGTTTGTGTTATGGGTGTTTAATTAAGTTTCGTTTCCCTTTAACAGTGGAATGTGTGTCTGCTTTTTGTCGGCCTGGTCCTCGATACCTTTTACAGTCCACCCACATGGTTTGTCTCAGCGTTTATGATTTTTCTTATACTGGAGTTGTGAGGTTCCTAAATCACTTAAGCACACGGGGCCGGGCAGTCCACATTTAAACAATAAAAGGCTGTTATGCTAAGGGCCCTCAGATCTCCCACCACTTCATAAATACATGTGTATAAAAGGTAGAAAAATACATTTTCCCTGACTGAGGGTGGGGGGTGTGGGTGTCTGTGAACACACCTGCTAATTGGAGCCAGCTTGATGTAAAGTAGTTCTGTCTGGTTTGTCTTCTCCATAAGTCCCATTTTCTTTTTTCTTTCCCCCGCTTTTGTTTTCTTGGTCTTTTTTCTCAACTTTCATAACCGGTTTTCTTCATTTTATCCCTTCCTCTCGCTTCCTAGCTCCTGCTGTCCTTCACCTATTGTCTCACCATCTAATCAGCATTCTCTGTCCTCGTACTCTGTCTTACCTCTTTTTAATCCCTTTCTTCCTTCCCCCTTCTTACAGATGGTGGCAGTAACAACCAAAACAACTCTCTTAACGCATTGTTTCTAGTTGTGATGGATGGAAGGAGGGAAAAAAGTTGGTTCCAGTTGCATGAGGGGCTGTGAGCAAGTTGGCAAGTTAGCACCTAGTAGAAGCAAGACCTCCACTTGACCTTGCATCTGGACTGAGTGGTGGAGTTGGGTGCACCCCCCACCCCCCTGCTTTTCTCCAGCTGCTAATGGGTGTCATGTCGAGCTGGGGCCAAACAAAGGTCAAAGGTTGCGGGTGCACACCAGACGGCCAAGTTTAGGATTGCGTTGAGAAGGCTGAGTGACACTGGGCATATGTGCCAATGAAGATTCTGGGTCTTAAGCACATGCAGCGCTGAGTGACACACACTCACACACACAGCCATTTCTGCACACGGAAACCATATCTGACTGCAGAAAGTTATCTTTTGCTTCATTGTTGGTTATCCGTTGTAGGTTCATATAGATCTGAGGGGTCTTTGAAAGCCTTTGAACTCTGTTAAATGACTTGACCTTGTGGCTTATGGCTGAATCCGTGTGTGTGCGTGTGTGTGTGTTTGGGTGGGTATGGGAGGTAGTGAGTGGGTGGCCTGCATAGGGTCACATTTCACAACATAGCAGACATTCGTGTGGATGACTGCTAAATTAAAAGCAAACTTAAGATTGTGACAAAAATCTAAATATTACTTTTATGAAGCGAGAGGGAACATAGAAAAAAAAATCTCTGAATCTTTCATGCTCTGTCTTTGCTGTTTTAATTGTGCTCAACAATCAGCTACTTTGCGGTGATTCCTTGTGTGTTATTGTACGCTTATTTCTGTTTCTGTGTGAGTGTGTATGGAGAATGGCAGAGTCTGCGTGTGTGTGTGTGCGTTCTTGTTCTGTGAACCAAGAGAACAGATAATGTGGCTGCTTGGAGGGACGAAGCAGCTTGGGAAATGATTTCAACAGTTCTCATAATTAGAGGAATATCATAAATTAAACTTGTGTCTGCAGTTGCGTTTGAACAGCACTCAAAAGTAATAAATTCTGGATGGTTAACATATTTGCATTCCGTTCAGCAGGCAGCGTCGGGCAGGAACAGCTGTTTTCCACGTCTTTTGGCAGCAGGAAATGCACATTGCTCACTCAAGGTGCTTTTAGACACATTAAAATGGCAGAACAAAAAAGAAAAATTACTTTTAACTTGAACATGAAGCTGCTGCTGAGTGCCTCTGTCACCAAAAATAACTCAGTGGGGAACGGTCCATTAATGAAGTTCTTCAAATATTTTATTTTCATTAGGCCTTTTTCCTTTTCAATTTGTCTATTGGTAGGAAAAGTTGACTGGTAAGCTTTTTTTGTAGTTTTTGTGTATGTCTGACTAGAGTCCTCCCCTAGTGTTTTATCCCTTCTTTAAAGGTTAGATTTGCTTAGTAAAATGCATTGCGGAGTCGAAGAATAAATACCAAATATTTTCTTGAAACTTCAGGGTTTTAAAATGTCTTGTGTAGGAGGGAGCCTCTGTGTCAAACAGATTGAAATATGACATATTTGCATTCCATTTTTATGCCAGTTTAGGCTGGAAACATTTGTGGGTATGGGTTTCAGATCCCTCTTTTTAATTGATTCAACATCATGCAGTTTAAACAAGTCTGTGTGCTGATATCCACCTCCAACTTGGAGCAGGTCCAGTTTACTACCAAATGATGTTAGCCGCCGTTTCTGCTCATTCTGTTTGACATGATACTATTAATATTGTGTAAAAGCAAAACACTAGTTTTTTTCTTTCTTTCTTTTGATGTTTTTTAATACAAATAACAGGGAAATAAATACAATTAACAGTATTCCTATGGGGTAGGCACTTCTGTGTTTTTTATTGTTCAGTTTTCTATTTCTTTTTACTTGCTAATTCTCCAAAAGGCACTTAAAATGAGAAAGGGCTTTAAAAAAAAACAAAACAAAACAGAACTTCTTCGGCTTAAGATAAAATTTGCATTCATGTGATTATACCAAACTCATGAATGAATAGAAGGAACTATAATGGAGCCTAATTGCGCAGATACTGGCCTGAGGGCTGTCTCAGAAGTGTTGCAGGTCTCTATTTTGACACATTTACAGTAGCTTCCACAGATCAGCGTTTAAATGTTTATCTACAGGATTAATTTTCCTTTCTTGTTGTAAATGCAATATCTTGACAGAAAGCTAAGGTCATATCCGTGCAGGACAATTGCATGACCACCTTTCAGCCAGATACTGGTCAGACAGTAGTTGCTGTCGCTGGTGTCTACTGCAGAGTTAAAGTTACATAGTCATTAATCACTGCTGTGCTACTCTGGACTTACACCACCGCCTGGGACATTAACCCAAGAAAAGATGAGCTAAGTAATCAGGAGCTATATGAGTTCTTGCTACGACAGGGTAAATGGGATTTGTATATGAACTTTATGATGTATTAATAATTTAGAGTTGGTGGTTGGGAAAACAATACAAATGTCTCTCAATGCTGTTCAAATGGGGCAGAAATAAGGTTCAAGGAACGGTGCTTGTGATTGCTCTTTTTTTTATGTGTAGGTGTTCATGTGCTCCCCATCCCTACACAGTGTACTATGAATAATGATTTGACTGGGGTCAGATTCCACTGAAGACGCTCACCTGTATCTGACACCAGTTGGTATCATGTAGCTACCATTAATGTTCAATTTTCAATGAAAGCCGAAATAGAATGCAGATAAAAGTAACACACCATCCAGCTTCACACCCGAGCACATAATTACCCCAATGGGCTGTGGTGAGGGATCATATCCTGGCGCACACTGGGAGGTCAGTGGCGATAAGCTTCAGCCCAGCTCCCAACATGGAGCATAATTACTCTATTGATAATTCTCCAGGAAAATGGTTCCAGCCAATTGCAGAGCTCCGATTTAATGGATTGGACGATGAAACGAGGAATGAATGGAGAAAGGAGGCTGTGAGGTGGCGTGTGTGCATGTGTGCGTGTGTGTGGGGGAATTGGGGGAGGACTGGTGTTGTACATGGGAGCAAACAGCAAGGGCCTTTTATTAGAAATAAAAATATGTTTAGGTCATAGGGGGACCCATTTTCCTGGGAGATAATAAGGCCAATAAAATGTAAAGCAGGGAAAGAGCTTGGAATGGGGTCCAACTGTGGCTGTTTATCTTTGTGTGTCCTGCATTAGCCCATTTATCTCTAGCCTCAAATTAGCTAATCATTTTCCAAGGGGAAGGACTTGGTCAGGAAATTGACATTTAGCAGCATAGGCTCACTCTATTAACTACAGTAAATTTAATTTGCTGCACACCCCAGAAGTGGACAGTTTTTTTTGCCATCAGAGGGAGAAATGGAAGGGAGAACTAGAGAGAAGGATAGAAAAGTTGTGTTTATTGCACTGCTGTTTCTGGCCACAGTTTGCTTGGCAGTAAATATAGGACCTAGGCTTGGAACACTGTAGCTCTGTTGCATTTTTTCCTCATGTACTCCTGATTACAAACATACGCGGGCATTGTCAACACATAGATTCACTCGTTTCCAAGGTCTGTTTGAGCCATTGATGGATTATCTTGCCTGGAGGCTCCATACCCCCAAAATGCCAATGTTTTTTGTTTTTTTTTCTTTTTTTCCATTAGAAGGTATTCTCTGACTTGCCAAATTATAGCTCTAGTAAACACTGTATTAAACATTATAAATCATATGTCCCATGGCCGCTTTCATCTCTGTCTCTGAATCAGATGTTGTGTCATGATTTTCTTTGATAATCACTCCAAGTGGCTGCTTTAGTGTCTGTTCTGCAGAAAGCAATGAGGCACAATATACGCTGAGAAAAATATATTACAGCTCCAGCCATCCAGATTTACTTTGCAACTCTTGATTCCAGCTCAAAGCTGCTGGATTCTACCTAGACAAGGTTTCAGGTAGAGACATGTTTGTATTATTTTCCTTCTTGTCAGTTATTGTGAAACGTTGGTGATTTTTACGTGTGGAAAAAAGTTCTTTACAAATAAACTTTGTTCTTTTAGTTTCTGAAGTATTATTTTAAATATCACACAAACAAATTGTGAACTAGCCATCCACAGAATGAACAAAATATTATTTTTGAATAATCTGGGGTGGTGGCAGTCCAACTTCCCCATTTCACACGTCTACGTCCTTAAGAAGTGCGTCAAACCCCGTTGACTGCTGGTTGAAAGCACAACTGGTGAGCTTTCAGTTTTAGTCTTTTCTGTGGAACCAGAAGTGACTGATTTTCTGCTGATTTTGGTTTGGAGGCCTCGGGGTTCCCTCTATGCTTTTTGCAGATGATGCCATTGTGCTCCTAAACACAAGACATCAGCAAAACTGCCAACTTTAAGGTATAAAAGTACTACTTACTTTAGACCTTTGAAAATGTCAAGAGTCATTATAAACATGGCAAACGATCGTTAGTCATATATGCAGCCAGATGTGGTGCATCTTGAATATTTATAATATGTTTAAATTCATGTAATGCAGAAGTGTTGGCTATCCCTGCCCACTGTCCCATCAATCACATTATAAACATAAAAATTGCCTCTTATACTGTTGCTCCTCTGAAATTCACTTTGCAACATCCAGAAAATAAGACCATACCTGACTCGACATGCAACACAACTCTTGGTGCAGGCGGGGGTGATATCCCGCCTCGATTACTGCAGCGCCTTCCTCGCTGGCCTTTCTGCTTGCATGATAAGACCCCTTAAGAAGGTCCAGAGCGCTGTGGTTTATGGATGAGGGAATGTCGATCAGAACTGCTTTTTTCTTCCAGTCTTCCGGGCTGCAACAAAAAGCCTGCATCTATGGCATAGGTTGACCATGTTTACATGCAGGTCTGCGGGGATTGACTGCCACTTAGAATCAGCCTCAAGTGGTTTTTGGAGGAACTGTAGATTTTACAACTTTTAAGTGATTGTTTATAAACCCTGTAAACCGTATAAGGCATGAACCTTGACTATAAGTTGATGTTGATTTCTATACATGTTACGTGCAAAATATATTGAAAATTTTGGTCTTGTTTTATCTTAAGTTTATGAAATATTTAGATTGAAATGTTGATTGCACTTCAGTAACTTATGTATATATATATATATATATATATATACATATATCTATATACATATACACACACACATATATGTGTATATATACATACATATATATATA
>JBAMYA010000005.1:9262111-9284254 GCA_037176975.1 Arrhamphus sclerolepis
TCTATCTATCTATCTATCTATCTATCTATCTATCTATCTATCTATCTATCTATCTATCTATCTATCTGTGTATGTGTGTATGTATATATGTATATATATATATATATATATATGATACACACACACACACACATATATGTGTGTGCGCGCGTGTGTACTGGCTTTCAGAGTGAGACAACAATGAGTGTTTAATAATTCCTCTCATTATTGTATATAGCCAAACAGAGCCAGCATCAGCGCAGGGTTTCCAGCAGAACCTGCAGGCCCCAGTTTTGCTAGCTTTGCTCAGCTTTAACCTCTGGAAGACTAGATGCTGTTGGGCAGAAAGAAATAAAACAAGACACTACCCAGAAGCACCCACACACACGTTTGCACATGGCTCTCTCCCTTCTCGCCTCACTCTGATAAAATTATTGTCTGCTTCTTTGCTTCTGTCGAACATCTATCAGCTCATTAGTTTTTATAATACACAGAGAAGGTAAGTGCACTTTTTTGTGCGTATGCAGCCTCTGCCTGCAGCATCCTCTCAGCCTGCTGTAAATGTGTGTATATCTTGGTGTGGCTGAGACCAATTGATGCTGTGTGCTGTAGTTTGTGTGTCTGCACTTTTGCAGGACTCTAGGCTGTGTCTGGCTGTGGGAGTGGGTCTAGGGAGGTAAGAGAGACTTCAAACACCATCCGTGGAAGGTTAGGATACACTCACATTGACTTAAATCAATGAGCTGTAAGTGTGTGTTTTATTTGTGTGTGCATCAAGGGGGATAGCTTAGTGGCCAGGAGCAAGAAGAGACGTGGGTGAGGCTGAAGTGGAGTAGATGTGCATGTGTGTAGTTTAGATTTTTTATTTTTTTTATTTTTTTTTGGGGGGGGGGGGTAGTTGGAATAGCAGTGATGCCTATGCACAAAGGGTGGACAGTACGCACACACATCCCAATAGGCTGGCACATGCACACACTTAAGGGTACAGCTGTACTGTTTATTGGCCCATGGCTGTATGCAGTCATTAACAGTTTTTTGTTGTTTTTGTTTTTTTTCCACACACAAAAATGAGTTTAGATTTCATAGAAAACAACCTAGAAATATTTATTCATTACACGATGGAAATGTAATAGATGCACATTGAAAGAAAGGAAAAGAAAAGATTCAGATAGACTTTTAAGACCGCTGTAGGATGATAGCTCAACTTTGTTTCACCTACAGTCTTAGATGGCTCAGTAACTTTGCTGGGTTAAGACTGAAGCAGGTTAACACCATTTATGAAACTGTTATTTTTCAGGGCATGAAGCTTAAATGATTAACAAAAGTATAAAGATTCAAAGGAACTCTTGCAAAGTGTGATGATCGAAACATGTTTTGAGTAGTTCTAACGCCATAAAACGCATGGAAAAACTGAGCTACAGCTGTGTTAGATATTAAGCATTGAATTAATAATAAAACATTATTTAGTTTAGTTTTACCTTGTGAAATAATGTATCGATTACTTCTTTACTCTGCTCTGTAAAGTTATTTATTCTTTCACATGCATAGGTTATGTTGTTTAGTTCACTAAGAAATGGAAAAAAGGGAACATTAATATTAATGTGTTCTAAATCTAAGCCTAAACTCTATATACATTTTTACTTTTTTACTTTTATTATTACTTCTTGTTAGTTGTATGTCAAATATATTGTCAGAGAATTGTAGAGTAGCTGAAAATGTTTTGTTTTTTTTGTCTTTACAGTGTGTGTGAGAAATCTGGCCACTCTTAATCACAGAATATACACTCTTAGTGAATGACAGAAAGCTGTGACAATCCACTTACTCTGCTCTGTAATCTGTTTAACCATTTAGTGAGTTGTTAAGGGAGTATGCAAACACTCAATAGAGAATAAATACACACTAGACACCCTGCAGGCCTCAGTGGTGCAGAGGAGAGTTTGCCTCCTGAATTGGGTGTGCATTCAGTGCTCGTGCACATTTAGAGTGGTGTGGGTGTTTGTGTGTCTGGGACCTGCTGTAGGCAGTGTGAGATGCCAGGCCTGGAGCGCGATGACAGAGACCAGACCGGGCCAAATAGAAGATCCCCCAATCCAATTACCCTGTTCCTCTCTTTTATTTTCTACTCTACTCATCTTTCTTTTCTCCTCTCCTCTTTCTGTAGCGCAGCCTTAGCAGGTGCTAGCAATGGCAGTCCCGGCTGCTGTTGAAGTGGCTGGCTGCCGTACTGTATGGATCAGAAAAGGATATAGGCAGGGATTATATGCAGGAGGTTATGAGAAGCAAACATGACAGGATAGCTCCAATTTAGGCGGGTTATGTAAATGTGATTGTTGACAAAATAGGGTTTTGTGCCCTCAATATATTTCCCTCCCCCTGTTTCTCTTTGGAAATGCTAGCTAGTTTAGTTTGGGGGAAACCAAGTTGAAGTCACAGTGGGTAGTAAAAAGAGAAGATTGTTATGGAGAGTGATGTGTAAGAGACAACTGTTAATGTTTAATTTTCTCCAGACTTCAATGCTTGTTCATCTTATCCAGAGGCAAGGAAAAGTGTTGACAGAAGTCTTTATGAGAAAGGCTCAGAGTGAGAATACATTACTGAAAGAGATGTGCGTTTTGGTTGCAAGTTACAGATAAACTAACATGGAGAAAAGAGACAAAGTGAATATGAACATAAAGAAGAGTTTCCAGTTGGCAGAGAAAACCCTTTTGTCGTGCATTTGACCCTTATTGCTCAGTGAAAGAAAAACAGCCCTGCAGACCTTCTCTAATGGCATTGATCATTACAAGAATATCTCTTTTAGATTGGGTAAACAGCATTTCAAGCATATAGTTAAGTACTATGACTCAGTTGTGGAAGCAGATATTGCCTGAGAGGCGCATATAACAATCGTCCTCAGTGGATTTTTGGAATCGACAGACATCTTCAGTGTGTTTTCTCTTAACACAGAAATGAACCCGAAACAAAAGAGTTATGCTTTAGTCTTCTCACTAGTGGATGTATGCTCGATTCTGATTACTAAGGGATGAAAGTACTTATTTGTGCCTCTGATAGAGCTGGCCATCTCGCACAGCTTATATTGAGCACCAAGAAGCTGAAGGAAAGTTATGAAGCCCACCACCCTTCCTGTTCATTTAGTCTGCAGAAGTTTAGATCTCCGGGCCGATGTTTAATTCATCTTGTACTAATGTCTTGCTCACTCCTGCTCTCCTTCACTCTCATGCGCTGTCTTCCTCTCCCGCTGGTATAGTCTCTGAGGTCCTCTAATAGAGTCATTCTACTTTTTGACTTGTTCTCTCTGGCACACACACACACACACACACACACACACACACACACACACCACTGACTCTTTTCAACCGTCCACTTATTTGTCAGCATGGTGATATATTAGCGCTGCTTTTGTTTGGCCTTCATGAACAAAAAAAAGAGGCTATTAAAGTAGAGCAAATTAACTTTATCATGAAATATCAGTTTCTATTGTCTTAACACTGGAAAATTTAATTTTTTTCTTTTTTTAGAAACTATTATTTAGCTCTCAGACGTGGTCATGCTCACAGCATGTCGTCGCCAGAGCTGCATATTAATTCACGGCACCTCATCACACATCAACAATAAGTCTTTTGCTCCGTGCAAACCAGTTTAAAATAAATAAATAAAGCCACATATCTGTAAATGCACATTCTCACGTTGAATAGGTTGAAATATTGGTTTTGGTTGGTTTTAGTCACCGTTTAACTGTCATATCTGCTGTGTTGTTAATTTTAATTTTAATTGAACCACAAATTAAATTATTAATTTTACCCCCCCCGGAAGAAGAAAAAAAATCCTTTCAATAGGGGGAGGGTTGTCTTGATTTCTGCACACAACCCACAGGTGCAGCAGAAATACAGTTATGGGTGACAAAATATGTATAGGTCCTAAGAAATACAAAAAATGTGCAATATCTAACAAAGATATTCTCCCCAGAATCATAAACTGTAAAAGTATAACATGGGGTCAGGAAAAGCATGTCTAATTTTCCACATAGCAGCTTGGAATGACAATTATATTACCCCAAAAAACCAAATAGTAGCATTTCGCGGTAGACTCAATTACAAGATCAATTTCAGAAAAGTTTGGTGCTTTGTAAAATGTAGGTAATTTGCGAAATCTCAAACGTGTATTTTATTTACAGCGGAATGTAGAAAATGTATCAATGTATCAAATGTTGATAAATAGGAAAATCTGCCATTTTAAGAAAAAATAAATAATTTTAAATTTCATGGCAGCAGCACATCTCAAAAAGAGTCAGGACAGGGTGATGTCTATATAAGTCTGGGATCAGAGGAGAAAAGTTGCTAGAAGAAGTTTGATAGTCATGAGTCTTTTCTCTTGTAAATTTTGTTTCATGGTCTGAACTGCAGGCAGGTCGGACCAGGTCAGGTCCAGCAACAGGACTTTTCTTCCATGAAGCCATGCTTTACTGAGGGATCCAGTATGCAGTTTAGCACTGGCTCGATTAAAGATGCAAGAACTGCGCACACCTTTTAGAGCTGATGTTTCCTTTCCAGATGTGCAAGCTGCCCATTCCATAGACACCATGCCATCAGAGATGCATGCTTTTGAACTGAGCCCTGATAACAAACCAGATTGTCCCTCACGTCCTCAGTCCAGAGGACTTAGCATACATGGTTTCCAAGAAGAATTTCAAATTCTGAGTTGTATGACCACAGCTGTTTATAATTTTTCCTCAGTCCTTTTTAAATTAGCTTTGGCACAGAGAACAAGGCGGCACTTATTTAACCTGTCCTGCAAATATAGGTTAAAGCTCTATCTTTGCACGATAAAGCATTAACCTACTTTTGTGGGTGGCACCACAAACCCTGATCTTAGACAGTGGTTTCAGGACGTGTTCCTCAGCCTGTGTAATGCCTTCTATTCCAGAATCGTACCTGTTTTTAATACAGTGCTGTCTTGAGTGCCCGGAGATCTTGAACATCTCATATTGATTTTCAGCCTTGTCCCTTGTGCAAGATTTCTGTGGATTCTTGGAGTCTTTTATTGTAGATGAAGAGATAATAAAAGACTTAACAATTGATGTGATTTAGATGAAGAGATATTAAAAGACTGTACGGTTCCAAGCTGAATAGGATTGTTCTGAAATTGTTTCACAATGTGTTGAAGCATTTTTTGCAGAGTGGAGAATATCTGCCCAACTTTACTTCTAAGAGAATCTGCTTCCACTTCACCCCCATCAGTTGCCAGATGTTCCTCCAAGTGTTTCTTTTTAGTGTCACTTTTCCGTCCTTTTGTTGCCCATCTCATTTTTTGAGATATGTTGTTGCCATCAAATTTAAAGTGACCTTATGTTTCTCAGTAAATGAGGCATTGGTTCAATGCTGTAAAAGTACCAGCAAATTTTCCCACATCTCGATGTAATCACCAGCACTCCATGACTCCTTAAATCAAATTTTAGCAGAAGACTATAGGAAAATGCCTCAAATTTCTTACCTTGATTTGTCACCTCAGTAAGCATCTTTTTGTGTTTATTCATTCTTCTAATTAACAGCGCATAGCTTACATTTTGTTAAATGACAAGAGGTCGGTGACTCGAATGGGTGTAAAAAGAGCATAAAATGAGCAGTATACACATTGTATTTATTAATTATTCATTTTTCATGTCTTATTTAACTATGCATGACTTACATTTTGTTAATGAATTGTCCCATGTCAAACAGATGACGACTTACAGCGCATGATGTCAGTTTTATCAGTAACTTAAAACTTCTGGTTTCAAAAGATCAAGATGGCGACAGGTGAAACACTGAACTGGAAGCTTCATAAAATGAGTACACATAGTAATACGACCTCGTCTTTGTTACATCTGTGTATTTTTTCACAGCCTGGAACATTTTTTGTTAGTAGGAAACCCAAAATGTTGGAAACCATGGGGATAATCTTAACTAACATGTTGTGATTTAAAAGCTTAGATAGTACCCACTGGGGGAAAATTTGTCTTAAAGGTAACTAGAACCCAAAGCTGCCAAATAAATGTGGGAGAAAGTACAAAATGTTTAATTACCATAGGAATTAGCTTGAATACACTTAGGCTTAGAAGCCTCACCATTGGCAATGTGTGACAGGATAGCAATATTCAGAAAAATAGTTAATTTGCTCAGTTTGAAGCACAACTCATCAGATTGCAGCTTCTTAAATCTGCTGCTGTGCTGCTAAAATCTGCTCTGTCTCATCATAAAGTGAGGAAACCACACCCTGATCTTTGCAACTCTCGCAAGAAATTTGTTGCAAAAACTCATTTATATCCGTAGAGGTGGGAGCAAAGCAGCCAGGTGGGGATTTTGGGTTCAGAAGATGGTGAAGGTGGAGAGGGGTGCATGTAGAGGTTAACCACTTAGAGAGACTGATGTAGTGACAGTCTTATTTCCACTGATGGCACTTGCTTAACTTGCAGTTGTAATAATGGCTCAGTCTGAGAGCATATCTTTTTGTTTCTAAATCTAGAAAAATGTACCTGTTATTTCCATTGTTGAAAACTTTTTTTTTTTGCTGTGGAAGTTCTCACATTTTACTCTCCAAGGCTTCACATCAAATCTCCAAGCTTCTGCATTTTGCAACATAGTTATCTGTGTTCCCATAACATGAAGTTGCACTTCACTCAAAGATCACTTGCAATAATTTGGATCACTTCTTGATGCAGTTTTAATGCTTCTGGACCAACAGCATTTAAAATTATGACATTAACATTTAGGCTATGTTTAATTTTATGCTGTGGAAATTGACTGTTTATGTCATGTCATTCACTTTGCCTCTAATCTTAGTGATAAATCTGTATATGTTCTATCTTTCTGCTCCCTCAGTACAGAATCACTCATGCTGATTCAGCCTTTGTGCTCTTTTTTTTTTTCCCCCTTCTGCTTTTTAACACAGCTCTGCTTCTCTGTTTCTGCCGCTTTCCAGTTTTTATGGCACAGAAACTGTGTACAGTGTGTATAAACATCGTGGGTACTTCTGTCTAATCAACAAAGCCAAAAAACATTTTCCTCAACGTACACACTCAGTGATGCAGATGTAGGGCTTTACCTGGAAAATCTTTTTAGGGGAAAAGGGAGGAGTACTTGAGAAAATAAAACAGAGCAACAAATCATCTTGTTAAATTTTCAAACAGATATTAATCAGATTGAATAATGCAGCTGGAGCCAATGTTATGGCACGCACATTTTGGCTGGTATACATTAGACAAAATTGCTGTGTATGGAGTGTGTGTTTGAGAGAGGTTTATGTGATCAAACTGGATGTTTAAAGCTCTAATGTATATAATGTGCAGTATATGACTGCAATAGACTTGGCATAATTTATCATTTGATTTTTTATTTGCACGCATTTGCCAACAAAAGACTTGGTTTTTGAGAAATGAAAAATGCTTGTCTACAAATCCTTGTATGCAGTTTTGCACAAGAAGCAAGACTAAAATATTAAAAGTCTTGATTAATGAAAACAGGTTGGCCTAGTCAAACGGACAAATGCTGTCAACATTTTTGTTTACCTAATCTTTGCTTATTCTGATTTCATGGTTGATGAGACAGCAAATTTGTAACACATTTGATATTTGAACCCACAACCCTCCTGTTGAGTGCATTTGTGTCTCCAAAGTGGAATATTTATTTGCGTGTGCACTGTTGTTAACCACTTATAGATGTTCAAGGCATATTTGTGTGCATGCTAGGCTATTGTAAGAACTGGGTTTGCTTAAGAAAGGCGAGTAAACGCACATGTGCGCGCACACACACACACCCTGGACATGTCTCCCTCCAGGCCCAACTGAAAAGTGCTTGAGGCCATGTTGTTTTGTTTTCTGACAGACAGACAGAAAGAGAAAAGAAAATGAAAGACAGACTTACCCTGGCCAGCGATTATGCCAGTTTGTCACCAAAAACACAGACGGGAGTGGGAGGGAGGGGGGGGCAAAAGTGAAAAAAGGCACAGGAGAAAACGTTGTGTAGATGATATGAATAACAATATATGCAGCGTGTCTCCCTGGACCCTGATAACCTGCAGACCAGAGCCCGGTGCATGTGACAGGCTGGCCTTTGTGGCCACTTTATCCCGCCTGTACTCTTGTAAGGTAGAGCCGGGATAATCGCACCTAATCTAATTAGGGCTAAAGAGGGCCATGACTGAGGCTGGCCAAGAGCAGGCTGGGCACTCAACACACACACATCAACAAATACAGCTCAGCATTGAAATCCTGTTTGCATCAGAAAAATAAGGTTGTCATATTGATTATGCAGATGAGCGACTAACGGGGACTAACTGCCTCCCGGGCCAGCCGGTTACAGCTGACACAAGCTAAAAGGGGAATACAGAGAGGAAGAGTGGATTAGAACAGGTTTAGTTCTGTTTTCCTTCTGACACTTTCAGCTCAGAAAGTGAGTTCAGAAAAATATTGTACACACTGCTACTTTCTCATTTGATGAAATGTTAAAGAAATTGATGATGAAAATGGAGACGGGAGATTTGGAAAAGTAGTTGCTGGCTTGTTTAAATATGTGTGATTTGCAGCTTCCCAATTAGACCCCCCCCACCCCTCCCAACCCCAACCCCAAACTAAGAAACAAACAAACCAGGAAAAAAACCCAACAAAACTCTCAAATAAGAGTTGTTGAAATAAAGTGCATAATACATTCATATTTTGTGTGGAATCTTAATGCAGTAGAGCGAGGACAGACATATGTATTTTCAGTCTCTTCTTAAGTTGTTGATTGCTTTATTGATATATAAATCCTCACAAATATCTGAAAATATCTAATTCATTCTGATTTACAATGAATTGTCATGCTTTGTTGGCAGAAACGGCAAATATTTTTGCCTGATAAAACAGCTTAAAAAATGAAAATAATCAATCTTTTTTTTTTCTCATTCATTTTCTTATGGTTGTAAATACATGTTGTTGATACACGGCTATTAATATCTTGTCTCCAGGTGTGTGTGTGTGCGTGCGTGTGTGTTGTACATGCAGCCAGCCAGCAGCCAGATTGCTATTTCCCCTCTCTGCCCCTATAGAAAGGCCTGGGTATTCTCTGGATGAGAGTGTGATGTACAATTGAAGGGCAGGATTGAAACTGATTACCTTGTTAACTCCTGGCACCCACTGGCAGCTTGAAATAGACCTGAGCACCAGGGCCTGATTTGCAAATGAATTACCCCATTGCCCGGCCCTCCCCTTTCCCTCCCCTCCATTCCCTCATCTTCCTCCCGCTCTTGGGCTCTTTTTATTCCCCCCCCCCCCTTTTTTTTTTGTGTGTGTGTCCATTTGGTGCCAAGATCATCTTTTTATATTGTGCCATGACAGATGCTGTGCTGGGCTGCCATTGTTCCCCATCAGTTTTTCTGGGGCCTCCACGAGAGCCAAAAAGATTTCCACATGTGATTTTAACACACACGTCCCTCCTGCTTTATAGTGCAGTGCTTCATTCTTTGTGGACCAGAACTGCAATCTACATAGTTTTGGAGCAGGCAGAAATGTTGGGGAGTGTCATTGTCTCAGTCTCAATAATGGAGCAGTATTTCTCTGATTAGGAGAGGTTACAATTGGGAGGTATGAAAAAGACCGGCGGCTATTGAAGAACACCACAGGGAAATTGATTGCTCCCTATGTCACTCTTTTGCTTTCTCTCTCTGTCTTTGTCCTGTACCCGCTCTATGTTACACACTAAAATTAAGTCAGTTTTCTTTAAAACCTGGCCCTGGCATTCAGTTACTGTCAGCACTGAGCTGGTGAGTAGAAGCAGGGCAGGAGGAGATACAATTTCTTCATTGGGACACAAGATTAATCTTGGTTTGCTCGATGCGTATTAAAATCCATGTCTTTGTGTCTTCTCAGATTTTCCTACCCTGAAATGACCTACTGGTGCTTGATTTATTTGATTTTCAACTGGATTATAAAATTTAACTTGTAACAAGTTTCATTAAATAATTCTGCAAAAATGTGGCAACACATCGTCTGTTTCTGTTCACTTTTATGGCTGCTATACCATAAGTCTACAAATATTTAAATATCTAAACTTCCCATCAAATATTAATAGCTGTGCACTGAAACTTAATTCACATTGACAACAAAATTACAAATATGTGGGTTGCTTTTAGGCTTTGGAAACAAATATTGCAAATTGCAGATATATCATGTATCCAGCACAAGACGACTGCAACAGCATATTTTTAAAAGACAGTATGTTCTCGGCCAATCAGCCAGCACTGGTGAATAACAGTGTAAATATGACATTTCCATTACTCCTGTTTTCATACGAGTGAATGAAGTACGTTATGATTACCATGGAGACGTGATAAAGATTGTATTCCGTTAACTGCCGTTGCATAATTAATCATGACGTGGGTACCCTGAACACACACTAAATGATGAAACATGCTCATCTGCCTACTTGTGTTCAAATTAAACAAAAAAGTTAATTTCATTGTCGATGGTGTGGCTTAAATTTAAACAAATGCCCCAAAAAACCACGTCACTTTTGTCCTACAGTTTTCACTCATCGATCAAAAATATGCACAGAAGCTGATAACAGATGTTTGTAGTAAGTTCCTGTCGGCATATTCACCAGCCAGACTCCAGATGTGAAACCAGTAAGAAGCCCATAGGAAGTTTGGTAGAATTATTGGCAGGGTTTTTGCAATAGCAATTAACTTAAGTTGTTGCCCATGTTCAGGGGGCATGTATGGATCTCATATAAACAGGTGTTTGTGTGTTTGCAAGTTGAACGACTCGCCATGAATCAGCTTCTTTCATTCCTATTCTTGTACTCCTGACTTTTTTTATTGGCTGAACTTCACCCTTCCTCAGAGAAACATAAAGTGCTGAATTTGTTAGCCTCCTTTTTAATGGACTGCTTCGCTCTACCATTTTGGGATTATGCTAAAGTAAAGCCCCCTCCACTGTGAAGAGGGGCAGCTTATACACTCCCAAATGTACGCCTGCATTCGTCTGTGCGCTCGCGCGTGTGTGTGTCGTGAACGCATGTGGAATTACATAGAAAGCATGGAACGATAAGTCTCTGTTTTGTTCTTTCTTATGTGTTCTCTATGGAAGAGTGACAGCCCCTGACTTACCCCTGTATTATCCCTTCCTGTCAGTCTGTGTGTGTATTTGTGTGTCCCTCGAACCTCCTTAGCTGTGTAAAACCCTGAGAGGTAGCTCTGATAGCGCATACAAGAATACAATTTCAATTTCAATTGGCAGCCCTATTAAAAAGGGGCTATGGAGATGGCAATCAGGCCTCGGGGAAAGCTGCACTCCCTCTATTATTGTGTTTGTGAGTTTGTGTGTCCCTGTTCAGTTGCTCAGTATCAAGCTTTTGCCTTCTTATAGTTTAACCGGCAGATGTCACTGATGTGGATTGAGTATGAGTGTATTGTGTATTCGATTTAAGTGTGTGTGTGTGCGTGGGAGCGCTTGTGCGTGTCCACATGACATTGACTTTTTAATAAATTCGCCTGCCATTCTATCTCAGTCAAACAACATATGAATGCTCAATGACACGCTTGACAAGGCATGCAACTGTGGTAAATGGGATACGCACACACACTCATGAATGATGTCTCTTTCATAGTGTTGCAGTGTCCTACCATCCTTTCCTGCTCCTCTCTGGTCCTCTCTGCTGCACTGTCTGATTTCTGGCTGAAGTTTTACAGACTGCTCAAGGCCAAAGTCTATTTTTGTATCCAAGATAAAGCATGACATGGATAGGTGAATTTTATGAAAAGGGCTAAAAGAAAAATAAAATCAGGGCAATATTAACATAGAAAGTGCTTTCTCTCATAAAGCAAAGCAAATTATATCACAATTATATACCATTATATTATAATTATATTACATTTACATTTCGGAAAGGTTTAACAATTGCTTGCAATTACTTCTTTCCCTATAAACAAATTTTATTTGAATTTATTACCATTTTCTAAAATTATTACATATAAATCAGATAATTATTCCTGAAAATACTTCATATGTAGCGATAATATAATTGAAAGTTATTGGCAACCCTAAATGGCACTGACTGTCAGATCTGTGGCATCAGATTTCTTTTGGAAAATCCATCTGTTGAAGAGATTTTTAAACTCTAGTGCATTCAACTTTGCAAATATTTTCACCAGATACCAATGAGCCCTCTGATTCATTAGTCATTGTGAGTGATCATTGGCTACTTTTTATATTTTTGTGTTATTTAATTGCATTCAAACAACAACAGGGCTTAAAAATGAAAACACCTAAAAAGTGACCGTTGATGATTTTCATTCAATAATAAATCTACTTTTGCAGTTATATTTAGAAGATGGAAAGTTAATTTGTTGCAGACACTTATTGGAGACAGCTAAAGTCAAAGGAGGGCTAACATAGTAGGCTTGGCATAACAAGGTGAAACTGGCCAGTAGTGGACACTGAGGGGTTAAAGCTTTCACTTTCAGGACAGCAGGTCTGAGAGGTAATGCATGGCTGATGAGAGCCGAGCTAATGGGCAGCTCTGTTAGCTGGAAATCAAATGACTGCCTCTGCATTTTAAGTCCCTCTGTCGCCTCTATTGACTGACTAAAGATATTCATCTACGCTGTGTCAAGGGGTGGGAGGTGGGGGTGGGGCGTGGGGACAGCGTGGTTCAACTAAAGATAGGAAGAGAAACATGTGGGGGGGGGGGCTGAAAGATCTAATGCGATTATTAGAAACTTCACCACAAATGACAACTCATCTGCTGCTAGCTCTGTAATTAATTGTCTGCTAGCAGGAGTGCAGGGGCTTGCAAGGGTGAGGGAGAGACAAGCTGGCGATTGGGAGAGGGCAGAATGACAGGCAAGTAGGAAAGACAAAAGGATGAGATGAGGTAAGATGAGGCAACCGCTTAAAAGATCATTACAGAGCAAGGGACAAAGAGTTTGGACACTGTGACATAGAATGTGTAAAATGAGTGACTGAGGCGGAAAGAATGCAGTGAAGAATCAACGAGAAGACATTATAGATGAGGAAAGGTAAAGGAAGGGGAATATAAAGCAGGAGAGCGTAGACAGTGTGATGGATCCAGCAACCATGTTAAATTGGTCAGTATTGACCTTGCCAGGGCTCACTTTAACACTCACACTTGTTTGTCTAGTTTTACGTAATTGACCACGGATAACTAATTACTGCTTCCTGGAACAACAGTACATTACTCTCTGTCTCTGGCCTCGCTTGCTCACTTACCAATCCTCGTCAGGCTTTCTGTCTTCATGGCTTGTAGCTCTTTCAAAGGTAACAGAGCGATGTGCATGAGTTTTCATGAGAGTCCAAGAGTTTATCACACAGATTCTCCACCTTCAAGGTTTTGTAATGCAAAATGATGGTGACTGATCATAGTCCACCAACATGTCTGATAAACTTTCCATCTTTACTTTGGTCACTTTGAAAGGAACTCAGCAGCTCCTTTCTTAAATTGAACTTGACTTTTTCCACAACATCATGCATGCTTTTAACTCTACCACTTCTGGCAGATGCCCCCTTTACAACTCTGAATTTTCTTTTTAAATGTATTTATTTCATTCCTCTGAGCTTTTAAAGACTGTCCTGCAGACAATAGCAGGCACATGTGAAAGATCACCGCATAAGTGATCTCACCAAACAAAATTTAATCTAGTTTTCAGAGCCATCATGTCCAATTCAGAGAGTACTGGAAATGCACAGTTTTGAACGCAGTCTCCTTCACAGTGTGTACAATGCCACAGTTTTAAAAATTCTACTTGATGGCGTATTCACAGAACATTTGCAGTTTGGTCCAGATGTTTTTCCTCAGTTGTTGTTTACATAGGAAGATAGGGAGATGGTGTGGATTCACAGCTGCCTAGATGGCGCTGGAGGCAGGACAGAAAGGAAAGAGCACAAAATGTGCACCATGGAAAATGATTATTAGGAAAAGCTAATGATACTCCTTGATTATTATTTAAGTTTGTTAATATCAATGGCACATATATCTGAAAGCAACCATCATTGTGAGGAATAAGTATAAAGCAATATGCAGCTGAAAACAGAATTTAAAGAAAATAACTCTTTCTAGCACAAACTCATTCACTTGCAGTAAATGCTAAAGAAACATGAACCAAAGTTAGTCAAGATTATTGTCAATTTTTTCACATGCTTATCTTTGTAAGATTTTTTCTAAAGAGTTCGAGGGATGAGGCGGGGGTAAAATCTTTGCACTTTAAACTGTCATGTACCATTCCTCTATCCTGATAGATCAGATCCACATCTAGACAGATGTGAGGTCTAAAAACCAGCCATGGGGCCTCATCATCCAGGAGGCAACACCAATGGCTGCTTTTCAACTGCCTCTGCTGGCAGTTAATTAGTGCTACAACCAATCACAGCAACGAACAAGGTGACTAATTCAGAGCAACAAATGTCAGCAGGAGAGTGTCATGGAGAGGAGAGACTTCATCGCATGAGCGAGTTTACCACATGTCTGTTACCAATTGTAAATGAGCTGAGTCTATTTCAGCAGAATGCCTAAGAAACTGTCACGGAAGTCCAAGGGCACTTACATATTAACATCCTGTAACATTTACATAAAGGTGTGCCTCCAGTTTCACCCCACTGGCTTTTACAAAACCGGCCCAAGCAAGGAAGAAAAATCCTGACATGTCCTTACATACACAAAACTGGAATTCTGGAAACAAAGGTGCTACTCGACGTCCCCTGCGTGAACATTGTGTGCCAGTGATTGAAAACAACAATGGAAGACAAAGCACAAGTGAAAGTTGTTCAGGTTGCATCATATATATGGCAAGGCAAGTTTATTTGTAGAGCAAAATTCATACATATATTTGTATGTTCTTCATGCTTCTACATGCTTGTTAAGTACCAGCAAATTTTATCTTCTGCCTGAACACTAAGAAGTTCTCTTCATCTCCCCAATTCAACATTATGTTGGAGAGTTTATACAAGTACGATCAAACTAAAAAATGTGTTTCTTCTCCCGTCTTCTGTATCCTGTTGAGTGTCGCACATGTAAAACTAATGGATAGATGCATAATGTTTCTAGAAATTCCCAAATGTCTCACTCTGTTCTGAAGTGGGGGTGGTGTACCTTACATACACAAGTGTTGTCTCCTTTTTCACGTCTTTTTCACTACCTCGAGAGGTGGAAAAAAGAGGGGATCTTAATTTACACTTTTTCTGGAAAATGGCAGTTACATCTGAATAATACATTTTCACCAAGAACAGCAAAAGATGGAAATGCTCCACAAAGAAAAGCCAGTATGTAAGGGCCTAGAATCTTTAACTATCCATGACGAAGTCAGTGTGAATGACCATTGTTCCTCCACTATAGCCATCTTATTTGTTTACCATCCAATGTTGCAGCTCTGTCGTCATCACATTAAATCCTCTCAGAGATGCTTTACTAGAACAACTGATCTGATTGGCTCACCAAGACTTTTGGGCAATTTTAATGAGTTTCATTGGGGGGTAGCTAGACGGACCTGCTGGGCAAATCTAAATTTGATCTCTAGTCTATCAGTCCCACAACATTTCATGATTGGATTGCATGTGTGAAAGCGTCCATTGATGGGTTCAGGAATGGCATAAAAATCTAATGTCATCTGGTTTGGTAGTGATTTCTTTAAATTTAAGCATGAGAGACACCAATATTTTTTTTTGTCTTGTGGACACCCTGATTTGCATTGAACATGTCCTTTGTTGCATTTGGGTACACATTTAAATGCCCATTGTGAATTTGCACAGCCAGTGCTGGCCACTTCCTCCGCCCTTGTGCTGTGCATACTGGTGTGTATTAGTTGTGCTGGCCCGCACCCTTTCTTAAGTTCTGGTTTGGTCCACTTGCCCTTCGGCTCTGGGTGTGGTGGGCTTGTCACCTTGGCCAGGCTTGTAACTGGTAGAAGGGGTGGTTTGTTGGCTGGTTTGGCCTGTTCCTGATGGGCCTAGAGGGAAATCCAGTGCACTGGTGGAGGTATGTTACATGACACTGGCTCAACACCAGCACCAACCTTTTTGTGGGTCAGCATCACTGCTCTATGTCCGGCTGCTGGGCTGCTTTAAGTCTAAGCCTAACCACATTCATTTATACACACCACATGCGTCATCTTACTACCCGCACCACGTCCATCACTGTCTGTCTTGTGTCTTTGACTGTCCTGTCTTTTTGTGCTCCACTTACTGTGATTTCAGTCATTTCTAAGAGAATCAGGATTTTCGGAGTTAATAAAATATGGTAGATCAGACTGTCAAAGAGTGCTGGTGAAAGACACACTCACTCACACTTACACAAGAAAGCTAACATCTGCTGCGTGATCATATTGCATATGTATCTGACTTTTTAAAGTAGGGGTTTTGCCAGATTATGGCACTGACCATTTATTTATATGCCGACGCACAGTTAGCACGGCTGCTTAGCTTCATTCTCAGATCCTCAAGGTCAACATCAGTCAGCCACGGCCGTCGGTTAGCAGAATTAACACAAAACAAAAGTACAAAAAGCACATTCTGTTTAAAATATGACTTTGCTATGTTCAGTTTGTTTGTTTTTTTAATTTTTATGGCTCAGAAGGTAATATAACACTAAGAGCTCAGTTGTTAACATTATGACAGCTAGCTATTGGCATAGCCAATGCAATCTGCAACAATACATAATTTTATACACTAAATGATATATTGATATTGTATGAAAAAAATAAACTTTTAAGTTTACTTTCAATATAAAAGTAGAACTTGGATGTATGACGTGACTGCAGTGCTTTTTCGACATGGCAATTCTGGCCTGGGGTTTCACAAATCGCTGTGTGTCTGCTTCATCCTTGTCTTTCCATGTCTACACTTCATCTTCCTCCTCACTGCTCCCCTCTCTCTGTCTCCTGCTGTGTGCTGGGGCTATAATGTGCTCCTTTGGATGTTGTAAGCAGGCCATGGTGTCTCTGAGGCCTTGTGCTACACAACCATTACTATCTGGCTTGCCTCCACTACAAATTGGATGAACACACACTGACACATTTTCAATATTATTACATTAAACCAAGTGGATTTTGATTGATAACCTAATATTGGCCTAATGCAAAACATCAATCATGGCAAGTATATTAATTATTTAATATTGTGGCGTAATTCAGAAATCGATGAAGCCTCTGTGTTGAAGGCACAGTGTACGCAGAGAGGAAGGGAAGACGGAGATGGGAGAAAGAGAAAACTCAGTCCCTGAAGACTTGGCAGATTATATGATGTTTTGAAAAGAGAAACGAGGATGTAAAATGGTTGGTCTGTGTGTGTGTGTCTGTGTGTGTGTGTGTCAGCTCTGCCTGTCTAATGGATAGAGCAGTACCTTTAGCCCTGGTGCAGACAGCACTGGACAACTTGCCCTTGATGAAGTCAGAACAACAGATGAAAGAGCGGGAGATTAAATGCATGTGAACAGCTTAATAAAGGTTGAATCAGAAAAATGAAGGAGAGGAAAACAGATGCGATTATGAAAAGGAGCGCAAGGGATGAGAAGAGAAAAAAGATAACGGCCATGAGTGGAGGAGGAGGAATTGCGCACGGTGTCTCCCTTGTGTTAGATTGTTTCTCGCTAATTGTGCTTCATTAGCGGATTACACACACTGTCACCACGGTAACAAATGTCTTGCTGTCTGGTTGCTGGGCGCCCGTCATGTATAATGAATGTGGCGGGGTGTTTGTCAGAATGTAATGTAATTACAGCTAGATGAAGTTTGCCTTAAGTGGTTGACTTGTCTGCATGTGACTCAGAGAAAAAGCATGGAATAAACAAGTAATCAGAATTTATTTTAAGACTTTTTCCTTTGTTCTCATATTTCTGTACCTAAATACTGCTTTTTAACAGGACTGTTACTCCTTCCTATCGTTATTTAAGAAAAGATGAATGTTTTGGGATAGCTTTGTGGTCATAGTGCCTATGGGACATGGCCTGATAAATGGATGGAAGGATAGAAAGACAGAAGAACAGAGAGAGAGGGAGTTGGATGAATTAGACAGTATGTAATTTTAGAGATGGTGTAGATTTACCCAGTGATTCTGCCAGCTGCATTAGCAACTGAAGCCTGTCGATAAAGCTTCTTCCCTCCCAGCACACACACACACACACACAAAATACACACACATCACACTGTAAAACGCCACAGCCTGGGTGGAGTTGTCAGTAATAGAGGCCAGAGTTGGATGAGGGGTGCTGGGATCGGAGACGGGGGTCTGTTTGTGTTCTCTTGATCTTTTGATTTCCACTGCTGCAAATTTGAAATGTGCCAAAATTGCATCTATTATTTACTGCCAATTTGCTCTTTTTTTTTTTCTTTTTAAGCAGACTGCTCCCCACTCCTCCACTTCCTTAGTTTGCCTTTCTGCAATTGCAACCCCAATAATCATACCCACATTTTTTATTAATTCACTCATGATAAACTCCCAGTTATATCTTTGTAGTTGTAAGTTATTATTATGACTGCCAGCAGTGTAGTGACAGTATGAGTTAACCTCTGCCTGGTTTGGATGCAAAAGCAGGAAAATGTTCTCAGCATTTCAGTGATTAAGGTGAAAAAAGGATAAACTCACACTTTTTTAAAATAATCAAAAATCCCTTTGATTTCATTAAGCTCTTTTACCCTGATTACAATTTATTTATTTATTTTTTCTTGGCTATGACAACTACTGAATCATACCATTAGATGTGATATAAAAAGTATTGTGATTTCATACAGAAAATATTTAACTGAAAATAAAAAATCAATGATAATTTTTTGGGGGTATGAATGAATAGATAAGTAAGTAAGTAAATTATGAGTCTGAATCAGCCATACTAGGTTTTCCATTCTTGAAATGTTGAGAAATAAATTCAGCAAAACGTGTTGGAGTTGGCTCTGTGAACATTGTGTGTGTTTGTGTGTGTGTGTATAGATCTTCGAAAACTCTTTATTAAATGAATTTTTACAGTGGCACTTTATTTACAGTCTGGCAAATGTGCTTTTGTGTTTCAGGGACACCGGGAACATCAAAGGCAGATTAGAACATCTGGTAAGTTTTATTCTACACACATACAGACACACACACACACACACACACACAGTTACACACTTTGATATCTGCATTCTTAATGAAACCGCTGCATTCGGAGCTGAATACCTGCAGCTCACAGGCAGGGAGAGACAGACAGAGAAAACAGGGACAGATTGAGGATAGTGCTTCCCCCAGGGCCTGATCCAGCTTTCATATTAGCATTTCATTTATCCTCAATTCTGTCCAAACACACATCCTCATTTTAGCTGGTAGTTGTGTCTGTTAGTGTGGTTTTGCTTTTGTGCATACCTGTTTGCACATTTTTGGATGAAAGGAGTTTCTTTTTCTTTCTTTTTTTTTTTTAAACTTTATCTTGACACAGACTCCCCGTCTTCTCCCCCTTGTCGCTCCCCCTGTCAGCATGGGCCTTTCCTTAGTTTTCTTCTATCCATGAATTGTGGACCAGCTGGAAACGTTCTCCCGGGACAGCCCTGAAAATTTAATGACCAGCGTTTCCCGGGTTTCTTGCTACTTGCTTTAATACGGGGTCAGAGTGCCGTGCAACAAAGTGAAAAGGTTTTCTCTCCTCTTTTTGGGTGGGATGAAACCAAGGTTTGATGTGCCCCATATTCCAGGGAATGAATTATATACAGGGGTCAGTGAGGGTCCTGGCTCTCTGTGGATGTCACATGCCCTTCTTCCCTCGCCTCCCCGCATACTAAACTGCAGCTCCCAGAACCCTACGCAAATGACCCCCGCCCTGCCATGCGTTACGCAAATGACCCTGAATGTGACACACAAATGTGTGTCGAAATTCAAACAATTCTTGGTACTTCTCCACTTTTTTGTGCGGAAGATCTCATCAAGTTGACACCTGATTTCAGCATTATTAAGTACAGTTTCAGAATTGTTCTTTTATCTTATTGCTTGTAATTTTTTTTGAATAATTATAATTTGAGTGGAAATTTACTTGAGTGGTTTTCCAAAGTTCGTTACAAGTAATAGGCATCGTCTATAATATGAATATCTTAGCCTTCACTTTACAACTAAAGTGAATTGAACCACTGTGTCCTACTTTTAACATTTCTTTTAGTCCCTTAGAGGCAATAGGTTAATCTTGCTGGTTAACGACATGTCTTTATTTGCTTCCAGATAACAGATGCTACCTGATACTGCATTTAATCTTGAACTCTATTGGAATTAATTGGATTATACCTAAAGTTTAGTGAAATGGACCAATTTGGAATTCAATTGAACTAAATATGAATTGCATATCTTTATAACTTTGTAAACTTGTGAAGAACCTTTGTTATTAAATGGCACTTTGCAAGTTAAATGAATTGAACTTGATTACGCAGAATAAGTATTTTTGACATATACAGTTGTTTCATAAAGACACCCAACTTTATTCCAGATGTTTTACATACTTTGACATAACGATCACATGATCTTACCAGGTCATAAAATAACATTAGATATCTACAAGTTCATATAAAAAGTAATACTTGATATTTGAGACAGTGTCATTACTTATTTATCAAAAAGTCTGGAGCATTGAATCGGACCTACCACGTGCTACCTGAAAGCACTATCACTAAGCCACTGGAAAGATCAGAGAAATCCTAAAGCAACATCTCACAGCTTGTTAAAGTTGATTACAGTACAATGAGAAAACGGGACCACAAGAGTGTGGCTGATTTGGAACGGTTGCAAGTAGAAAGTCACTTCTCCGCATGGTTTAAGTTCAGAAACTGATTTCTGAGCAAACCACTAAACTTGTAGAACAGCAGTTCATTGGTCAGTGTGAGAAAAGGGGAGGTATTTGGCCATAATGTACAGAGATATGTTTGGCAAACACCAACGCTGCAGAAATGCCACATATCAACCCTCAAGCACAATGGTGCTGATTATTTGGGCTTTTGTTGTGCAGCAACAGAACTTGCACTCCATGCAGTCATTGAATTGCTTATACAGCTTATCACTGATCAGGATTTTTTTTTAATGTATACTATAGTATTCAGGGGTCTGACCGCTAAGTTTGACTGAAACTTGCAATAGGACAATGACTCAGGCACAATTGGAGCCTTGACTGGTGGCAGTTATATCTAGCTGTTTCAGTTAAAGTTGCTCTAACAAGCACTTAAGTGGTATAGTCTTAGTGTGTATAGTGTTTTTTCTTTTCTTTTTAAACATGCTGGCTTTGCCTTTTATCCTTTTTTAAAATAACAGACGGATAAAATGTTATGTTGTTTATTTAAAGTTGTATTTCCCAAACTTTAAGACCTTACACAGACCTTTCTTTTTATAGCTTAATGTTTAAAACCTCAGCTATGAAAGCTTTATTTTTTTTTTTTAACATTACTTTACATACAGCAATGATCTACTCTGTGCTTGGAATAGTCTGAGACTTGGTCTACAGGTGAGATTGATCTGCTCCTCCATAAAATGCTGTTTGAATTATTCAAGAGGGGATTAGATGTATAAACAGCATTAATCAATATGTGTATGGGCAGTTATATTCATGTAAACAATATAAGAGCCTGTATGTCATGTTGAGATGGGTCTTTCTCCTTATGCATGTGGGGGAATGCAAACTAATTGAGATTAGATGAAAGTGATTCTGGTTCAGTGCACATTTCAGATAAATGACTGCAAATGCTTCACTGTACTGCAACATCACTGTTTTCTCCCTTGTGGAGGAATTATATGCATCACAGCCTAATATATATATATGTTTATACTCTTCCTAATTAGTTGTACAGAAAAGTAGTAGATGAATGTAAACTGAACTCTCTTTTGAACAATGGTTTACTCAGAAAGGAGCAGATTTAATATCAAAGCAAGCATGTGGTCACAAATCATCAATAGTACCCACCGAAGTGTCCAGAACTGTTCCAAAACTGGGGTGATTTACAAACACAGGTGCAACCATCTCATTTCAGCAATGACCAGTATTTCAGTTTAACTATGCAGCTCACTGTTCACTTCAGGATATCTCTAAACATCTGTTATTAAATTAAGAAATTAAGGCAGTGATTCTTACATTGGGCAGGGGGGGGGGGGGGGGGGGGGGGGGGGGGGGGGGGGGGGGGGGGGGGGGGGGGGGGGGGGGGGGGGGGGGG
>JBAMYA010000005.1:9288280-9300267 GCA_037176975.1 Arrhamphus sclerolepis
ATGGATTAAGAGACCCAGAAAAGCAATGATGGAAGAGAAAATGAGAATGTGAAAGGGTAAGAGACGTGGAAAGCATCATAAAAGCAACTATGGGGGGCCCTGCTGACCCTAAAAATGACAAATGTTCCTCTGTGCTGCTTTATATTAATTGCATTAACAATTCAAACAGAGCAAAGTTATTCTTAAGCAAACTGCTTAGATATGCAGTCAGCTCCAGCTTGCATAAGATGCTTTATTTGCTAAATTACAGTGTCTGAGATACATAAAGGAATAAAAGGAATCTCAGCATTTTCAAGCTACATTGCTGAAGAAAAGAACCCGCACTGCAACCTAGCGTTTGTGTATTTAATTACAGAGCAACATAAACAACAAACCGATATGTGCGTAGGGCACCTGCGTGGGTTGTTATTCAGGACCATAAATCACGATTAATTGTACTCTTATAGCACAATCATGTCCTGCTAACAATGCAGCTACAGTGAAATGACATGATAGGCTCATTGAAGGCTGAGTATTCCATAGGAAGCACATTCAAAGGTTATGTTGCAAGGAGAAGGGTTGACTTTTCTTTCATGAAAATTTGACCTTTAAAACACTGAATAATAAACAAATACAGATATAAAGCGTATAACTTCAGTCCTTAAAACCATACATAAAGCTTATGCGTTCTATCCAGAATAAATTGTAAGAATATCTGTTCATTTCATTATCATTAATACTGATTTTTGCTTCTCTCTTCACATCTGGCTTTTCAACTCAACTTTTGAATGTGGCATTTATAGCTGCATTAATGTTGTTCAGTGTCATTTTATAATAAGTTATTTTGTTTGGTCATGTATGTTACAGTGGACTGTAGTGATTTATGTGTGTGCGCGTGTGTGTGTGTGTGTGTGAGAGAGAGAAGCAGTTAAAGGAAAGCACTTGGTTTCCTTCTCAGGTTAACAGCATTGCATTATATAAGTGCCCTTTTACCCTATGAATTGCTTTGTAACATAACACCATTAAACAGAAGAAGTCTACAAACCTTTTATTGCTGCTTATATTAGTCTTTTTTTCCTGTCTTTCTCTCTCTCTATCCTTATAAATTCCTGAGCTATGAAGAAAAATAAGCAAGTTTTTCCCATTTCATCTTGTTTCCTACTTCCGTCTTTTTCTCCTCTGCACACAACACGATAATCCAGAGCTTCAGCAAGGAAAACGGCAATTATTTAAGCCACACTACCTCCATGCATGCACACACCTCCCTGCAAACTCCGTTCCCGGTGTCTCATGTTTGTTTGTGTGTGTTAGAAACTTGCAGATATAATTGAGAAGCAAAGACACTTCACATACAGCAGGTGCCAATTTCCCAGTGGAAATGAGAGCACATATTTGCCTCTGGGGAACATAGTTAATACCTTTTTATTGTTTACTAATGAATTACACCAAGAGCAAGCATTCATTTGTGAATTAGAGCTTAGAAGTACATGTTGAAAATGTGAAAACGTCATATGCGTGTGACTTGTAAGTACCTTTTATGCTACCCGTGATAATAATTTGATATTAATTACCCTGTCATGCTTTCAACCCCCCATTTAGTTGTATAGGTAACATCGTTTTTTTTTCTTCTTTTTTTTCTTTTTTAATGTTTCTTTCTTCAGCATTTATGGCGCAGGTCAATGCACAATCACACAGGGCACAAAACAGCTTTTAAATGTCCTGTTAAACTGCCAACCATATTTACCACTCTGGCCACAGTCCAATCATCTGTTGTCATTATTAGGAAACAGCAGGCTTATCTTTACTGGTTAATGTAAGAAAAACAAGATGCTGAGGAATTCGTCCCCAGCAAACACTGTAGGCTACAGTAGCAGCAGTAATGTAGCGTAATCCGGTATTTTATTACCCCTTAGGAGACAGGCAAGAGTATGCTTGTGTGTGTGTGTGTGCCTGCATTTACAATACATGCATATGCCTCAAGGCCAATGTAAACAAATGCTAATGTAATTACTGGGTGGGCGTTGTAATAAACTGTAACTAAAATGATTGTGCAGCACACATGTGTTGTGTTATTGCTTCAAGTGACTGATTGTAGCAAGACTGTTTGCTGGATCGTTGTAATTGTTCGTCAGGCTAAACTCAACCCTTTAAACTGGGTTTGAATCCTGCCCAGCACTGTTATTGTGTGACATGTAATCCTTCCTTTTGCTGTAAAACTATTTCTGTATCTGCAAAGATACTAAAACATAGGGGGGAAAAAAAAGTCCTGGCCTAATCAGTTCTTCATGAAGGCAGATAAAAAGAATGTAATCGTGTGTGTGTGTGTGTGTGTGTGTGTCTGAGGGAGAAAGTGAATGCATACTTCTATATACGAATTTTATACCTCTTCTCCAGCAGAGTAGCAATTGGTAATTTAGGTTGTCAAGCAGTACCAGTCAGTGTGAGTGTGATCCACCATGTCACCTTCAACTGGGGTGCACATGCATGCACACTTACATCCAAGTTGCATTTAGTGTTACTCGGTCTGTGACGTGCCTTGATATGTGTTCCATCTTGGATACAGCGCCCTGACATCACTACATTAAAGAGGGTCATTATATTTCCCTGACTGCCACCGAAAAGTGACATTTTTACGAAGTGACAAGTTTACAGTTTGATAAATCAGATTTTTTTTTTTTTTGGAGGGGGGGCTGCATGTGGGGTAGGGATTGAAGAGGGAATGGTGAGAGGAAGAGCAGTATGAGAAGGAGGAGGCGGAGGAGGGAGGAAACGCTGCCTGTCAGCGACGCCTCGGCCCTGTAGTCTAAATGATGCTCCCAGGCAGCGGATTCAGATCCCATCCCCATTAGCATTTAATTTCTCTCTAATCCTACATGCAGTCTCTGCTGCATGGTAACGAGGGCCGCTTTGCCACAGCAGCTCCAAAAACCCTCCGAGAGCAATCTGTAGCGTGCCTGCCTTTTATAGCTCTGTGCCCTGTCGTAGCCATCATTCTTTCTTGACAATTAAGACCCTCAAATCTAATAGCAATGATATTGGAATTACAGCAAGGCCCTTTTGAAGGCATGGCAGGAAAAAGGGCTGTTCCTCCCAATACAGCTGTCAAAGCACACATCCCTCCCCTGTTCATGCCCATTAAATGTTTCTGAAGTACACACACACACACACACACACACACACACACACTGGGACGGGGAATATGTTGAGTCTTTGGCTGTGATCTTTGTAAAATGTGCTCTCTGTGCCCTCTTATCCAACTCTCCAAAGACTTGTTACAGCAGCTTTTGTTTTCTCTCTTCTCTTTTCACTTCTCTCCCTCTTGTTCTTTGTCTCTAAATTTCTCTTCATCTCTTCCTCATTGATTCTCCCTGGTGTGTCAAAGATGATGCCTTCTATTTTTTTATTTATTTTATTTTTTTTGTCTTTTCCCCCCCCCCACCAGTAGTTTTTACAGATGACGAGACTAGTAACTCGGTAAAGTTGTCCCTTGGTGCACTGAGGACATTTTATGGGTACATTCACTTTAATGGTAGCAGTTAAACATTATCATGGGTAAAATATATTTTAGCCTAAGGGACTCAAGTATTTTAGTGCTAGATTACATACTGTGGAAGAAGTTGTCTAAGTATGGTGGCTGTCTCTCCTGTGCTTTATGATCTGTCTTGGAGGGGTGAGCGATTTAAATGGGTAGAGTTAGGAGTTTGGGTCTGATTTAATAAGCATGTTGAATTAGAAAGAGGTGCAAAACACAAGCGCTGTGTAGATGGAAGTGGCCTTTTCTGGATTTATATTGAAGCAACTCACAACAGTACATAAGTTAATGCATCAGGGTCATCTCATTATTGACCAACAACACCCACAACAAGCATAGCCAATTCATTTTGGACCAACATATAACACTAAAGTCCTACAGTAACTGTGCTAGCCCTCATACTGCAGGATCTTGACTTCAGTGTTGTAAAGATCATTTCTGGGCAAGCCAGAGAAGGGCTCTCAGAAAGGTGTAAACAGCCCTACCCCGTCCACATCTCCATAACACAGGACCATCACAATCCAGGGATGCACATTATGGGATGGCAACAAAGCCCTTTTATACAGCTTTGACTTGAAATGGTGAGAACTGTGAGCCATGAATAGTAGAATGTGTCATGTGTAACATTTAGGCCTAATCATGTACATCAATTCTAACACCAATTATGTACCTCTAACTCCCATCTAAGCAGCGACCATCCCACTTCTGGACTGGAGATAAACCAGAAAGTACATTTTATTGCAGTTCTTCAACAGACCACATGATGTCGGCTCCAAAACAGAACAAATCCCGATTTGATTCCCATGTTAACATGGGCAGATATGCAGAAGGATTAAACACATTTACAGCTTAATTTAGCTGTCTCTTCAGTTAGACTTGACATCCATGACAACTGTATTTAAAGACATTTGATGTCTTTAAATAAAAACCTTAAAATAATAAATAAAAACCAAGATCATAATCATATTTTAAAGAGAATATGTATCAAGTTGTTTTTTTTTTTTTTACTCCAGTTTAATGACATTTTCATTTCATGTCTGTCATAACCATGAACAGTATATGGGAAAAAAAGCAAATATAAAATAATTTAAGGCCTATTTTGTTGTGCTAATAAAAATGAGGAAAACATTTTGAAGTTACCTCAGTATCACCATACTATCCTTGTCTCCTTTCTGGAGGAGACAGCTATTTTACAAAATTTAAAGCATAGTTGATTTCTGAAGAATGTCCTATGGCACAAAACCCCAAATTTGCATTTCTGATAGCATCCTGGTTTTCTTAGGAGCCTTTCCTACCTCTTCACTCCCATGAACAACCTCAGAACCAGCTGCAGAAGCCATGGCACATTAAGGACTATAAAGAAAAAAAATTAAGGGTTGCAAAAATATTTCGATGCACGATTTCTTCCAGCCTGAGGCTTGAGTTCATCTTTGATTTCCTGCAGCAAATTAAGAGTAACATGGCTTGGCAAAATGATATTTTCAAAATGATTTCCTTTCTACCATGCAGTCCATCCATGGTGCCTCCTCTTCGCAGTGGAACATACTTTTTCAAGGGATAAATAATGTTTGAAGTAGCAATAAATTGGATACTGGAAAAAAATAATCTCATGCTGCTTTTATTTATGTTGTTATTTATTTCTTTCCGAAGTTTTGCACTCTTAAAAAGGAGATACCTACAGTTGCATATGGAAGAATGTAAACTGATAAAATAATTGCCCACGCATTTCATTGCTAACTTTTTACTTGCCAGCTTTGTGCCGTCTATATGTCTCAACACTGATTTCAAAAAAAGAAAGTGTCTTCTAGCAAAAAAAACATTTGTCTCTTGTCATTTTTCTGCAGACTCCAGCAGAGCAGGCCAAAGTTCGAATGCACATGGTGCTGCAGGCAGCAGGTGAGTTGGTGATGATGATGTTTTGTTTTTTTTTGTTTCTTAAACGGTGTCACCATGGTTTATCACTTGTTTTGTTGACGCACTAATTTAAGTGAGCCATATTGGTGTGTGAGATTATTATGTGGCACAGTCTTCCTGTCCGAATCTCTCATGTTCTCCGTTTAAGTACCTTTTCAGTTGGTGTGGATTTGATGCTGCGGTGACAAAATGAAATTACATAGTAAAGGATTGTATTTTTGGACCATTTTCCCCTGATATGGGAGGTTTTATGTAGAGTAGACCTCGCTAAGTTTCATGTTTTTGTTTTTAGCACCACTCCGTGCACACATTTCAGTTGTCTCATGCACACACAGGCATCTGCAGGCATGCACACACTCTGCTTTTAGTGCTCCTAGACCCATATTCACTGAAGCTTAATTTCAAACACTCCTCCCAGTACATAAGTCATAGATGTCACCATGCACACGGTGTATATATTCCAGTGTGTATTCGAGGGGTAGAGTTGCGAGCCAGATGTGACAGGCAAAGATTGACTGTGGAGAGAGATGTCTTCATGTTTACAGTCATGCACACACACACACACACACATACTTCAGAGTTCTAATTTCACCACAGGAAATATATGAAAGGACCAGGCATCTATACATCATCTATAAAGCACCCGTTAGCTACATACATACCTCACTTAGGACTTGTAGAGCTTCGGTGGAGGCCACAGAAAGCAACAGTGTCATCCTTTGATGCGATTTCTCCGAGCTGAGTTTTGCATCATACTTTAATCTGCCCAAAAAGGTTTAATGTTTGGATGTTGGTTTTTATTGTAAGCGACAGATTTATCGCAATCACATTTAAAAACAATGCTTTCCCTTCATCCGGCATATATTCTTATACAAGTAAGACGCCCGCCGTGTCACCTCAAAGGCTAATGTTCTACTAATGCCAGTGAGGCCTCGTGAATTCGAGCATGTGGCTTTGAGTGCATTGGGTCAGACTGACGCAGACATAGACTCAGGGCCAGACGCAGGACTAAAAGGAGAAGGTTTAACGTGCTGGGCATGCTTCTGGTTTTTCTCTCTCTGGTAGAGACCTCCAGAAGAACAGGTTTATGGCCTGGTCAAAGACTGTCGCCACAAAACCCAGGCTCGTTTGTGTTAGGCCTTCTGGTGCTCATGATCATGCCAAAGATTTTAACCTTATAAAACAGTTTATATTTGGTACTTTAACTTTTATCTTTTATCATATCTGATTTTTGTTTTCAGCTCCTTTCCTTCCATTTTGTTTTTACAAAGTTATATCACATTTGCTTCATCATAAATATTAGGGATGTCCTCCCCGTCCCCAAAAGTACATAAATCGGGGCTGCAGTGAGTTTCAAATCTTCTAGCTTATCTCACATCTCTTCTCACTCTTGCCGTTTTTATTTCTCGTGCCCCTCTTCTTGTATCTGTCGGCTCACTTTGTCTTATTGTCTTTGTTCCAGTGTTGTTAGTGGGCAGAGGGGAGATATGGATGGAGGGTAAGAAGGAAGCAGCAGATGTTGGGAGGGTGTGTGAATGTTAATGTCCTGACGTAGCTGTGAAGCTTAAGCCTCCTCCTCCTCCTTCCCTCCGTTCCTCTGTGAGCCCGCCAGGCTTTCTCTCTCGGGGTCTCCTGACATGCTTAAAGCCCACGGCTCTCCTCTTCTCTCCTCCGATCTCTTCCACCTCCTTCTCTCCCAAACCCTCCTTCCCCTCCATCCTTTTGTCCGTCAATGGACTCTCTCTAGTCAGTAGAGAGCAGATCATCCCATGGCTAAAGCGGCTCAGGCCTTTGTGTTGGGGGGCTCTGTGGACCTGTAATGAGCCCCCTCGGCTGGCCCGCTGGCCTGCTTAGCACTCACTGGGGGCTTTGAGTGTGTTTGCGTGTGTGTGTGTGCATCGTGGGATGGGGAGGGATAAGAAGCATAACACTGGCCCCCAATGAAAGCACTGGATGGATATGTTTATGGGTCACTTCCTGCTTGGCCTACATATCAAACACACACACACACACACACACAGAGCGTACACTCCATATTTCCAAGATGGACCTACTTATAGCTTAATCAATAATCATATAACACAGTAATGTGTAATCTTTCTATTATTCGTAATATTCCTGTGTATGGCTTTCAGAGAGGCTTTTCTGCCTTTATTTTATGCATGAGACAGTCAAGATATTAATAATGATAACATTACTTCAGAAATCTTGTTGTGAAGTTGACCATTAATCATAGTTGGTGCATTTGCTGCCTTTTTATATGCAGTGTTGAACTTCATACTTCATTCTTTTAATTTTTGAATTATTTTCATTATTATTATTATTTTTCTATTCTGAGTATTTCATCACATTGGTCACATAAAAATAAAAAACAACAACTTTCTTTACAGTTTGTCATTGCAGGAGACGTTCAGCTGGCTTTAGTCAGTAAAGCCAGCCAAAATATTTAGCTTACATCATAGAGCAATTGTTTAAGATTTTAATCATCGTCTCTGCATTATATTAAATTCTTGATTATGAATGTAGTTTGTTGTTGGTTTGCTATATTGTTGTGAATTGTCCATCCCTGAATGTACAACTGTTCACACATACACAGAGTCCTCGCATCATGTATGCTGTTGCAATCTCTCCCCTTTTTTTTTTTTTTTTTCCAAGAATAAAAACCCTATACTTAATTTCATTCTTGCATAGTTCTCTGTGCACTCCCAGCAACCATGACACCCTTACTTTATGTATTATGCTGTTTCTTTTCAGCCACTTTCTTGGGTCCTGGCTCTTTTCATAGCTGTATCCATTTCCACTCAAACGAGCATCGGTTCTGTGAACGGCAGCGGGCCTCAACTTATCCACATGTCAATCGGGAGTGTTTGCAGAATACCCACTTAGGACCTCGGGGCCAAAGGCCATCAAAACCTTCTTCTTCTCCCTATTTGAACCTTTGACGGCAGCAAAACAAACAATCCTTAAGATCTCATCAGAGGCTTGAACTTGGAAGGTCACTGGTCTGAATTAACTTCCTCTTTTAATTTGACAGGTAACTGACTGTGGAAACTAAGTTGCACTCTTTTCTAGTTTTGTATTGTTTTAAAACCAAGGGGTGGTTTCATGCATAACCTAAACAGTTCTTGTGCTAAAGGCCTAAAAAGAGATCTTTTCACAGCTGCACACAGTCTCTGGACACCATTTCTTTATTCAGTATGATAATACAGTCTCTTCTAACAAAACGTTCCATATTGTCAATCAGATCTGTAAGACACAGCTAAAATTGATCAAAGGAAGTTAAAAAAAAAAAAAAAAGCCAAGGTGACGCAGCACAACACTACAGGACTAAGAGAGACAGACAACCATTCATAAACACTTTTCTTTCAAGCACTGTGCCTCTTTCCCATTTCTTCGTGGTGCTTTTGCATCCCTCTATCGCTCTCATTTTCCTAGCCCACCCCCTAAGGCCCGACAGATGTGGACTGAACAGACCACATACATGGAGGGTGTCACCTTACCCCCTCTGGAACTAAAGGCCTAATGCGCCACGTTTAGGAGGCTGCTACCCTTTGTTCTGTGAGGATAAGAAGTGACGAGCATGGACAGAAGGCCGGGTTCATACTGTACGATTTCAACTAAATCTCAGATGAAACGTGTGCAGAAAAATCGCACACGGTAGCTCAAAAACGGTGGTCGTAGGTCGCACAGTGAGAAGTGCGACTAAAGACCGGCTGCAGCAGAAATTTTGGAAGAATCATCTTAGATTGTGTCTGCCTGTCGCTGTGTCTACGATCTCTGTCAGCTAACCAACCAGAACGAAAGCACCCTGAAACGACGGCTGATAACAGATAATGGAGAAAGGGCAAGAAATAAGCACATCTCAAATAAAGAATGTCTTTTTCTTGATTTCATTTCTTTCCTCGTCAAAGCACACAAGCATCACTACGGCAACACTAACTTTGAAGGCATTAGAGCATTAGCAGCAGCATGAGACGGTCGCATGCCGCCGGCACTGCTTTTAGAGGAGGGTTAGGCAAATAATCGGAAATGAATCAAAACCAATAATTGATGTGAACTCGCTCGTGTCAGTTATTTCAATTATTTCTCATCTTTGTTGATGAGAAATATGATAAAATATTGATAAACATTGATTTAATGACCATGTAGCCTATAGTTAAGTGTGCTTCCTTTCACTTATTTTAAAACCAAAGATATGTGCTCGTAGAAAAATATCCCAGATTTAATAGATTATTATATTTTAGCACAAACCTGATCTCGGATCTGTGAGATACAGAAATAATCGCTCATTAATTGTACACTGAACAAGGAGAATACTTGATCCAACTTAATTGATTCAGTTAAGCAATTTAATTAAGTGTATCTAAGTTAATTTATGAAGTTTGTTTAACTTGACAAATCTAAATCAGTCTTCCTCAAATCAAAAAGATTTTTTTTCACATAAAAAAATCAAATCCCTCTGACTTAAATTTATGGAATGTCAACTTAAAGTTTTAAGTTGTTCCAAATTAAAAAACTAAAGTATCCAAAAGTACAAATACAGCTTGAATTTCAATCACCTTAAATGTATTTTTTAGCACGTTATTTTAGTTTTTCAAATGGGAGTAAAATACCTTCATGGTAATCAGAAATTCAACTTGGCTAAAAGAATCTCATTGCACAAATGAAACATTTTCAATTTTATTGCGAAAACATCACAAATTCTTAAACAGTTTTTCACAAATTATGCATTAAACTTCACAAGGGATATTGCTTTTCTGCTTGACGGGGGTTGATTTTGTGAGTACTTAACCTGCTAGATCAGGAGTTCCCAAGTCCAGTTCTCCAGACCTTCCGTCCTGCAGCTTTCAGATGCGTCTCATCTCCACCACCTGAACCAAACCGGGCCTCTGCAGTGCTAGTCAGACTAGGATACTAAGGCTGCATTAAACTTAACTGTTTCAATTAGACTCGAAGTAAAAAGTTAATTTGAGATTTTAAAAGAAAAGTGTAAATTTAAGTTAATTGAACATATCAAAGTAAGTTGTCATCACTAAAGCAAAAGAATTAAGAGATTAATGTTAATAAGTCCATAACATGAACAACAGCCCAAATACTCTTTTTAGGGTGTAATTGAGGTTATTTGTTCAATTAATCGTGATATTGATTTGAGTTCAGTTAAAGCTGGAGGTATTTCAGGAATACACGTGAGTTTACTTCTGTTGTAGCCACGATTCAGCAATGTGTTACATGCACATTAATAATTTCATGTCGTACAATATGCCTTGCATTATTAATCGTATAAAACTGCAAAACTGTGTGAACCCAGCCTGAAACAAGACTTAGTTCTTTACATCATATTTTTATTTCTCATATCTTTCTGTCTGAACTTTGAATTTTATTTTTTGTTCCCATCCAGTAGTTGTCAGTGCAGGATATGATTTGCTTGTAAGTGAATTTCAGGCAATTTGCATTATTTCTCTTCATCATACTGACATTAATTGTAAATTGTTTTCGAATGACGTGAATGTCACAAACAGCAGGCTGTGGCGACCCTCACGCTAAAGGGGATTTCTTTAACAAAACACAAGGGGATTACCCAGTAATAACTACTAATGACATGTTCTGTGTTCTTTCTTGTTAAATGTATTATTACTGTAACTGCAGCAGCAGCCCACTTCACTCTGACGCCTGCAGTGTACAAGAAATGTTTTTTTAAGACAAAATATAGAAAACAGGTGTACATTTTTAATCTTTTTCCTCATCAAATCAGTCTTTTTTTTCTCAATCACATTCATTTGAAATTTGAATTCAAAAAGCATTTCAGAGCAAAATCATTGCTTAAAACTTACGGCATTACTTCTCCTTTTAAAATATAATAATCTACATATTTATGTCCATCAGCTTTCTTTTTCCTTTTTTTTTCCAGGCTTGATAGCCAGAAGGGTTATCTCATCCAATAATGTGCTGGGACTCTAGAATCTGTATAAGGAGAAGTTGCTCAAGCAATTGAGAATGTCTTGAAAAATTTCATCATCTAGAATATTGTTGTATTGCATCAAGTTTGAAGAGGAAAAACATATAAACATATCTGAGAAGGATGTAAATGATTCACAAACTGGTACAGGATGTGGCTAGGTTTACATATCAGTTATTTTTAAAACACTATTTTGAACCAACTGTGGTTTGATAGGCTTATTGTTTAATTTTCTGTTAGTTATCATAGCATAAAGCTGGAAAAGTCACAGGGTTGCTTCCTTGCTTGTTCCAATATTTACATAAATGAAACAATTAGAAGGGGACTTCAGAAATCCTCTTTGCATCTGTGCAGGAATGTAGCTCCTGTTGTCCTCTGGGAGGATAATGGCACAGGCTTGTCCTGTAATTTAGACTCTGTAACCATTGATCAGTTGGATTTATGTGCCATTACCTCACTGTTCCAGTCAACGCTCGTAATTATGTCTGAGAGACAGAGAGAGAAGTGGAACTCACATAGAGGATGGATGGATGGAGGGGTGGGTGGGTTTCTAGAGCTTATTATAAAGATGTTTTTTTTTTTTAAAAAGACCCCTTTACCTATGCC
>JBAMYA010000005.1:9300367-9314904 GCA_037176975.1 Arrhamphus sclerolepis
GAATGCTTATTTTTCATTATAAAGATGTTTTTTTTAAAAAGACCCCTTTACCTATGCCAGTTTCTCTGGCCTTATCAAAAGAAGTCTATATTTTATATGTGCATTCATTTTTAAAAGTGGTCATATGCACCTACAAATACATCTTCATAATGAAAAATAAGCATTCCTGTTAAGAGGAGTCAAGTCAGTTGCAGGAAAGACTGAGTGACCTGAGGACAGCATGGATCAGAGGTTTATGTACGATTGATTTTTGGTTTGTTTTATGGGTATAATAAACACAGGACCTCTTGTGCCTTGTTTTGTCTCTGTGTAAACTAGAATCTCCTCCCCCAACAACACACACAAACAGGCTTCCCAGGCCTCTGATAGAGGACCTGAGCTTGAAAGTGTTCAATGAATAGGGACAACGCAGGGGTCTTGTGTTTTCTAGCAAGAAGTTTCACAAGCTAAATAGCAACTTAGCATAGAGACACAGCTTGAGTCTGCACCACTTCTAAATGTGACATGAGTTGTCTCTGCTGAGCAAACTCTTAGATGGCAACACTCTCAAATTATTAAGTGAATATGGCATCACTGCCAAGTAAGTTTTATTGTAGTTTTAACTCTGCCCAGCAACAGAGGATAATGGATGTGTTTCACCTTGCCACTTTTCTAATCGTATCTGATCAATTTGTGGGCGTCTCTGGGCGTGACCCTTTTGAAAGAGAGACCAGTCGTCCACAGGTGATTAACAACCAGCTTACTTGCCTCATGTAATCAACAAGACAAATACAAGTCAGGTATGGGTGCATTTATTATCATACGGAAAGCTGCAGAGTAGGACAATTTGAACAACAATCACATTTATTTATTAATACACTTTCTCAAACTGAAAATCTGAAAATCAAATCAGATCATATGTCAAAATTGAGACCAGCAGCAGCAACAGTTCAGACTTTGTTCCACGTTAAATGTGATGTATAACTTTTACTAAGCTCTAGTGTTAAAAAAATGTGTTGCTGGGATTTGTTATAATTTATTTTTTCAATGAGTAAGACACCAGGGGACTCATTCAGAGCGTAAACTGACTGACATCAGATGAGTGAAAAATAGCACGTACCTCAAAATGATGTCAAACACAGTATTCTGTAATCACCACGTCCTGGTTGAGGACTTTTGGAGGACGCAGCTTTCTTTGACATCAGTTAGAGCTAATATGATTAATATACTGTACTTGATACGTAAAATGAGTAAATTAACATATTTGGAGTTATTTTTGGCTCATTTAAATATAACTTACAGCAATGTCTTTTGCACATGAGAATGTATCTTTTCTATAGTTTTAGTGTTTTGGCAAAAGAAAACACTTGAAGATATCTCCTTGCACACTTGGCCACTGATAAATAATTAGTCATTTATTACATCCCTATTGTTTTTGTAATAGTTACATTTCTACCTGGCTTTGAAGGTCTTAGTTGTCATAAATGCTTGTCAAGTTGTTGCACTGCTTTGTTTATCTTGCCTTGGGAACATTGGATGTTGTACTAGCTAGAACCACTTAAGAGCAGTCTCTCTGACTGTGTATGTGTGTGAGAAAGAGCAAAAAAAAAAAAGATGGAAAAAAGCTTTGTTTTTCTTCTGTGGGAAAATTTCAAACAGCATCTGGTGAGCTCTTGAAAAAGGCTGTTATGAGTATGTTAAAATCCAAGCGAAATCAATTTTTGCACCCTCCTATCTCCTCCTCCATTTTTACTCTTCTCCTTGTTGGTGTTCATAGACACATGGTGATAGCTTTCCCTCCTCCCTTGTTCTCTGTCTCCTCTCAACATGTTGACATTTCCATAACAGAAAAAGAATATTTTTAATTTGCTGCTTTCCCTTATTTTGCAACATATGGTTTAAGCGATTTTGATGCAAATGTGTGCGCTAATTATTTGCAGATGAGCTTTATACAGACCTCCATTGAAGTGGAATGAAAGTAAATTTGCAATCACTTTAAATTTTGCTAACCATTTACTGTTAAGTAAACTTTGCTAAGTAATTTAATTACCTTGGACCACTGGCAGGCACTGTGTTCCTGGGATTGGAGTGGAGAGGAAAGCTGAATGAAGCGAAAAGAAATGGCAGGGAATATGGACACCTTGGAACTTTTTTTTTTTTTTCTCTTTTAACTGAATTTTTTGCACTTTAAATGTATTGCTGGTGGTTATGTTATGTCTGGTTAATCTAACCTTAACCATATCCCTTTCACCTGAAGAAAGTACTGCAAATTCTTTTAAGAAGCTGACCTAACATCTGATTTATAGGGCTGGATCATCTCCCCAGTTTGCATCTGTAAATATTTCTGCAGGAATCTCATGGATGTGGTGGCCCAGTTGGCTTTAAAATAGGCAGCCTCTCAAAATTGCTTCAACTTTTCTGTCCTGTACTTTCTTACTTCATTCGTACGCTTTTTTTTCCTTTGACATTCTATTCTTCTTGGCCAGTGATTTGCATTCATGTCAGGAAGATAATAATTTTGGTTATTGCCTTCCTCGTGGTTGTTGTTGATTAGTTGTATATATAGGTGTTTTTGTCCGTGGCGTTCCCCTTCTCTTCCAACTACGTACTGTCTGGGACAACCCGGCCCTCCTTTGACCCTGAATACATATATGCAAAAAAATGAAAGAAATGAATGTTGAGGCTGTCCTGTGACAGATTGGAGGAGAAAGCAGGTCCAAGACTGCATTTGCTGTGTCCTGATGGCAACAAGTAGTGCTCAGCTGTTGTGCTACATCCCTGCATGATTAAGTCGCAGGGAAATGTAAATTCAGATAAATCGTATAAGTGATGTGGCTCTGACATCTGTGACTCAATGTAGTGCTTCTTATGAGGATAGGAATACAACATTTATTGATACAGGTTAGGTGTGTCACGTTGCACTGGCATTTTTAATAATTGTAAATTTAAAAAAGGGAAATAAATAAATACGATAACAGCATGATTTAATCTTAATTCACAAAATTTATGTATTATTGATTTCCTTATATATTTTGAGTGAGAGACTCGCACAGTTCACACTTTTTGCTCATCAGGACATACATTCATTTGCTGACTGAGTGAAATATTCATAGTAATGATGTTGTGGTGTGATCCCAGCACAGCGTCAGTTCCACTCACTGAAAGGGAGCAGCACTTGTTCACATACAAGTACAGCTTAAGTAAGTGTAAATATGTTGTCTTGAACCTGTTTAGAGAATTTGTCAGATGACGCTGGTTGTGGAAGCATCACAGCTTGGATCTAAAGATACTTTGATAGTGACAGTTTCATATGTAGTCTTGATATGTATCTAGTCACAATTTTATTTTGCCCTGCAAAAATAAATAGAAAAACATGGGTGAAAACAACTTTATTTGGAATTTAGATGTACTGATAGGATCAGGATATGTGAAAACAAATGCTATATAAATTTCAAACTGCTGCAGATTTATTTATTTATTGGTTATAACATTTTTGGGGGTTTGGGTTTAAAGCAGTCCAGAGCAGCTTTTCAAATTTGAGACTTTTAGCACCCCCTACAGGCATATAGGCAAAGTGTTTTTTACGAAGGTCACCATTCTGCACGCACGTGCGTTTACAGGTGTTTGACATCAGTGAGAAAGACAACCCAAGAAAAACTTATATTATTGACTGAACAGATAAATTTGAAAGACTTTTTACAGTCAGTGATGCATCGTTGGATTTCTGCAGCGTTCTTGCTGACAAACGTAACTATATTCCAAACTATACAACGTTCTTTGAAGATGTAAACAAACGTGCATTTACAGGCATTTCCATGTGGCATCTGTATGAGCAAAACTGGTATCCTGAAACAACAATGTGCAAAACGTCTTCCCCAACCAATTTATCTTTGTTACTGGTGACGTTTAATAACTAAATAACTAACATTAATTACTGTTAGATACACAAGACACACTGTATGTTCCTAGAAGATATACGTCTGATGAATGGAAAAAAAATAAACATCACCAACTTGTATGTCTCAATCATTCCTAAAGAAAACATAAAAAAGTGAAGATCAGTTTATATATAGGCAAACTTACTTGTTCAACAGCAATAGCGAGGAGAGAACTCCATCCAGCTTCATCATCCATCCTTTTTTTAGCTTTTGCTCCTGAGTCAAAGCCTGCTGGAGAGTGATATGCAGCTTTCGCATGGGAAAGTGTCGTCCTGAGATTCAGAAGTTGCTTTATCGTTTTCTACCGACAGGAGGCCCAGATGGGTCTGAGAACTCAGTGATACTTCCAAAAAATAATCACACGTTCTGTTATAAGACAGTTGGAACTGATATTTTATGAGGATGGAGTTATTTTTGTTCTGCTTTATCTTTTTCTGAAATAGGGCAAAATGTTCTTGAACAAAATTGAACTGAGCGTGTCATTGGTGGAATATCTCAGCAAACACTGATACATGAACGTTTTCGAAAGATTTGAGTTCTCTGAATGCACAAGAGGAAGAGAGGACTGGTGCTATTTTACGTTTCACTGCCAATTAGCTTAGCAAAAAGACAAAATATGGTGAAACGTCTAAAGAGCAGGAATAACACATTATGTCTTGCATGTTTAATCTGTAAAGAAATACATTTTGTGGTAGTTGGCGGAGGCGCAGAAAGTGAATTTGCTTTCCACAACAGTTATATTTGGTTTTTAACATTTTTTTGCAAAGTATTGTGATAGTTTTAAATCAGTGGAATATTATACAGATCCGAATGGCTGGGTTAACAGTTTACAGTTCTGCTTAAAGCCATTTTGGATGTTTTTAATGCTGGCAGTCAGCACCAGGCTACAGAATGGAGAAAAATATGGACACCCTGCGCAGTTCTGTAGCCTTCTTGTTAAACTGCATCATCTGGCTGCAAACATGCTGGTTAAGTTCTTTAAGCTTTGCATGATCAAGAAAAAAAGTATCTGACTTTGCTGTTAGTTTTTTTCTTTTCTTTTCATCTTTATCAGCTTCTGTGGGGGGTCTATGGGGATACACATGCAGTAAAATGTGTATACCGTAGGAACATTTGTGTGCTTGTATGTGAATGGGTTTTATGTCTGTTTCTGTGTGTTACTGTCGCAAGCTTAGCCGCGTCCATCACAAGCTCACCCACTGATTTCAATTAAAAATGTTACTGTAAGAAGTTTTCATGTATACGACTGTCTATTGCTATAAAGGCCATTTGCTACCATATGTAACCAACTGTCATTTAGTGAGTGCTTCTCTAAAAGTTTTGTTTTTTTTTTTGTTTTTTTCTCTTCTCCTCATCAATATGTCTTCCTCTGGTGGTAAAGTTGAAACAGCTTCTCTCCTTTCACACCAGCAGGGCTTCTCAGACACACACAGGAAGGCGAGGCTGGGATGGATTTGAAGTAATAAAAACCCCTTTGTTTTAGTTTGTATTGGACCATTCATCATCACTTTATTTAATATGAGGCTGTAATTGTGCCATCCCCAACCCTCACTAATGGCTGTGTTCGTCTGTGTTTGCTTTGTTGATGGAAATGAATGAAATTAGGATAAACAACCGCAGAGTCGCGTGTAATCAAGCCCTGATTAATGTACCAGCGATTCAGCGCCGTTTCTCATTCCACAACACCTGATATCTTTCCCATAAACAAATTGTGTTTGTCTAAATGAAGAAATTAAATGACGCATTTGATGAGTTTATGATTGACCCGGTCCGGCTCGTGGCTCATTACTCTCTGTCTTTGAGGCCAAGAGGTATGTTACTAATGCTCTGTCACTTCCCACACAAGGATTTATCACCACCACTGATTAATGGTAGCCAAACAGCATTTTAATAATTTTATGATTGTGGTTCCTGGCAGTCACAGGGAAAGAACTTGAGCGAGAGAGCAGGAGATAGAGGGTCCAAAGAGGGAGAGAAAGCAGAAGAAAATTTTCATTCCAGATTAAATGTTTTATGCTGGTGCAAGCTGAGCAGGAGGGGTATGATTATGCGCTCCATGTACATCCCCATGAATCTTCCTTTTGCACTTGAAAAGTATTTCATACACATGTTTGATGAATTTCTCCCCCCCCCCCCCTCATTATTACATTTACTTTTCCATTGGAAAGCAACAAATTGGCAGCAAATCTGTGTAAAATACCTCAACAGTGAGTGATAAGTCACCCTAGGGGGTGAAATGTGGAGGTGGATCAAGGAATAGGGCTGATTTTCAAGTTCGGAAAAGGTAGAAGTTAATGGCAGACAGATGAAGATTATGACATAGCCGGTAGATGTTATGGCAGACGCCGATAAAATAACTTGAGTTGATCTAATGGAATTGAGAGATGAGAAGATTATCATATGAATTGATGTTTAAGTTCAGACTCAGGACCAATTTTAATGATGTCAGCTCTAACGTTAACTGTTCATTTTTTCTTCCTTAATATCAGACACATTTACCAACTCATTACATTCAGTTTCCAGCATTTGTCTGACGATGCCTTCACTTTTAGTAGTTTTCCCTGGAGAAAAATTGATGTTTTTTTTTTCCATTCCTACAGAAATGCACTTGCCCAAGTTTTTTTCTGCCAAATCTTGCGAACATATTCACAGATGCTTTTTATGTATTTATTTATTTGAAATAGTTTTAATTGGTAAGTATATTTTTTCTTCCTTAGTTTAATTTTGGAAGATATATTGATTACAGTTACTTCAAATGTGTCTTTCAGTAGATCTGCTATGTATGCCTATTTGTATTTATTTATTTATTTTTTCATCAGTTTTGAACTGCTCATTTTAATGTTATACCATCATGGTAACATCCTGGAAAGTATTCATGGCTTTGTAGTAATTTCTTTCTTTTTTTGTCTTTTTTCCAATCGCAAAATCATTTTTAAAATGCATAATCAACCACATCTCTTTTGAGAATTACTAACTTCAGGTCTTGAATGGTCACCTCTTTCCTCCTCTTCGTGTTCCTCTCAACTCACTTAACTCTGAGACATACATGTATGTTGAAACCCATTTGATTTGAACAGTGCATCCGAAAAGTATCCACCGTGCTTCACTTTGTCCACATTTTGTTCTTTGGGAAGTTTCGCTCATTCCTCTTTGCAGAACCTATCAAGCTCCATCAGGTTGGATGGAAAGTGTCGGTGCACAGCCATTTTCACAACTCTCCAGAGACGTTCAATCAGATTCAAGTCTGGGCTCTGGCTGGGCCACTCAAGGACATTCACAGAGTTGTCCTCCTTTGATATCTTGGCTGTATGTTTGGGGTCATTGTCCTGGTGAAAGATGAACCGTTGCCCCAGTCTGAGGTCAGCAGCGCTCTGGAGCAGGTTTTCATCCAAGATGTGTCTGTACATTGCTGCATTCATCTTTCCTTCTATTCTGACTAGTCTCCCAGTTCCTGCTGCAGAAAATCATCCTCATATCATGATGCTGCCATCACCATGCTTCACTGTAGGGATGGTATTAGCTACGTGATGAGCGGTGACTGGTTTCCTCTAAACATGATGCCTGGCATTCATGCCAGAGATTTCAATCTTTGTCTCATCAGACTAGAGAATTTTATTTCTCATGGTCTGAAAGTCCTTCAGGTGCCTTTTGGCAAACTCCAGCCAGGCTGCCATGTCTCTTTTATTAAGGAGTGGCTTCCGTCTGGTCACTCAGCCTGATTGATGGATTGCAGCAAAGATGGTTGTACATCTGGAAGGTTCTCCTCTCTCCACAGAGGAACGCTGGAGTGGCCATCAGGTTCTTGGTCACCTCCCTGACTTGACCACAGTTGGACTCCAATTAAGCTGTAGAAACATCTCAAGGATGGTCAGTTGTAACAGGATGCAACTGAGCTCAATGTCGAGCTTCATGGCATGTGATTTCTTAGTTTTTTTTTATTTTAACAAATTTGCAAAAAATCTTTACTAAAAACAACAACTTTTTTCACATCATTACAGCGTATTGTGTGTTTTGAGGAAAAAAATGAATTGAACCTGTTTTGGAATAAGGCTGTAACATAGGAAAATGAGGACAAAGTGAAGCGCTGTGAATATTTTTCCGATGCAACGTAAATGCAGTCATGTCTTGCTGGAAATAAACTCCAGATATACTTTTGATTGTTTTATGAAAAACAAGTGAGCATTTTGAATTGGATTCATCTGGACAGAGGAAACAATTTATTTTTAATTCTATGCACAGGTAGTAATTTTTATTTTGATGCCAGCACATGTTTTTGTTGAGGCATGGCCATGTTTGCCCCTGTGTCTTAAGAATATTTAATATTTGAATTGTATTTTTGGTAAAGTGGTGTGTACTACTACATTTAGAGACCAGTGTTTATTTTGAATAGTTTGGGGGGGGGATACATTTTCTCAGTAATCTTTTTTATCATAAAACATATTGTTATCCACTAGGTCCTTGGCTTAAGTTTTATTGCTACTCTTAAGAGTCTTTTATCCTTTTTCTGGTTTTGGAAAAACGATTGAATTTTCCTGGCCAAAGGTCCTGAAATGAAATACCTGTATATTCATTTGACTTATGATTAACACTTTTCTGTTTTCAAATCTGGATTTAATGCAGTTTAGACATATTTTTTAACACCCTGCTCATTTAAGAGGGAGCTACATAACCTTCTTTTTGTAAGTTGATGCATGAGCTTATGTGCATGCACATGCTTAATTTGTGTTTATTCTCTTGGGAATGAAGAGTTAAACTCTACATGCCAACGTGTATACTGGACTGACTCCTGTGGTTTTGAACAGCATGTGTTTTATTCCTGCCACATCAGCAACCTCTCAAAGTGAATGTTAGTTTGAATTAGATTAGTGTGGGTCATTTTTCCATCTACCTCAGAGACACAGGAATAAACGGAGCATGGCTGATAAACATTTAGACACCTGTCGTCTCCAATCTCATGTTCCCGGCCTCAGAAACAGATGGAAGTCATGAGTTGTTTTAAACTTCTAATGGAGTACTAATTGTGTACAGATTGCTCTGTTACCCCATCCCCAACTGACACACACACACACAGCTCATTATTCCTCTCCTCTCCAGCCTTCTAAATCTTTTTACCATTTCTGATAATCTGTCTTTGATTTTTATTCCCCTTTAAAAGTTTCACATCCTTCTTTCCACCATTTGTCCTCTTTCTTCCTCTCCGTCACCCCCTTTTGATCTGCCTCTTCCGTCATAATCTTGCCTCATTTCTGCCAGTCTACAGCCACTCCTTTGTCCCTTTGCGCCTTCGTCTTGTGGTCTTAACATTGTGTTGCAGTCCATAAGTTGACCTAACCAAGTAGAACAGCCCTCCTCTGTGTGACTGATGACAGAGACATCCACCCACATTCATTCAAAAAGACAGCACTGACATATTATTTACAGAAGGCCACACATGCACACACACACACACGCACATTTGTCAAAATTGTTCATTTATCCAACATGCCACACCCAATACTTTCTCTTCTCTTCTTCTGCATCCTGCTGCCCAAATCTAGTGGTTCCAGAGGAGGAGTGAAGAGAAATAAACAGTTAATTAATCCTCCATTGGCTCATTCTAGCAGATTTACGCCTAATTAACAAACCAGGCAATAAGAGGCCCCTGGGTTCCCATATCCTCCCAGCAAAGGCCCCGTCTACCAAAGCAGAAATTCAGCTGTGTGTTTAAGGAGACATAAATATCAGAAAGTACACTAGTCCTCTTTCATCTCCTCACGCTGGGAAGAGGGAATTTCTTTGGGAAAATTAATGTTCGTTTAATTTCCCTTCTTTCTTCCCCTCATATATTTGCATTCTTCAGGTATTTCTCGTCTCTCTGTGTTTCCCTCACTCTCTTTCCCTCTCTCTTTCTCGTATATACATGGAGAACAAGGCCTTTTTCATAGTTAGTACATCTGCGGGACACATGTTCGGTGTATGTACATTTGTGTGAGTGTCTGCAGGCTCATGAATTAGGGCGTGTCACCTCAAAAGAAAGATGTCCGGGCTTGCATCAGCCAATGGTGAAAGTATGCTTTTCTGATGTCCTGAACATTATCACTTGTTACCAAAGGTTGCTCTGTCTCTCTCCATTTGATTCATGCCTCTTTAGAGCCGACAGACAAAGCTGCAGCCAATCCAGGCTGCAGACTCCTGAGTAGAGAATAATGCCATCAGCTCTGTTCATACTCAGGGTAAAGTAATCTTGAGTTGGAGCAGGCTTAATTTATCCAGGCTTGATTCAAACTCCATAAGTGGCCTAGACGTTTTAGCGACAGTCACGTACCCAACTACCTTAAAAGATCGCAATGACCAGAAATCAAATCAAATCAATCAAGAGCATTCATGTTGATTTACTTTTAAGAGTTTTTTTTTTTTTAAATTTAGTCTTTTTAAATGTATTTACAAGTTTTTAATCTGTCCTCTCAAAGTTATGCATTCAAATGGGTTAAAGGAACTGTTTTAGTTCAAGTATAGAATCAGATTATTCAAAAACAAATTTGATTGGGGGAAAAAAGCACAGTGGTTGAAGATATTTTATATTATAAGGAGGATGCTGTGTACTCTGTAACTTGGTCTTTTTTCTTGTGGAGGCCAGTTTATTTGTGCAGCAGTCTATCATTACTCTGAATGCAAACTGAAAAAAGAAACTCTCTTCACCAATATTATAATTCATAAATGATATATAATAATCTCATAATTATGGTACATGATTAATAATTCATTTATTAAATAACTCTGTAAACTCTACATCTCTAAATTTCAGTGTAGTCTTCCCTGCAGGTTCAGCTTGAGGGCAAACAGAAGGCAGTTATTTCACCGTAGGGTCCAGAGCCTGAGGTCACTTCAGTCAGCTGACAAAAAAGCGACAACTTTTAAACATCACACCTAAATGTTCAATGTCAATGTTAAAAAGAAGAATATACTAATTATTTTAGTCTTGGTTCTTTTTAAGATGGCAGAATCCAGACTTCCCCTGTTCGTTCCAACGTTCAGGTGCACATTTTCTGACTGACTGCAGCCACATCACCTCTGTGCTGATAAACCAGTCGAAATCAGCGATACTCTCAGTTGAATCCATCTGGAAACAGCAGTTTCAACAAAAGCTAAAGAATATTCACCTCATGATGGTTTGATTCATCAGGAGAATGTTAGACAACATTAGATGCATTTCATGGTGAATTTAATCTACAGTGTTCAAAAGCAAAGATGCACAACCGTTTTTCCTCTACTCAGTGAACTTTGCTGGGTTTTCTTCTAATAATATTGAAAGAATCATGTTCATTCATCCTAACTGTTAAAGCTCTGGGTTTGTTTGTTTGTTTTGTTTTTTTCTTCCCTACAGACACACGCGTCAGTAGAATCTGTGTCTTAGAAATGTGACAGTTGTCAGTCAGCCTGGCTGGCATTGACTGCTGTTGTTGTTTGTATAACCTGATAAAAAATAAAAGCTCTGCTTTATTCTGAAGGCAGCAGTACTCTTACTGTGTTCATGTGTGTGTGTGGATGAGATTAGTTGCACTGCAGTGCTAAATTAAACCTTTAATTGTGTTTTTAACTGCTAAAAGCCTTCAAATGGCCATTTAGTGTTCAAATCTGTCTGAATTTTCAATGTAGTCCCCGCATGACCTGCGACCTTACCTTGATAGAAACATGGACTTAAACAAGCTTACAGCAGTCTTGATTAATCCGTCTGGATTGAGTTTGCTGACTGTGAGAGACAAATGTGTTGCGAGAGTGTGATGGACGTACAGCAGTGAGGAGATGCTCAGTTTTGAGAGAGAGAGGAAAAAAAATACAGCACGTCTGACAAGTGATATAGGCAAGGGGGAGTATGCTGGGGGGTTGTCTCCAAATCAGGGCTAATCGGTGGGATCAGCCAGAGTGAATAGGCTAGCTGTTATTCTGAATTGGCTAAGATATGTGGTTATATGATAGAGAGCAAGGGATTAAATCTTTCTACAAGCATTGTTGGGCCTCCCATACAAACTGGTTTTTCCTCCTCCCTCGTACACACACAAGACACACATCAGTATGAGAGCAGGGATGAGCACTGATGATAAATGTATAATCCCCACACACACATACACCATTAAACCCTGTGGATTACAGTTTGAGGAATTATTTCTGTTGTTTCTCCCTCCGTTTTGCTCTTTCCTCTCCTCTGCTTTCACTGCCCTCGCTTGTCAACAGCTCCTCTTGGCCCGAGCTGCCAATCCGAAGCTTTGATGAAGCAGTGTCAGCTATTTGTTTGGCCAAGCACAAATGAATCTCTGAATAGAAAGAGTGCATGAGGGATAGATGGGGAGACAGAGGAGCTGAAGGAGTGGGAGATTGACCATGCTAATCTGCCACCTTCTTCCCTCTCTCTTCCTTTTTGTTGTCTTCCGCACAGTTTTCTTTCTTTCTCCCTTCATTCTTAACTCTGACTCTGCCTTTATCTCTTAAGCACAGACTGTGCCAGTGTGGGCTTGCAGATGATTACCGGTGTAATCACTCACATTTTAGATGATCTGATAGGAGAAAAAGGCCTACAGATCATCTTAACACCCCCTAAATCCCCTGAACTCCATCTCCTAAAAACTGTGTCCAACAACTACTTTATTTTTGTCCTCAGCATTCTTTCTTCAACAGTAGGTCATCAAATTCCCTCAGAAAAGCCCACTTAAAACAATGCCCCAGTAAGCCCATTCTGCCAATATCCCCTGTTTATTTCTGTGTAATGTAAGCCCTGGATTTGTCAGTGTAAGTAGATTGGGGCACAATGTAAATACAAGTGGAGTTGATGTTGCAGAGTTACTTACTAAGTGGCTGCTTGCCCTGCTTTAGTGAGGGCTGCTCTGTCGCTGGGGAGTTTTAAAGCCCGTTCAACAACAATCGTGGGGGAACTGCTGAACCTAACAGAAAAAAAAAACGTAGAAGTAAAGTTTCTTCTTCATTTTTGGTTACTTATTGTGTCGTAGGTATGCAATTTTAATTAGGATTGAACACAGATGGAAGCTCAAATAGGTAACTTTAAAAGTAATTCAAATAATAATAGCAACTGAAGTGTTTAACTATAAAGTTTTAACAAGTATGAACTGAAATCAGATTTTACATGGAACTGTGGATAGAATAAAATGTATTATAGTCTAATCTGATCAACAACCTTATTGTTTAGTATGTTTACTTTTGCTTTAGATCTTGCAACAAAGTCAATATGGCCGGAGGAACGTAAGAGTGAGTCTGCATTGTTACTGCACCAGCACACTGTCTCCATGCACCAAGTTAGTGGAGTTTACACAACTTTTAAACAGCACATCAGCAGCATGTGTGCGCCCTGCGTTATATGCTCATCGTTGTCGCTTACATGATACATGTACTACCAACACTGATGTAGTTTACACTGCATCATGTGATCTAACATTTGGAAATCATTTGGATTTTAAAAGAGGGAAGGAAAGGAAGCGTTGATAGGCAGTTGCATTGCCAAGATAACCATTGACCTGGTCAGTCCCTGGATTATACAACCAGCACAAGCAAGAATAACAAACATAAAGAGACCTATATTCAATAATTTTCCAGCAAAATCATAGCCACAACTTAGTGAGTTTAAAGGTTATGAGGTGCTGAATGTTTTCTTAGTTTGTGGCAACCTGACATGACATATGTTGTGACATGACACTAAATATACCTTAGAGCTGGCATAGAGGATAATAACTAGTCAGTTTTCCAACTACAGTTGTGTGCCAAGCTTGCATATCATAGAAGAAGGTTCTCCAAGAACTATCAACTGCAGTTTACAGTTATCACAGTGCCCCCGTTTCAATCCAGTGTTTAAACAAACTCTTCAGTCGCGATGCCGCTTTATTCATTTAGGCATATACATGAATCAGACTTAAATAACGCTCTAACAATGTGTTTAAAAGCAGACCAAAAATAATAATAATAAGATCCGTACGTAGCAAAATTACCTAATTGTCTCCTAATCGTGCTAATATCTCAAAAATTGCAGGCCATGTAAACATAATCAGTGCTCTGAAAAGCACCCAAAATTTCTTTTGTATGGTTGATGCATCTTGGGAACTGTTAATTACACTTGAAGGGTTCCCTCAGCAGCAGCCAGGGAGCCCTGAGGGGCCACTGGTGAGGCTGGTGGGACGGGAGGAAACCGATTATTTTGGTCTCAGGGCACCAATAGATGGCCAGATGAACCAGCAGGGCCCCATTCTTTTATTTATTCTCCCAGTGGACCTCCCTACAGGTCTGGGACATGAGGCCTGCTCACACCAGACCAGCCCTGCATTTGAAAAAAGGTTACTTTTATGTTAAGCATTTTGTTTAAAATCTTCCCTGCAACAGAACACTCAAGGTTTACACTTTTGCTATGGTGATGGGATGGTATTGAGTAATTAGGCTCACATTGGTCAATTTAACAAATGTGGATTTTGATTCATCTATGAACAACAATGATCTTGACCCCAAAAAAATGCTTTTTCCTTTAGTAAGACCTATAACATACAGCTGTATCCCTGTAATGAGCTCTGCCTCCGTGTGTGTGTGTGTGTGTGTGTGTGTGTGTGTGTGTGTGTGTGTGTGTGTGTGTGTGTGTGTGTGTGTGTG
>JBAMYA010000005.1:9315004-9338087 GCA_037176975.1 Arrhamphus sclerolepis
GTGTGTGTGTGTGTGTGTGTGTGTGTGTGTGTGTGTGTGTGTGTGTGTGTGTGTGTGTGTGTGTGTGTGTGAGCGAGCGAGCGAGCATACAGGGGTGATAATCCCGTTCCCCGTTTGCAGAGCCCCAGTGAAACCCTACTAAGCCACTTCATTCACTTTGATCCAGTTTTGGGGGCCAGTTTAATTTCCCATAATGCCGGTGATCAATGATTTCCTTTCAGCACTGATGTAATTAGTGGTTTTAAGCCAATTTAGCGCTCCTATCTGACAGTGTTTTAGGTAGGCTGGAATTTATTATCCGAGGTGCTTTAAAGAAAGATCAATATCAGCTCACACATAGTTACATGACCATATGAACACAAGCAGCGTGTGTAGAGGCGGTAATAATTTTGTCCATTAACAGTTACCCTGCCTTCTCTCTGTACCTTCAACAATTTGTGCGGTTTAGAAAAGTATGAAAATGAACTGTTAAAACAATAAAGATCTTCAACTAATCAATTTTAATTTTATTTGCACCTAAGGATTGGCAGTGTTTTTTTAAATATTCAAATAGACAGTAGATAATAAGTACATGAATAGCTTGCGTAGATGTCATGTTGATATGCAGTTAAACTGCTAAAATTATGGAAGTGTGTTACTACCAGGGGCATGGAGTGGTTTTCCTGCACCCTCAAAACAACTAAAGAACAATGCCAGGCTTCTGTAAAACTTGTGCACTGTGAGCCAAGATGATAATGGCGTACAAATGAGAGAAATATGCAAAGCCAAAGACCACGGCTATCAAAAAAATTCCACGTGGGACTCCTCAAAAAATAAAGATACATTAAAATGAGCTCCAGTGTGCCACTATATCATGAGTCTACCATGATATGTTGGTTGAGGCTGATGCAGGTGTCAGCAGCACACCCGAGCTGCATGTACCTCATTCTTCCTGGATCCGAGGCACAACTGCATTAGGTTCCCAAGTAATGAAGTATATCTCATTATGCAGGAGTATGATTCCCTCTCAAACAGCTCCAGGGATATTTGAGCTCCGGTACTAACACTCAGCTATGTTTAGCATCTCAAGTTCAAAACATGTTATTTCATCTTACTTAAGAGCCATTTTTTTTCTTTTTTCTTTTTCTTTCCTTTGTTGTATTACACCTGTGAACCTATATTAATTATAGCATTGCATCGCTAAACATTACATTGAAGAAGAAAAAACAAAAAAAAATGTATGGCTATCGCTCTCTTTCCTTTTCTCTCATTGTCGTGTGTGCGTGTTTACTTTTCCAAGTTAAAGTAATTATTTTTCCTTGAAATATCTATGCATAATTCATCAAATTAATTATAAATATGCTATTACCCGATTAAGAAAGGGTTGTTTTATTAATTAACAAGATTAAGTGGTTTGAGCTCGAACAGGATGGCCTGATTACAAGTGGTCAAATGATTAATACAAGCTACCGTTAGTATCGTCACTGATGTCCAACTGCTATATGCTTCTCTGAACAAATAATTTAATTCTTAATTTTATGAATAGTGTCAACTATTGTATTTGTTTTCTACCAATATTATATTGCCTTAATATCACTATTGGCCAAAACGGGGTAAATGTTTGCCAGCTCCTGTCAGAGGCTCCTCTGAACATATTAACATTTTAAATAAAACTATTTTTCATTTTTGTTCTTAAGTTTTGTCATTATTCACATCTCGAGCCTCACACCTGCTGTGTAGTGGAGAGGGAAGAGTACTGTTAATTCTGTAAAGAATACCATTCATGTTGTTACATTTAAAACAGTGTAGCACTAAAGTTAACTAAGTTTGGGGTTTCAGATAATGATTATGAAATCGTAGGTTGATTCGTTGATTAATTAGTTAAAAAAAATGTATGTGATCTACAGTCAGAAAGAAGTAAAGACAGAAATTTGTATCTCAGACAAAAGTAAAAGTAAATTCTTCCCTCTCCACTACACAGCAGGTGTGAGTTTTGCACCCAACAGTGCGAAAAGTGTCTTCAGTAGTGCTATAAAGGAAAAAATCCAGAAATATCATTGTCAGATTTCCATTTGTCGCATGATTGATGCAGTAGAATGTTGAAAAATGGGACTCGGGTATTTTTGAGGAGCCGTTTGCGTTCTGAATGCAGAACTCATTAGATTTATTATCATCACTATAATTTCCATCTTTACTATCATTAGACATTACTGCCCTCATTTCGTAATGACCCCATGGTCAAAGCTGACCAGTAATCTCCTCTCTCATTTACCTGGCTGTCCTTTGAATTAAACCCTTCCTGCAGGGCAAACACACTTGTGTTGAGGGCCACAACCTGAAATTACCACCAGACCCTTCGCCAAGTCTGAGTAAGATGTCATTACTGAAAAAGCCTCAGAGTTTTTCTTTTTTTTTTTCTTCACCCTTTTGAAGTGTGTCGTACTTAGATGCCACTGCCCTTTAACCTTGTTCGGCTTTTCAGCTGTGTGTTTGTGCGTGTGTGGAATTTACTGTTTCCATTTGGCTGACCAATCTTTAAAGTTGCTCACTGGTCTGTTTGCAGCCAGGGGGTGAGGCATTGCATTGAGTAGTTTCAAATGGAACCAAACTAAGCCTATATGCAAACAAAACCCGGGGAATTAGGGGAACTAAGCTGGCCTGTTCACAGCAACTCCCCAGCCAACTCTGAACCACAGAAGAGGAGAGAGTAAAGCAGAGAAGGGAGACAGGGGCAGTGCAAGGCTCTCTCAGTTCTCATGAATGGTCTGCTCTTTTAATTGTGTTGAACAAAACAACAGGGGCTAAGTAATGGGGTTTTAAAGCGAAGCACATTTGGATGGATTGTGTAACGCCCTGTGTGGGTGTGAGGCAGGGAGCAAAGATGCAGAGAGACACGAAGGGCGAGTGGGCGGTATTGTGTAGCAAGAACAAAAGGCAGAAGTTGGCTAACCGAGGCACGCATTGAAGGGCCTGGATCCAAACTGGCCAGCTAATTACTGACATGCATTGTCAAGGTGGTGGAAACACAACAAAAACGGGATAAAGATAAATTTTCTACCTCATCCTTCTCACTGTCAGACACAGAAACAAATCTTGTAAATTGAAAAAAGAAAAAAAAAATGAAGCCGGCAGATAGCAGTAGAAGGGATCAGAGGGATAAAGCTATGGGAGTGTAACAGTACAAAGCAGCGCTTCATAAGACTCCCTTTATTCTGTCAATCCCAGCTCTCATCCACGCTATAGACTGCTCTTATACGTTTTTCAAATAAGGAGTTTGGAGGGAAGGCTGCGAGACCAAAACAGAAAAATAAATAAGCCTGGAGTACACTTATTTTTAGGTCAGTTTTAAGAGAAACGAGAGAATCAAAAGGTTACACAGGTGGTCAGAGTCCTATCGAGGCTGCAGTTAGCAATCACAGAGGCCACGAGTGAGAGTCTTGAGTGGGTTGCAAGGCAGCCATATCTTGTGGAATAATTTACAAAGAAAATAGAGGTGGAGAGAAAAAAGGTGGAAATAATGTTCGGGTTATTAACACTGACGTTTTGTAGAGAGTATATCCTCTCCTGACCTGTTTGTTCTGCATCCAGCGCTTTCAGACTCTGGACTGCTGTTTTTCTAATTCTTTACTCATTGTTTGTATTTTGACAAGTGTTTTGAGAAGAACAGAAAAAAGGAAAGAAAAACCTCTTGTCCTCCCCAAACTACGCCAGGCTGGTTTTCTTCCTCTCCCAATTTTTTTTTTTTTTTTTTCTATTACCATGGAGGTTTCACAAGCGTACGCCGGCGATTTAGAGATGAAAGGGATGGAATCATCCCGATTCCTGCCCTGCCACTGAGCCGCTCAAACTCCCTGACAAAGCTGTCAGACTCCATTTTGGCTCCAGCTGCCAGAGTAAACTTGCTCTGCCATTTACAATCAACAAGAGGCAGCACAAAGTCCCGCTCCAGCCCATGTCAGAACCCTCCAACTGCTCCCCTTTTCAGAGGCATTAAAGTGTATTTTCTACTCTTTCTGTCTTTTTGGTTTTTCAGGGCTGAGTCTTTCCTCTTTTTTTTCTCTTTGTTTTATATCTCACCAAATTTATTCCCATTGAGATCTTTTTAGTTTAATTAAATGTGATTATGTCCAACCTAAGTTTTTTTTACACAGAAAAAACATGTCAGTATTTTCTTTTATACAGAAATTTTTGGTCTTGCTTTCCTCTTTTTTTTAATTATATCTTTCCACTTTTGACTGTCTACTGCTGCATGAGAAAGTCATTGCAGGTTACAAGGAAACTTAATTTCAGAATAAGTCTACTAGTTCATGGCATCGTGTCGAGGCATCATGCAGGCATGAGAGAGAATTTGTGTTTGCTCAATTATGGGGAAAAAAGGGATTCCAGGGATAATCTTGAAATCATGATTATTTAACATGGTTTCTCATTAATTTTACATCATGCATTTATTTAACTTTAAGAAACAGCTTTTTTTTCCCTTAATTTTGTCTTGGCTTCTGAGGTTGAACTTTAAATACATTGGACTGAAAAGTAAAGAAATAAATGTAAAACAGAAATGTGCACAGAAAGCTTCCACTACCACCGAGGCCAGTGCTGTGTTTAACCAAGTCAGTGAAAATGATCCCAACGTCTCAGGGCTTTTTCCTTTGCTTGTGCTCCAAATCCACACCACCATGTTTCATGAAAGTTGATTCTGTAGCTTTTGCATGTCCTTATTATCAGACAAGCCGCAACAGTCAGAAAAGTTGAGCTGAACAAGTGATCCAGATCCATTGTCTATGTGTCAGCCACAGAAATGTTCACAGGTAATCAAACATTGGTCTGCAGCGGCCACACTGACCAGGATGATTGCAGTTTGATCTAATCCAGGCTGATACTGATTCCGTAAAATAAATGGTCAGTGCTGATTATTTCAAAATAAGTCATCTGAATAATTGATCCATCATAACTGTGGTTAGATCTCATTGATTAAAAGTGTTGTTTGCCCACATCATTGCTCAAGCTGAACTTGACACTGAGAGATGAATTTACAGAAGGCAAATGTCTGCTTTTAAAGAAAGTGGTGCGATGGATTTATAACAGAAAATATAACTGTGAAGCAAAATACAGCACAATTACAGTTTTATCTTAATAGGGGCTTCCCTGGTCTCATGGAATATGATGTGTAAGAGGGCAGAACTTGGGCAGCATGGTGGCTTGGAGGTTAGCATGGTGGCTTGGAGGTTAGCATGGTGGCTTTTAGGTTAGCGCTGTTGCCTCACAGCAAGAAGGTTGTCGTTCTAATCTGGCTGGAGTTTGCATGTTCTCCCAGTGCTTGCATGGGGTTTCTCTGGGCACTCAGGCTTCCTCACACTGTCCAAAAGCATGTATGTTAGGTTAATTAGTGTCTCTAAATCGCCCATAGGAATGATTGTGAGTGTTTGAGTGGCCCAGGTTTCCCTTGTAAGAGAGATCATTGATCTCAGTGGGACTAACCCGTTTTAAAAAAGGTTAATAAAGTAAAATCAACTGACACTCTTCCAGGTCTTTGCAGACCTTGTCTTTCTTTGTTATGACTTCCTCTAGTTGTTCCAGGTAAAGTAAACAGGATCAACACTCATGTTGCTGCCAGTGATGATCTTTTCCTTATGGAAATGACGGGAACATAGCCTGGAATTTCTTGTGAGATTCAGCACATCAGCAGTCTTCCCCATTTTGTTTTTATGAATCAGTGGAAGTTTTAAATAGTTACTTTCAAAACCGTAAGTTTTCATATCTTCCAAAAGCCACAGATGCAGTAGTAATGACCATTTTCAACTGGTGCTGCCACCTAGTGGATACCATTTCTCTGCAATCACTGGTAGTCCCTATTATCCTGTTTTCATATTTCAAAGCCAATGTACTAATTAAAAATGAAACAGAAACTAGCCATGGCGGTCCACTTTTCAGTTTAGGATCTGCAGGTACTTTGTTAGCACATGGATGCTCATTATGTTGCAGAGCAAATGAATGTAGGAACGCATGTTTTCCCTTAATATAGATATACATCAATTTTTCTCTGCAAGCCGTGTCCCAGTCACAAAACCCAGAGCTGTTTCACTGTCTCTGAGAGGACACAGGGAGGATGAGAGACAAAGAACAAACATGACAGAAAGTTAGAGGATGCTGGGTTCCTCACCTGCAGTCATGCTCCTGGTGTGAGAGGAAGAGTCTCCGTTCCCTGGTTGAGCTTTCATGTAGAGACACTCGAGGGAGAATGAAAGAAACTGATGCAGAGGTGAGATGGGGCCATGACTTTGTTTATCAAGGAACTTTTCAACTTTGATCGTGGAAAAAATGTTAATCTCCTCAGAAAGATCAAATTATTGGCATGCACCAACCAAAGAAAACATCTTATGAGATTGCTGAAACTGCTAAAATTAAGTTAAGAACTGTCCTGTGCATTATTTAAAACTGGAAGAATAGTGGAGAACAATCATCTTCGAGAAAGAAATGTAGCCAGAAACAAAATCTTAAATGATCGTGATCGGCAATCACTTAAACGTTTGGTAAAATCTAATCATAAAAAAAAAAAACAACAGTAGAACTCACAGCTGTAGCCTTAAGAAAACTGCTTATCAGCCAGGTTAGTCTGGGAAAAAAGGCTTTGATTTGTTAGGGAGCATGAAGTTTGGACTCTGGAGCAAGTGAAGAAGGTCATGTTGTCTGTTGAGTCCAGGTTTACCCTGTTCCACAGGGATCGATGCATCAGGGTGCCTCGCACCTACCATACAAGCCTGTGGGGGCAGTGATATGATCTGGTCTAGGTTCAGCAACATTATGAGAGGTCAACTGACTGCCAGAATATACTGAATGACCAGGTTATTCCACCAATGGATCTTTTTCTTCCCTGATGGCACAGGAATATTCAAAGATGACAGTGTCAGGATTCATCAGGCTCAAATTGTGAAAGACTGGTTCAGGGAGCATAAGGCATCCACCAGACCAGACTAGACCTGAACCCCCATTGAGAGTCTTTGGGGTGTGCTGGAGAAGACATTGCACAGCGGTCCGACTCTCATCTTCAATACAAGATCTTGGTGAAAAATGAATACATCAATGGACCAAAATAATTGCTGTGACATTGCAGGAGCTTATTGAAACGATGCCACAGCAAATGCAGGCTGTAATCAAAGCTTAAGGTGGTCCAATGAAATATTAGAGTGTGACTTTTTTGTTTTGGATGGAAAGTGTATTTTTTTATATTTAATGTCTTCAAATCATACTTTGAAAACATGAGTAATATTAATTAGCATTTGGAGTAAAATAAAACTGATTTAGTCTTTTTCTCTTGAATTATTAAACTTAATTGCAGTATCTTTGACAGTTTATCTGAAGCAATGATTGCTACTGTCATTAAAGACTTCAGTCTGAAGTGCTTGGGCCCTTGTACCGCCGCCACTTTCTTCACTTTGAAGTGAAATCATCATCTGTATAACTTCACAATTTTCACATTACACCTCACCGTTACAGAGGGAAAATACTTTACTCAAATCCATTTATTCTGCCATCCTCCACCCAGCCTGAATCATCAGACCGGCTGGTCTCAGCACGGCCCAGATCGGCTCGGAATGAATCGGCGCGTCCATAATCTCTGTGCTGGCATGTTAATTTTCAAGTCAAAGGGGCAGCTCCCTTTTCATCACGGCAGAGGCTGTGGAATATTCAGCGCGCTGCAGATGTTCATGAATAATGTCTGTGGCCAAACCCCTGGCTGAGGCTGGGGGAGGAATAGAGGGATGAGTTGGTGGGGGGAGGGAAGGGGGGGGGGAGGCAGTGAGGCCAGATGAATTACACGTAGGGGGGATCTGACAGGCGGCGTGAAGCTTTGTGATCATTCCAAAGTTCTAATAATCTCTCTCACCTTCTCCATCTCCCCAGTAATGAAAGAGAATAGGTGATTGCACCCCAGGCTATGTTCCCCGCGTAATGACTCCTCCAAAGGCACAGAGCCGCCAAGGAAAAATGAACTTTGAATGAGCAGCGAATTGGCTCTGACAGAGTGATAGACCATGACACAGATTTTGTAGCAAAACAGACGTAGTGCTAATTGATTATCAATATTTTAAGCAAAGTGATGAAAATAAGCATTAAGAGATGAGAAAGAGAGAAGGGAGTGCACAACACTACCTTCAACGTGGGCTGTCATTTGTCTAATGTCCCACGTTCCTTCTCTTCCTCGTGCGTCTAGTGGAGCCAGGCAGCCGCACACCCCCCCCTCTTCTTTTCCTCCATTCTCCCTACCAACACATACACAAACACACACACACACTTTGAACTCATTTTGGATGATGTTTTGGCTGTTATGGTCAAGCATGTCCCTGAACATGTGCTAAGTTGGCAAATCTTTGTTTTATGCATTTCTGAGCTCTCACCTGCGTTTCTGACTTTGATTTTGTGCTGAATCGTATCAGGCCAGCATTACTCACTTTGCCACTAAGAGAGTATCATTTAGATCACAATACATTTTAATTTCTATCTTTTTTTGTTGTTGTTTAGAAAGAAAATATATGACCCACAAAATGAAATAATTATATAGTATTTCTTAGTATTACATGCACATAGAAGTGCTCAGACTCAAGCACTCGACCCATCATTTATGCTATAAGTCCACCAAAGCAGACCAGCTTTAGCCGAGACCACCAAGTTTGTGTCTATTCTGTGGTGTGTGTTTGTTCCTCTAATATGGTCAGTTGTTTTCGGCCCCGCTGACGCTGCCAAGGTCCCTGCACTTCTGCCTTTCTTTTCTAAGTGGCCGCCCTTTTGAACCTCCTTGTGTCAGCACTGCGATTAGCGGCTCCAGTTTACCTTTCATGTGCGGGGGTCCTGATAGATTTAGTCCCATTTATTCTCTTTGCAACCACCACTGCCTCAGCTACACACATGATACACTCAGTGGTGTGCCATTACAATGGCATCCAGCAGGCTTTCAGCAGAAGAAGCAGAGCCTATTCTCCACTATTCTCCATTCAACAGCAAGCTCAAGTGCATTCATACTAGAATAGATGAACATATACAAAACACACATTCACAAAAAGACCATGTTTTTGCACCAAAATAGTGCTGCAAACGACTCGTCCTCACGTAGCAGAGTGTGGTTATTAATTCTTATTATCATCATCATTATTTGTAGTATTATTCAGCTTTTCTGGCAACAGATGTACTTCACTATGTGAATATGTAAGGAGTTATAGTATTAAAAAAAACTTTACTGGACAGAAAATAACAATTCAATTCAAGTATATTTTCTTATATTTAGTCATGTTTAGCTTCCACACAATTTGATATATTCCCAGTAATTATTACAATGGGGCTTTGCATTGTTTTATGTGTAAAAGATATACTTCTTTAAACTTATGCTGTTTTCCTCCATTTTTTCTCAGTTTTTCCTACTGAATTGGAGATATAAATAAATAAACTAGCAAGCAAGTTCATTATTCCCATTCTAGTGACTTCATGTGTGTGTAGTCTAATTTGGGTCCTGCCAGTGATCTCTTCTACTTGCATAAAAATCAACATGTCAGGGAGAAGATAGTTACACAAATATCATATTTAGACGGCAAAAGCTGTGAACAACAAGCATGTCTCGAGTGTTTTTTGCTTTTTCCCTGTCTATTCTTTTTAATTGGATTGTGGCACAATGTCAAAGGATGCGTGAAAAATCACTTAGATATGTGCCTTGTTAGAAACAATTTCTTTAATCAATTCCATAGACTCTAAATTAACGCCGTCAAGCATTTTTTTCTGTACTGGCTCTGAACTGAACTAGTAAAAAGTTAAAGCCCACTAAAACAACAAAGATAGTGCCACTCTAAGGTTGCACAGATATTCAAATTAACCCACAAATTAACTTTACAGAGGCTGTAGTTCTGACACTCAATGGAGAAACAACAGCTAGGAGTGGAGCATCTCATTTTCACATAATGGCACAAACCTGTTCAAAGGTTAGAAGACTACAAGTGTTTAAAATAAGCAAGAGAGTGCTTAAATGGAAAGAGGTTAGGGAAAGGGATGACACGGTAGAATGGAGGACATAGAGGAGATTAAAGAAAAGCTAGGAAGACGTAAGGAGGAGAGTGTAGCATGTAGAGATATGGCAGGGTTGAAGTTGAGGGTGAGATGTCATTCAGAGGCCCCAGGATGCTTAATATTTTACCATGTGATCCCTGCATTATGGATTTGGTGCAATTGCCCTCTCAAGACCTTTGTGATGCACATAGCCACTGATGTTAGGGAAGATCTTTCTACAGAACTTTTCTCTTTATCTAAAAGTCACGTCCATCCTCCTACCAGTAACAGTAATTTCACAGTTAATAGGCAGACATAACAATGAAATGTTTTAATATGTACTGGAAGCCTTAAAAGACAAGAGCATGTGTAATTTACATATGATATTTCCATATTGAGGGTTCAATGTTGAACTTTGTTTGACCTGGTAACTATATTATTTTTGCTAGCTTTTTTCCACCCTAAGGCTTGTTTGTTATATATTTTTGTAAAAAATACACGAATGCCCTATATTTCTATGTGGACTTTTGTGTGAATCCTCAGGTTTGTTTGAGCGATCATGTGTGCGCGCTGCCCATGGCAATGCTTGGTCCTCAGAGTAACCTCCCCTTCTGATCTTCCTGACCGCTGGAGGCTTTCACTCCTCCCCAGATTCTTCTCTGTGGCTCGGGGTCTCAGACCTATCTCCCAAAGACTGCATCAGTGCGGTTGCAGAATCGCGGGAAACACTTTCACCCTTTAGTCTCCAGGCCAAGCTAGTGTGGTGGGTCAAAGCCACCCGCATGCATTGGAAAGACACCTTTGCGCGAACCAAGTGGAACCTGTTCTCAACCTCGGACCTATAGTACAGATTTTTGCCCAAAGGAAATTAGACGCAGATCTTATTGCGTTGTCTAGAGACAAACACTTTAATGTGGAGACGGGGTTTCCTCTGAAAAGAGCAGGTTTGCTCTTTTCCTTTCTTTTCTTTTGGACATTTCTAATTTAAAAAACGGAAGGCAACTTTGACCACGGATTGAATTTCAATCCAGAATACTGTTTGTCAAGATTTTTTTCTTTTTTTTCCTAGGGATATTTTATCTGTTGAAATACGCAGTAGAAGGACATGATTCTGGCTTGTAGGTCTTAAATCTATCATGCCATAGTGGAATAAACTCCAATGTTTGTCCTGAGATAAAACTTCTCCTCCTTGTCTCTGAAGTAATTACAGTATTGTTACTGAGAGGAAAATGCAAACATGAAGCCAAGTATGTTGACTTAGAGGCGTGCTTTGAAATAGAACAGAACTGATGAACACAGCAACAGCATTGTGCACATTGTTTCTGATACACTGTTAAGTACGTAGAGATGAATATTTTCACACATTGAGATAACCGACTCAGTTTCCCTCTGACTCCACGTAAAATAAATAAATAAATAAAAATAGTGCAGAGGACAGCAGTCATTCTGCTACAACTCAATGGCAGTGTTCAGCACCTGCATGTGACTCCTTCAATTAGACAACGACAAATAAATAATTGATTAATCTTGTAAAATATCCTTTTCTGATTGTTAATTTTGTAAATGTTTCATGAGTGTCATTCATTTAATTTGAGAGCAGGAGAAAAGGGAGTGCTGTGCTCAGGTTCATTCAAGTCTCCTGACTTGAAAGAATTTTCCAGTGATTTTCACTCAGAGAACGATCCTACTTCAGTGACTTGATTACAACTTGATACGCCTCTTCTTTTTTTCTTCTTCTAATTTTCATAGAAGATCTTTATCAGGCCTCAACACAATTTGAGCAGTCTTTAATTATCTTCTGTCATATTATATGCTTTCTCTTTAATAGTTGGATGTGGTGCTTTGCTTAATAGATCGCTTTGTGTATTTCATGCTTGTCCATTAAATCAGAATATCCCACACTCAGTTAAACAGAAGTTCAAGGTGAGCTGGTTATGATAGAATCCTGCATGTAGCCACAGGCATGTGCATCTAAACACATAATACACAAGCAAGGCCCGGCTGCAGCCTCCAGCTTGTGTTGGCTGTGTACTGTGCCACCCAGTGGTTCTTCAGGATATTGCTTGTGCCCTTGCTCCATTTAACCTCTACACCTGCTGGAGTTTCTTCTCTGTGTTTGCATCAGTCCCACAGACTCAGGAGGTTTATTTGAGCTCTCATGAAAAAGTTTAAAGAGAATTGTTTGCTTTTTACCAAATTAGAATCACCTCAACTGACAAAGAATTGGGGTTCAAGTTAGTTTTTTTTTTTTTTTTTAATGGATTTTTTATTGCATGTACTAAACACTGAGTAAAAATAATACTATATGATAGAAGTGTTCTCTTTCAACCATCTTCTCTTTGATAATAACTGAAGTTGATGCACCTGAAAAGAAAAATCATATATACTGAGGTGTGGGTGTGGGTGGGAGGGTTAAAGCTTTTTTTGTAGCGTGCAGGGATATGTCAATGACATTCACATCTGGCTGCTTATTGTGCACAGCCGTTGGATTATTCATGGCATCTTCATATTTTGTTTCCTTTTAAAATTTGTTATGATTACTTATTTTTTGCCTAAATTGCTGGATCACAGTTCATTTCTGCATAACTGGAATCTTTCTTCGATGTACTTTTTATCTCGTCGTTCTGTGTGTCTGTACATCTTGTTATATGTTAGCTTATCTGTCTCCCCGTCTCTCAAGCATCCTCGTTGTTTTCTTATATTCCTTTGTTTCATCCCTTTTCCCGTCAGTGTTGTTATTCTTCTGTGTTTGAACATGTTTGGCTGTCTGTCTGCCTTTCTTTCAACCTGTCTGTCTGTTTTGCACACACGTATACATGTGTGTGTAAAACAGACATGTGTATATGTGTGTCTATATATAATTGTCTTTGCTGCCTCTCTGGTATTCAGTGTAGGTTTGAGGCCTGGCTGCCGGGCTTCACTGTAAAGTGTTCAACTGATTGGAGGGGACAGTTTTCCAATGGCGCCGTGCAGCCTCTAATATTCTGTTTGTCGTCGGGTGTGAGGCTGATTTATCACGCCTCCTCTCCTGCTGACATTCAGATTCACTTTGATTGGTGGCTGGACAGAATGACAGCCACTGCTATGGGTACTACTAACACCTCTCTGGCTGCTGCACATGCGCCGTGTCACATACACAGATGGGATGCTTCACATAGTCCCAGCAAGTTGTACAGTGGATATGAGTATGGTTGCGTTCAGACATGCAGTGCATTGCATAATCGCTTATAAACTGGTGCAAATTCTCAGACTAAATGGCTAAACTGTTTTTGCTGCTCTCTGTATTCTGCCAATTTGCGTTACATTGTGTTTATTGAGCTTTTTTGTTTTCCTCTCACCTGATCAACCCTATAATATGATAGGCTCTCGCACTTCTAATGCTCACTAACTGCACAGCCCAAGGCCTAAGGTGATGCACTTTTGCGTTAAATAACCACCAATATACCCCCTTCCTCTGTCTCTTCTTAATAACTCTATAACTCACCTCAGCCTTATATTTAATTGCTTATCTGTGTGTAAACGTATTAACTCTCTGCTGTATCTGTTTTGCTGCCGTCCCGGGGGCCCGACAAGTCTCGCTGACTGCCGTGCCTTACATCCAATGAATAGTCCTTCTCTGAGCGGTAATAGAGAATCAACATCGTAGCAGCAAGCATCGGCGGTGTGTAAGAGATAAATCAGATTGGGGGTCTTGCTTTGCCAGTTTATTGAATCTAAATTGCGTGTGCGCTTGGCCCCCGCCGGCCCTACACGGCCCATCCATCTCCCGGCTGATAATGGAGCGGGCCCGATTCCACCTGGTGGGAGCATTATTACATTTCCCCTCTAACGAGACCCAGCTAATCCTGCCAAAGGAGGAGGACTGAAGGGGAAAGAGAGAAGGAAACAAGAGAATAGGAGAGGAGAAGAGAGGAGTCGAGGAAAGTGTTATGGAAGAAGAGAAGAAGGGAGGACAGCAGTGATGGAAGAGATATTCTGTAAGAAAAAAATGACGCGTCCTGGCAGCCTGCCTTTACCACCTACTCTCACTCTTTCTCTCATTCTCACTTTCCTCCTCTCTGTTGCTGCGCATAAAACATCTTCCAGCACTATCAGAGCTACATGGCCCCTGGGTCCCTGAGCTGCAATTACACTCATAATCACAATGCGATTTCACTGACACTCTCCGCCCCTTCCCACTGCCATCCCTCCTCTCTCTCTCCACCCCTGCAGCCAAGACTGAACGAAGTCTAAATGAAGTGAAAGGCCTCTCGTCTACCCAACACCCGGCCGTTTATTACCCACTTTAATAAAAGTCCATCACAGAATTATCCTACAATGAACTCCACGTACTAAGTTGCCAAGAAATATACTTCCAATAAGCAGCCTCGGCTCACAGGCAAGCCTGCACGGCACAGTTGCCGATATTTTCACGTGCTTTTTGCAGCTATAATGTTAACAGGCATTTCATGATAGTGCAGCAAAGTATGTTGCCTTGATATATTTTTTTTGAGTTAATCTGTTTTTTTTAAAGCAGAGTTGCTTATTGATGTAATTAAATCATATCCCCAGCTCAGCACTCAGGCCTACTTTCATTGTTTTGAGGAGGCAGGAGCCCCGTGAGGCAGTGCACTGATGAGAGATGGATAAACAGTTTGATTTGCTGCAATCGCCCCGAGGCACAGTGTACTGAAGAGATGAGCAAGAGAAGGAAGAGAAAGCATTAAAAACGAGGAGGGGTGGGATAGGGCAAAACAGAGGAAGAGAAGCAAGTGAGAGGATAAGAGAACCTGTTGGGGGAGGGATGAAAGGATAGAGGTGGAGAATAAACATGCATAGAAAAAGAAGCGACAAATCACTCCTGTTGTTTGTGTACACATTTGTGTGCATGCAGGCAATGTTTTTTTTCACTTATTTTTGGTTGTTTGTCTGTTTCCCTTACTGTTTTAGTACCTGCTTTCCAACTATGTGCCTGTCTCATTTTCCCCTCCTCTTTCTTGCCATCTCCCTGCAGCTCAGTCACACCTCCAATACTGCTCCGTCTCCTAACTGCCTTTTGGTAGCCCTGAGCAAAAAAGCAAACCGATGAACACAGGAGTTCATTCACACGCACGAAAAACACACGTGCAGGTTTACACGCACAAATAAACATCCGTGCATACAAACGAGAAAACTTATGGTTCCGGTTGCAAGACCTGCAAGATGCTGCAGACCACGATTTGGTTTTAGCTCATTCAGACAGACAGAAAGTTACTGGATGATGACAGTGATGAGCAGAACTAGATGGGGGACTGTTGAGTTGGTTAGCTTTGTTCCCAAACTCACACTTCCAGATGAACACAATCACACACGCTCGCTGAGGGTGGTAGATCAGGGTTCAGTCATCCACGTAGAGCAAAGATGCGAAACCTTCAGGCTCAACCAGCCACATCAGCATTGTGATAACTTCTATGACCGTGCCAGTTACTGAACAAAGTAACAACAGTGCCGTCGCAGCAAGACTAGCCCAACATATATTCAAATGCAGGTTTTAGAGTTTCATATAAAATACTGACTTGCAGCGCAGATAATGGAGAGAGTAAATAAGGAGTGTATACAGGACACATGTGTATACAGGGATCCAGTGGTGGATTAAAACCCATTTGGACACCCACAACTGTGCCCTGATGCAAACAGGCCGTAAGCACTCTCAAACACTTACACCCACTTTTATATTATATTAACCACAACAGAGAGGTGCTCTCATTCTCTGCCTACCCCTTGTCTCTTGTCTACTCACTCTCTTCAGTTTCCCTCTCTTTTTTTTTTTTTCTTCACAAAGTTTAAACTCATTAAGTGTAATGATATTGGAGACTCAATTTTACATAGCTCACTCATCAACCAAGTGAGATAGCAATAAAGGCGAATGGCTCCGCCGAGGCCCTAACGCTGCAAAATAAATGATGCGCCGCAACGGAAATGTAATTAATTTAGAGGCAGTATTGATAGTCCTGCCATACATGGCATTATATTTTTTAATGTGGCTTAACATCTTGATTATTCAGGGGAAGAGGTGGAGGAAAAGGGAGCAGAGACAACACGGTTGTGCCCCGACGAGTGTTTACTGTCACTGCCTCACTTTCTCTTAAGCTTTTCATTATGCCGAGACGATAAACACCTCTCAGAAAGAAACGTTCACTTTACAGAGGTATGAAGGAGAAGCAGTGATGAGTGCTGCTTAGTAGAGAGCGGAGTAGACATGTAAACGTAATGTTTTTGTTTATTCGTAGACTTACTGTGTACACTCACCAGAAAGCTTCAAATTTATTTTTAAAAACAGCAAATGATTTTGTTTTTTTGTTTTTTAGCATAGATACAGTAATATTGCAGAAATTATGACCTTAAATAAACAAATATGGCGTCTTGATTGATCCTTGAAATGTTGTTGTTATTTTCTATGATACAGTCATAATGAGAGCTTGGTCACAATTTCCTTTTTTTTTTTTTTTTTTTTTTAAAACCAAATTCAGATTTTTTTGTGTTTGTCTTTTCAGCTAAAACAGATGAGGTTCTGAAGGCCAAAGTAGCCAAGAGAGAGGAGGAGGCCAGGAAGAAGCTAGAGGAAGGTAAGTTTGTGCTTTGGGATCTGATTTGTCTCAAACACCTAAACATTGACACCAAAAGCAACCCTACAGTGACTATGCAGTTACAAAAAAAAAGAGAGAGAAAACATGAAATGTGGGAGCAATTTGTTGGTAAGACTTTTATGGAGTGTTTTTTTTATATGGATATGATAATATGAAAATACTATTTACTAAAAGTGAGTTATATGATATCTGTTGCATTCCTTTTGTTTTCTATCAGCTAGATCTGGTTTACCTAAATAAAGCACGAGGGCAAATGTGTTGCATACAAATCTTTTGATTTGCTGCATCTCATTTCTGATTTAAAAGTTTTAGAGTGTATTGCAGGAGCGTGAAATATGTTCATGTTTTTATATCAGGTGATTAGTACGTCTTCAACTAATCAAGTACATGTTGATGCAATAAGAACCCATGTCCTGGACATGATAACTACTGTTATTTTCACTGTTGCTTTTTCAAACCATGAGCTCAGAGATGCTGATTACGATCTATAGTTTTTATTAAGACGGCTGTAATCTATATATAAAAATGCAGGCAGAAAGGTAAAAATGTGCTTAGCATTGCAGGCAATAAATTCAGCGGATCACCTCCACTACCATCAGCGATGGGAAATACACACACAGACACACATGCACTCAACGATTATCTTGATGCACATTCAAATAAAGTCAAGAGTAATTTGCAGTGGATATGATAAACAGTAATAAAAGTCCTTAGATAGAATAATGACCCAGGTCCTTTACTGACCAGAGCATGATATAAATGAGAATATCAAATGTGCTATTATCACCCCGCTGTGTGTCTGTGTACATGCACACACAGGCGCACGCAGTAATGTAATTTGTTCTGGAGTGCACGTTTTTATGGTCTTGGCCTCGCCTGCTTCGCTTTTTGTGTAACTTTATGTGTTTGCACGGACAGTGTATGGCAGCATGACCTTTAATGTTAGCTGACCTTTTGGCTAAATGAAAGTTCAGCCAACAGAAACTAATTAGCCCTGCACTCTTGCTTTAGTCACCCAGTTCCGGGAAGAATTGATTTCTTCCTTCTCTCCTTTTTGCCCTGTTTTGTTTTGTTTTGCTTTTTTCTTTTTGTCAGACTCTTTGCTGCTCGCATGTTAGCATTCATTATTCTTCATGCTCTTGTCTCTTTATCACTTCGTCTTTTTTCCTTTTTTGTCTCATAATCTCTTTTTCTGACTTTCAGTTATCTTCATCAACTTTTTTGCATCTCTCTACACCTCCTTGCAGTTCTCTCCTTTTGCCTTAAAAAAAAAATGTCAAAGTACCTTGCCTGGGGCAAAAGATCAAGGTTCCTAGTCAGGTAGTTTTCTTAAGCAAAACTCATACTGCTCTAGTCTCTTTTGTCTTTTTGCTTGAAGCCCCATCTTCCCGTACTCTAACTGTTCATTCCATGTGTGGAAAAAATGTTGTACACAGTATGCTGTGCAGGCACCGCCTTCAAGGATTACTATTTTATTCCTTTTCCCTGCAAAGGGACACATGAAGTCGGTTCCCAGAGGCTCAACAAAGTGGCCCTAATGGTTCCTCGTAGTCCTGACGGCAATAGAAGCCAGTGCTGCTGTCACAAATACGCAAACACACATGCACAAGCAGATTCAGCTAGCTCCATCCTCTTCTGCCCTTGCTCCCAGCACAACAAAAATGGAGGAGGTGGGCCAACGCTGCTGCTAAACAGCATATCACCAGGGGTCTCCTTATTCCCTCCAGGGCCCCTCAGAGGTCAACACAACTGCAAAGTTTGCACTTGAACTGCTAAGTCAACTGAAATGAGAAAAACCTTTTAAACAGAATGGAGGGGAGAAGTGAAGAACACTACCACCTACACACCTCTGTCATAAATAGATCCACATCCTAGACTGGCAATGCGTTTGAGTTAGCCTAGCCCTAATCGAAACCACCAAGATCTGATTCATGTGGATGCGATGATATGCAAGCTATTATTGTAGCGAACTGTGGCCGCATACTGCATAGCGCTGAGAGAAGAGAGGCGGGTTTATCAGTGAGGTTTACTGAGAGAGAGGAAGGAGAGGATCAATAACTGGCCCTGTGGTCATCAGTTAACAAAGTAGTATCGGCTTAAAAGGAGTACTTGGCTCACTGGTTAAAGGAAGCCAGATGAGGCTAGCGGTTGAAAAAAGAAACGTACGATATGAAAGGGTGTAAGAATGAGAGGGGTGGATGTTTCCTTTGTTACTTTCATGCCTTGTTTAGGCTATTAAAGCTCAGATATGCTTTTTGTTTGCCCAGGGGGCTTTTAGCTAACATGGTGATCGCAGATATAATAAGATGGACTGACTGCCAGCATTACACAGTCAGTTTGTGGACTGAACTTTCAGCTGGCACTTTACTGAAGCCGCAGCTCTCACTATGAATCAGCTCACTGTGTACTGTATGCATAGCTGAAGAATATATATTGTCATGTGAAAAAGAAAGTCAACCTTCTTTCAGTTCAGTCGGGTTATAATTAAAAAGTAATTTGGTTCTTACCAGGTCTTAATATTAAGTAAATATAAAAAATAGAGCACATGCTATGTTATTCTGCGACTCATTTATTGAACAGAAACTAAACCAAAATTCAGCAGCAGTTTATGAAAAGCAAACTTCATCCACTGATCCATAGGACTCAGAGCATCAGTAAGTTTAACAAATCACTTTAGGAGGATGGAGGACTCTTCTTTCCAGCTTTTGCTCTCCTCAGGTTCCACCACAGGTTTCAATCATGTTAAGGTCGGGACTTACAGCACTTTAATTCTTTTCCGTTTTAAGCCACTCTACTTTGATTTGAATCTATTCTTTTTCATGAGGTGGTTTTGATCAAACTTTAGCTGATGCAGAGATGACATAATAGATGGCATACAGAGGACTTCATGGTCAACCCACTGACAGCAACCCCAAGGGGGCCTGCCTCACAGTTTGAGAAACACTGCCTTAAAGTAACACGAGCCAGATTTGAATGGAACACTTCAGAACCTCTGGCCTTTTCTTCATCCTCCTTCAAAACCTGCTGGCTGCTCCGGTCACCTTACTCTTGCAATCCTGATGGCCAAACTGGTCACAAGAGCTGTGGAACTTGGCGACCAGCTGTTGCACTGTGTTTAACTGCAGGTGTGAAGTGATGTACAGGCCTCTCCACTGCTTTTGGTCATGATTACACACACACACACACCCCGTCTCTTGTGGACAGACTACAGACAAAGAATTTTAACATCAAAAGTATCTAATTTTATTTACAAAAAATAATGAACAAACAATGACAAATTCTCCAAATCATAGGTTGGGCCCGTAAAAGAAGTCAAAGTAACATAATTGAACTTAACTCCAAAATAAAAAGAATTTAACCGCATGAACACACGAGGCCAACATTTAAAATGAAGAAGCATATGAATTCCCAAAACCACTTCAGAGTAAATTGACAAAGGACTAACAGAATATGTGCTCCCATTAAGTCAAGATTACTCATAGTGATTAGATTATAAATTGTGTCTAAATAGAAAGGAAAAAAAAACAAAGTCACACAAGCCTTCTGAGGATTACAATGCTAATTTATTGTCAAATACTACAATTATGACAGTTTCGAACACACATACTCATTGCTGTCAATCTCAGTCCTGTATGAGTCTCTGAGAAAAACATGTTTTCTTCCGTGCAGCCATTTTCTAAATTCAGATTTATATAGATATGGGTTGGACCCAAGTTTATAGCCTACAGATTGTATCTTGGCCCTGAACCTGCTCTGTCCCCATTACCTCAAACCACCACCAGATTGGGAGATCATATATTTTAATGAGACGTATAATAGCTCTTTAACCCATATCATTAGGGAAATATAGTATACCTACCGTTTGCTCTTTTGGCTGTTAAACGAAAAGGACTGTTTCCTTAATTACGTGGTGTGTAAGACAGGTCACAGGTTCGGTGTGTGTGTGTATGTGTGTCTGTAGTCAAAAATTATATGACCATTACATATTCAACCGCAAGTCCCCTCCAGCCCTGCCCCCCCCTCCCCCCTCCCCCTCCTCGACCCAGCAACCATTAACGCCTCATCACCGTTTAACTAGCTCTGTTGTCAATCACCTCAGGTTCTCGGCTGAAACAGAAAATGTCTGGATCGGTTTTCTTGTAAGAGTGAGAATACACACCATTCCTTACTGGAGGACACCTTGTTCGGGGACAAGTAACTAAAACTGAAATATAATTAAGGACGGATGTGCCTGCACCATCATTTGTTTGAAATAATACTGTATTTCTCCGTTTAGGTATAATTACATGCTCTGCTAAGCAATTTCTCACTCAGCTAAAATTTCACCTCTGCATATATGCAATACCAGTGTGGGTGTGTATGCCCATGATGAATGGTGTGATCCCTTTTCTAATTGAAAATAATTGCTAATCCATGGATAACAAGCTCTTGTATAATCCAAAGCCATATCCCTTCAGTTCTGGCCTATCTCGGCTGTAATAAAAGACAGGAAATGAGAGGCAAGTGAGAGTGGTGGCTTGGACATTGACGCTTAATGTAATCTGCCTTGAAATCAAATTATTTGACCTGCAAAGCCTAACAATACAAAACTCCTGCCAGGCTGCTGTTAAATATTTAGCACATGCCTGTCATGAATACAAATGGAGCGCAAATTAGAATCTACAGGCGCGTGACCCTCATATCACACTCGGTGAGCATGGGGGGGATGGCTCTGCTTTAAATGTTTTAATTACCAAGGCCACAGTGTGGCGTGCAACTCTACCTCTCAGAGCAGCATGACTTGAAGGACAAGCAGTGAAATTCAGCCGCTGGTAAATACAAGCAATTTAGTGTCCATGTTCTAATCAAATTAACTAAAACACAAGTATTCAATAAAGAGTTTCTGGATTGTACCAAGCTGTCATTTTAGTTCCCAGCATCCTCACTCAGGGTAGACAATATACTTTTGTTTTTAACTGTATTTTCCATCAGCTATATGATCTACCTTAGGACTCGAGGGAGACTCTGTATTCCTCTTGTGCACTCGGAGCTGAAGGAAGATCTGTCTCAGTGATTTTGATGTAAGAAAATCTGCTTTGTATTGATTGGGTATTGATTAGTGGAGTTGGCCTCATCTCCTGTCGTTACTTCAGATAAATGGCCTTATTTGTCGTGTTATAATGTTCAACACAATCATGCCAGGAACAGTCAAAGGAGTATTGAACCAACACTTCATTGGCTCCATGGGTTCTATTTGTTCCAGTAATGAAAGGATGTTTTCCGCCAGCATGGAAAGTGTGGAAAAAGAGCACATTGGCAGTTTATTTAAAGAGTTTTTTTCAGCTACAGTCTTGAAGAAAAATCTCCACATTTATATTAGATTTTTATCCTACCCAAATAAAGACTGATTTAGGTATGAACGGTGGCGCTGATTCATTTTAGCCGTCGCTCTTTTTATTTTCTCCTCTCACCTCCCTATTCATTTACGTTTGTGGTTCCCCTCACATTGAAATGATTAGTTATGCAAGGCTTGTAAGCACTGAATCAGAGTTATGGTCCCTAGGGAAATAAATTTGGCAGAAAATCAGTGGGAGAAGATTTAATTATCACGAGGAGACCTTTTTTTTTTTTCTTTTTTTTTTCTTGTTTTGGACCACTGAAGCCCAAACTCTTCTCTCTTTCTCTCTTCCATTCTATGCTCAGCTCCATACGCTGCAGCCAAAAAATAATAATAAAAAAATCCCTGGCGCCCGTGCTACACACCAGCCCTGTCTTTGCCTTCCTTTTCCTCCCAATTTCTTTCATTGCATGGTGATAAGCCAAGCAATTACTGCTTTATTGATTTTTCATCGCTGCAAATTTAAACCTTTTTTTTTTTTCCCCCCCTCCTACCTCTCACTTGCCCCTTTCATCCCTCAGCAATGGCGCAGCAAGGTGATTAGGTGACCTCCTGTCCTAAACGCTCCTGGTCTCTTGAATGGGTGGCAGTGAATGCCGAATTCTGCTCACCCTGTTTGACCCCCTGTTGTCCCGGGGTAATGGGATGCTGATGCTGCCTGGTGTGGCTGTCACTTCTGCAGCTATGGAACATATAGCTTAATAATTTCTATAAGGATATCTACAGAATGACATCTTTGACTATAGCAGCTGAGCTATCTCTGCCATAGGCTGGATTACACAGAAATTGACCATGCGCACTTTAATTTGGTGTTCGTTCTGGTCAAGTAGACGGATGATTGACAGCATCCTTTTGCCCTCTGTGATTGGTAATCGTTTCTTGGGTCACTCTTATCAATTAACCTGCTGCCAGTAAACCAGTGTACATTCAGCAACTCTGTATTGAGTCACCAGCTTGATATATTTTCCGGACCCCCCACCCCCTTTTTTTTTTTTTTTTTTTTTTTTTTCCCCTCTGTCCCGCCTTATGGTGTCCGTGTGGGTGTGTTTGGGTTTGTGTTTGTGTGGGTGTGTGGGACCAGAAAAAAACCGCTAAA
>JBAMYA010000005.1:9338187-9353902 GCA_037176975.1 Arrhamphus sclerolepis
GTAAACTGCTGCCAGGAAAAAAGTGGACAGTCAGCAAATCTGTATTGGGTCAACAGCTTGAGAGAGGTTTTGGACCCCCCACCCCCTTTTTTTTTTTTTTTTTTTTTTTTTTTTTTTTATCAATTCTGCTTAGACTTATGGTGAACGTGGATTAAATTACAGTTTAGAAACTAGGGAAGGAAAAAAAAAACTTTATTTCTAAGCTGTCACACACAGCGTAACTCTTTCGCATTTTTTAGTTATAACAGTTTAACTAAATGTTAATGTTTAAGACATGTTTAGATGTAGAAGTAAAAGAGAAACACCAATTTAATAACCAGTGTGAAAGTTCTGTGACTAATTTTCAATGTAAATTTTAGGGTTGGAGCCCGTGAAAGCGAAAGCTGTCACACACACACATACGTACACGTGCAGGAGTATATCTGGACATGATCACACACAGTGGTGGTGTGTTTGGCTCGGTCTAACAGGGTGGTCAGACCGCTGTCATTAGACACACTCACAGAATGCTGCAAGTCAAAGTGCTGGCATCCTGGGTGGCTCTGGCCATGTGGTCGCCTCTGCAAGGCTTGTCATTAGACATCAGAGGGCTCTTAAAAGTGTGTGTTTTAGTGAGGCAGCAATATGTGCTTCTGTATCCCCTTTTTGAAATTGTGTGTTTGTGTTGTTTTGGAATATTTGTAATGCAATCACATTAGAGCTCCTCTTTGTGTGGATTTGTCTGTTTTGGGGTGAGCCATTTGAGAGAGGCTGAACACCTGAGAGAATAAGCAAATGTGAAATAAGAATTTACACCACTAAACAAAAAGCTAAGTATGGGAACTGGAGAAGTTGAAGGTGGCAGCAGTGCTGGTCATGTGATCTGCACTAAGTTGCTTTAACAGTCTGTTGATAAATATCGGCGCTGAATTTCTTGACCAAGGGAGATAAATGCTTTGGCTATGCAAAGGTATCTAGAGGGTATCTAGAGGGTGCATTTTGTTCTCAATTGCTTTTACAAAGCCTAGAGCATGCAAAAATGAAAATGGACCAAGAAAGTGCTCTTTTTTTCACGCCAGGGTGTGGAATTGGGCTCAGCTTTTGTAATATTCACAGTTTGAGTTTATGTTGAGTTGTGGTAAAGCTCCAGGCAGGTTGAGGTTGAAAATGTCACAAACTGCTCATCATTAACGGATTTCTCACAGTGCATGAACCAGTCCTCAAGGCTGCTACTTATTCATTTTTTTTATTATTGACTTCAGTGATTGGAGTAACTAATTACATTTACTCTGTGTTCTGTAAAGAAGAATTAATACAATTCAAATTTTAAAAAATACTTTAATAATCCCCAAAGGAAAATTCAGTTGTTCTGAAAGTTTTCATGATTTAAGTCTCTTCAAAGATTCATTGTAGAAGGTTCTAGCTGTGTTCAGGAAGGATCTCCTGTAGCGGTCTGTGTTGCATCGGTCTGAAGAAGCCTCTGGCTGAAGGCACTCCGTCGAATCACTGTATTTGTGTAGAGGATGCTCAGGATCTATGATGTTTGTATCCTCCTTTGCCCAATCAGCTCCAGAACAGAACCAGCCTTTCTTTAGGTCACTGGCTCTGATGCTGCTCCCCCAGCAGATGACTGCAGATACAACTGAACTCTCCACAACAGACTTCATAGAAACGTTGAAGGACCTCCACTTCTTCAAGAAGTAGTACAGTCTGCTCTGTCCCTTTAAAAGAAGGGACAGAGCAGACATTCACTCAGAGGAAAATTAAATGGACGTAGTTATGCCGAGTTTACATGATTTTGCTTTTATACACCACTGCAAATAAAACAATTAAGATGATCCAAGTATAGACTTTCGACTTTAATTTCTGAAATTTCACCAAAAAAAAAAACATTAAACGTTTAGAAATACAAAGTATCTCCACTTTCAGTGTTATAATTATGCATAATTTTTTCAATATTTTTGTGAAACGTCTTAAATTAAAGCTGCAAGTCTACACTGCAGTTTTCTTATTTTCCTGTACACGCGTCCTTATGTTTCTGTTTTACATTTTATTACAGTATATTCTTCTGCAGCTCAGTTAGTGACAAACTTTTCTGCAGCATCAGCACTGCTTCAGAACTCCCAGAATGAAGAGAGATGGTTTCTTTATTAGTGAGCTGCAGCGTTTGGCTGTGGATAAGGCAGGATAGGTGGACGGGGTAGCAGAGTTTGAGGAGGGAAAGAATGCCTGCAATCAACATTATCTCATCAGTACTTGTGCATATTAACACAGAGGGAAACCTGAATGATAAACACATCATTGACAGAAGTAAAGAAATCAAACTTAAAACATGTCAGAACTGAAGGAACATTTCACTCACTGAGTGAGTAAGTAACTTTTCCTTCACATAGTTTAGACCAGAGAAGAAAAATGATTTGTAGTGAGGAGTTTGTGATTTGAATTTAAATAATAGCAACACTTTGGTTTTATGTTATGTTATTTGATTCCCTCCAATAAGGCAGAATAAAGGAGAGTAATGTTTCATGCAGCGCCAAGGTTATTAGTCTACAACTGAGGTCAGAAGAAAAGGAGATCGGGGTACATTTGCCTAATTAATTACTACTTACACATACACACACAGACATGACCTTTACTTATGTAGTTTGGAGCCAACCACACAAACAGGTCTCTGCGCCTGTTCCTTTTCATGCACACACACACACACACACACACATCCACGCTGTCAGGAGCCAGGCAGAGTTAAAGGGAGAATCAATTACTACACAGCTAAGGGCAAAGAGTTGGTTGCTTGATGGCCACATGTCAAGAGAACTGTAGGTCACCAAGTGTGTGTGTCTGTGTGTGAGCTGATGGTTGTGTATTAGTGTTTGCTAAAATTGACTGCATTGCCAGGATTCAGATTACATCATTTTCATTTTAAAGACCTTGCTCCAATTAAGTAATTAGTTGCTTGGTGTTTCTCTAATTATAGAGTTGTTCATAAAAGAGCTGCTGACCAGCCAGGGATCGAAAAATGGAGACCGCTGCACTTTTTCCGACACACACACACACACAGACATTCAACACACAGTGGTTTAAAATCAAGTTAATGCAGTCAAATGCTTGTTATTTCTGGTAAAGGCCAGGGCGGGATGTTGTATTTCTAATCACACTAAAACAGGACTGTGCTCAATAAAGAGCCCTGTGAGTGTCACAGACAGATCCAGCCCTAAGCAAGAATATATACTGAAAAATGAGTTTATCCTGTCTTCGTAAACATTTGAGGTGATTCCTGCTGTTGCGCCAGGATCAAAAAAAGCAGCAAAAGTTTAAACAAAATGGGACAAATGGGAAGCAAAATACAATAATGTCTGGAATGCCGCCAGTATCCATTTGAAGACGGTCAACGCAGAAAGTGGCTGTGATCTTGAATATCTCACCACTCAGCCTGTGAAAGCGTCACTATTTAATGAGATTCTGTGATGTTGCCCAGACTCAGGACATCGGCTAACACTCATACTGCTCTCTTTTCTCTCCCACACACACACAAATGGTAAGAGAAGCCCAACCAGCTGGTTTTGGTTTGCTCTCTATGCTCGCAATTATCACTGTGCAGTCAGCAGGGACAGTCAGGGTTTAGTGAGGATTACAAATAAACAGTTGACTTATATGCAGAAAATGTGCATTTATATACTTTTTAAACTCTGTGCAGCCCCATGAGTTTTTCTAAATGGTAGATGCTTGCATTTTGAAATTAAAACATCACTTGTGTCCATGACAAGGATTTTTTTTTAAATAGAAGTAAAAAAAAAAAGAAAGACAAAAAAAATATCCTTTCCATGATTTTGTACTGCAGTATTATATCATAAAAATATTAGCATCCAGGTAGTTTAATGGCTAAGGGTTGCATATGCAGTTAAAAATGTTTTAAAAATATATAATGATAAGAATAATAATAGCAGTGAGTTTTTAAAATTGAGTTAATCTCAAAATTCTTATATAGCTTATATAAATTCTTAAATATAGAGGAAAAAAATGCAAATTTGTCTCTGTTGACATAAAGTAAAGAAAGAAGGGATATTGGGCTGTTAAAAATAGCAGTGTAGAGTTTAATTACTGAGGTTATTAATTGTGGAGGAAATAACCCAAAAAAAAATGTGTCATACAAGTGACGATTATTTATTTATTTATTTTGAAGACAACTGTGTAAAATCTTACAATCTGGTATTTCAGATATTGTGGTTGATGGATGGATGGATGGACAGAATTATTTGCAGCAAGTCATTTGAGAAGAAGAAGAGACTTTAGAGCAGAACAGGATTCAGTGACTAGAGACAAAGAGAGGTGGCGGGTCGGGAGAGATGAGCAAAGATTTGGATGGAGATAGCCGAGCACGGCGCGTGGCTGACATGTCATCCTGTCATTAGCAGGTTGTTTGGGTCTTTAATTCATCATTCAGACCTTTATTGACTGGAGAGTGGGAGATCGCTATCAGCAGGAGAGACTACAAAAGCGTGTGTTCGAGACACTCAGTAACCAGCTGCTCCTCATTTCCTGATGCACATATCATATAAGATCATATTAGCATAGATGCTTAGGTCGAATAATGCTCAAGAAGACATTTTATACCAAGACTGTATTCATATAGGGCATTCTAGCTGGGTGTTACTATAAGGGCAGTTTTTGTAAGACATCTGAGTACAAATGACGTGTGACAAGTTCTTGATGACAGTGACAGGAGTTGACAGAACTCCACAGAGACCACTTGATTCTTATAACAAGGTGAGCACCACAGGGGATCGCTTGGCAGGTCGTGTGTATTGTGTTGGATGGTGCATCGTTGCTATAGCATGGACTATAGACATAGAGTTTAATTTTTTTGTTTGTTTTTTTCACTGTGTGTATTTTGTGTGCGTGTGGTCTCGTGGGAACACGCATTAGACTAGCTTAGCCACCTGCTCTGTTATTGGACATCTCCCTGCTCTCATTCCCACATACAAACGCTTACATACGTGTGTGTATATATACAATCCTTGGGGACAGAGTTGGGACATCTGGCTCAGCCTGTTAGAATTTCCCTTCATTTTGTGTGACCTGTTGACCCAGACCAGTTACAGGCGTCAGCTCCACAGCGTCACATGTTGCCATTGTTGCAACACCACCAGAATTGGTTTTATGTTTTATGAAACTAGCTCCTGCCTTTATTTATTCATTTATTTCTTTTATTTCTCACTTTCAGAGTAAGACAACGTAAGAAAACGTTTGGTATTTAAGGCATGATCAGTGACCAATGAAACAACTCTATTTTCTTGGTAGCTGCTCTTCCATCAATAGTATATCAGTGTCTTGGCCTGTTACAAATAAATCTTTCTGTCAAATAATGATTCAAACTAGCATATTTCATCTCCTAAATGTAAATCTTGTGCCCAAATTCTTCTGAACAGGATTTAGGTCAGGTGAGGCAAGGGTCTGGTCATTACTCAGTCAAACCCAAACATAGCCAGCTAGCTCATCCTCAGTGCTACTGTGATGTACCAGGACTGGAGAAAATACCTCTCTTCAGTGCTGCTTACACCTGATCTGTATCTAACAAAAACTCGCACCAATCCATCCAACATTTTGACTTCAGGTATGTCTTGGTGTTTCATCTTGTGGATCTGGTTTTGTAGCAGTCAGTTCCAGCCTCCTTTACTTTGGCTTGTTGTCTTGACACTGATACGGTAGTTATAGACACTCACAAGTTGGTTTAAATCCTGGAAAATGGTTATACTGGAGGTTAATGAGTACAGGTTGTCATATGTATTAATTGAAATACATTAGAACATCAACATGTAAAAGCTCCTGTCCAGAAACATCATCCAGGTGCGCACTTTTTCATAAGTATGCATTAAATCTTTATTTTTGTTCCCATTCTATTTTACCTGAGTGATGTACAACTTAACATGATTCAATCAGTCACCTCCTCAATAAGCACACACACAAATATGACCTAAAAAAATAATTATTCAAACTTACATGATTTGGAGTCTGATAAGTGCATAGAAGTTACATTCATTTGTATTCTCAGGTCAGTTAAATTGAATAAAGAGGGACTTAATTCTCTCGTAACTATGGTGACAAAATAGACAATCAGCAGATTCATACAGTATTTTACCCATTTAGTTTTATTTTCTCTTCATATTATCTTCATTTCCACTCTTTTACGCTCCAATTATTATAAATATTATTTATTTTCTCCATTCCTTTTCTGGCTTACTCAGTGAGGTCTCATTTTCCAGTATCTAAAGATCATGCCATGCAAATATTGACCCGGAGCGTTAGCCTGCTAGCTATCAATTGAAATCAGCAAATCAATAGGCCTAATAGGTGCTCATTAGCCACTTGATACATTTCCAGGGCTAACATCAGAACCTGTCAACTGTTCCCAATCAATACAGGCTAAAAGTATTGCCAACCAAGGCCCAGACACCTTTTTTTTTTTTTTTAGTAGCACAGGTTGGTTGTCTGTGTAGAATTAGAGGTCTGATTGTTTGGTTTAAACTTTTCTTATAAGTCAACAAAACATCTCATTAGTGGCACCATTCGCCATTTCCAGACAGTAATCTTCATTCACAACACTCATTGTTTTGCAGATGGTCATTTGGTGCGGATAATGAAATCTCATTAGTGACATTTTAATAAGTAACCTATTTTTTAAAAATATTTTCTGTGTCCATTTCCAAGCCATGCTCTGCAGCAGGCTGTTGTTTGGGCCTGAAGAATCATGCAGTAAAGGCTTTGATGCAGCCAGGATGCTGCTGCTCAGAACAGGGCCAAACCGAAGCCCCTCTTTCGCCCCTAGCGCACAGCCACGTTAAGCTTAACTCAGCTGTTTGATGCCGAGCTCTGCAAGTGTGGGCCTGTGTGTGTGTGTGTGTGTGTGTGTGTGTGTACACTCAGCTCAGGGGTTACATAAACAAGAACAGCTAGCCTACAGGTAAGATCCACAAGAGACCTGCCAAGACAGAAAGAATGAGATGTAGTACCAGTCTCTTATCCTAACTTTCCCCTGGTGTTGACGCCACTGCTGGAGCTGGATATTTACTAATGAGGCAGGAAAATGACTAAAGGAAATGGTAAACAAAGTTAGTGCACTCACACACACTTAATGCACTCGTTCAGTGGTGGAGGCAAGCTTCCGTGCATGTGATGATGCGCTTCCCCTATGAATCTGGGGCTGATGTAGAGAGGTGGGAGGATGAACGTGGATGGGGGATAGAAAGCGGAGGCTGGCAGCGGGGCAGTTGGCCGCCGGTGCAGTGAAAGAGGTGGGGAAGAGGAGTGTGGAGGGAGGGTGGGGGGCAGCGGAGATAAATCATTAGAGAGCAGGTTATTGGAAATGCAGAGAGATAAAAGAGTGAAGAAGCCAGTAATTGCCTTAAAGATCAGACTACAAAGCATTACTTTGGATTTTACAAGGCCAGCCAGCAACAAAAGAGCAGTAATTTATGAGCTCAGTGTAAAAGAATAGCATAATTACATTAAAAATTAATGCTAATGAGGGCTAAAATGGGGAAGGTGGTTATTATGAAAGTTTGTATTCATCTTCCCTGGGTTGAATGATGGCTAGTGGCTTGATTAATGGCTTAATTTCTATCAATTAGCAGGCAAAAAAATCTCTACTGAGACAGGCTTAAATTGAGCATTGAATTACACATCTTTACTGCGGTGCAGGGAGAGAGCGGGGGGGGGGGGCATTACGGAAACCTGGGAAAACAAGAGATGCTGCTGCATCCAGGAGTAGAAACAAGGTATGAGATGTAAATCTTGAATTAATGCGTACCCTGATGTAGTCTAAGAACAGTGTTGACTGTGTTGACATTGTGGCTTTAGGAGAAACTCATTGATGGGGTCATTTCAAAAATATAACATGAAAACTGAATTTAAAAATGCTTTTGTAAATTGGAGTTTTTCTTTAAAATATAACAAGCTTTTAGTTAAACTGGCTAATTTAATATAGTACTTCTGTTTTTTTGTTTTGTTTTTTTATTAATTGATACCCCCAATTTATTTATTTATATTACTACGATACACAAGTTCTGGGGTGCAGTTTTCCTTCTCTACAGGCTGTTTTTATTTGATGCATGCATTGAATGCATTTAAATTTCCTGCTTGCTAAATAATTTTAAGGCACTGTTAAAAGATTTTGCAAGACCTCAGTAAAATAAGCATTCAGTTTCCCTTTTCATTTATTTATTTCGTTTCTATAAAACAACAAAAGTTTCTGGGACAATTCGGCCAGCTCACCAGTGCAGTCAATTACTGGAATTAATCAGTGGCAACAGCAGTATATTCAGCATGACTGCTCGTGATTGACAAACTGTAGACCAAAGTGAAGCATCAAAAGACCTCAGTGCCATGGCCCAAGGCCTCAGCTCACAAAGACATGAGTAATGGAACAGCCCCCTCTTCTGGCAAGGACCTGTAACTACACTCTAATGTTCAAGTCTTCAAGGCCGAAAGAGGTGAGCTGAAATCCTTTTCAATTGGCTGGTTTGATTTTCTCTCCCCGTCTTTAGGTCTTAATCAATGAAGTGGACAAACAGCTATTTAGAGAGAACAATAGCCTATTGATCTTGAGCCACTCATCAGCGCCTCTGTCCATCTAACTAATTTCACTATAGCGATGGCAAGTGAGTTTTCTTCCTCCGTTTTTGTATGAGAGCACACGCATACATATGTATGAATGTAAACATGCCAGGACACATTTCCCACACACATTGCCTGGTCAATAACCCTTTATTTAAATCAGTATAAACAAGTGAAAAGATTATTGACTGACATTCGCTCCACTTTTTGATTGTAATGTTTGTAATACTTGCTGGATAGAGGAATGAAAATAACCCGATTTAAAGTAGGACATACCATGCATTTAATTGACTCTACTTTTATTCCTTCTGCTTTCAGGATTGCTCGCGGTCTGATATCTTTCACTCAGCGTTCACTTTATCCTCCTCTCATCACTGACAGAGAAGCATTCCTAATGCGGTGACAATTGAGTCGACCTGTTAAATTAATTTCCCAGATAATGTGTCAATATTAAATATCAACTTTGACCTCTCCGAGCTGCAGAGTGCGCTCGCCCAGCTAGAGTATTGATTTTTGTCTGCCTCTGAGCTTGCTAGGCTCGCACTCAAAGTCCATTATTTTTGATTTTCTCATGAAATACATATCTTTTCCCGCTGACATCTGACAAACAGCATATGGAAGTCATTTTATCTACCAATAATGTGTTTGTCAAAAAGTCTGAGGTCTTAATGGATTCCTGCAGCACACACGTACAGCACAGCAACACACGGGCCTGCCAAGGAGATACTAGCAGATATGTGTATATATGTGTGTGTGTGTGTGTGTGTGTGGTTACATGTCAGTGTGTCACTTTGTGTGGTTATTGTTTATGTAAGACATTCATGCTCAAAGGACAACAGAGAAGAGGTAATTGAAAAAATAAATTAAGTATTCTCAGTTAATTGTGGGGCAGTCACAGGCATTAGTTTTCACACACAAACACACATTTGTGCTGCGGTAATAGTGGTGTGAAGGACAGGCCACAGTCTCCAAGAGGATATTGGGCCAGTGTTCAGACTTCATTTAGCAGCCCAGTCAAGGTAATTACTATTTTTGGAGCTGCTGTGAAATGTGTCTCTGCTCACATCTTCCCGTGCTGGATGACAAGCTGATAGTCTGTCAGATAGGGAACCTTAATTCCACTCGTCACTCACTTGTCCAATTCTGCACTGCATTAAAATCAAAACTGAGTTTGTTGAAGTGCTATTATGAACTATAATAGAGTGTGTGTGTGATAGCGTGTGACATTTTGGTGTGAAAGCTGGAACAAATATTCATTTATTCATTAAACACTGAGGCCATGAGGATCAGTTGTGACACCCTTTCGGTCGCTACTAATGGATTGAATTAATTCCTGTTATTAGCTCCAACTGCATATTGCGTGTGTGCATGTGATTGCTCAGTTTGAACATACAACATGTTTGGATTGATGAAGGTCACGAGTGTAAGTCTGTAAGTTTGCTTGTGCATGTAGGAGTTCTTGTATCACAGTTCTTGGATCCCACTCTCCGAGTGTGTTCCCATTTGTGTACTTGTTTTCATGACACAGCCTACATCGCTGCTGCAGACGAACATGTATGTCTGCTGGATTGACAGATACCGAGATGGGAGAGTGCAGGAGAGGACGGATGGATGTGGAAGAGAGGGATGAATATTGACTGATCAGTAGAAAGATTGACAGCTACAGAATAATGGGGGCATTCAGACTCGATCTTTTTTTTTCTCGCCCCCCCCCTCTCTCTAACTTTCCTGGCACACCTATTTTTTGCCATCCTACGCTACAACGACTGCTCTTGAACTCTTGAAATGATTTGTTTCTGATATGCAGAATCCTGATGTGTTTACATCCAGGAGTAATTTATAGGAAACCTTTTGTGTCTCTTTGTTAGATTAGACAAACCGGAAAAGAATACTCTCTGATACATGAAAACTGGATGAAACATAATCGCATTAAGTCTCCATAATGAAATTCCTCTGCAGTGAGTTTGTGTTCATATTTTGATTATTTTAAAATGCCATTATCTGAGTGTAATTCACTGTCTGGCTATTACCTTGTTAGTATGACTTTTTTTTCTTTGCCTTTTGTAGGAACTCTATGTCCTTGGATAAATATGAGTACTTTTTTCTTGGAAGCCAAGATTAAAATAGGGGAATATCATAGAACTTATGTTGTACGTGTCGAAATACATTATACAAGAGCGAGAGCCTAATCCAGATGAAATCGGGTACCTTTCAGAACATGACAAGAGATGGCTATGACTGTGCAGTGTGTCTGTTTCTGGATATGTCTGTGTGTGCTTTTGTTCATGGTTTCCCTCTGTGTAATGTGTGTTTCAGAGGGAACTTCTCTGGAGGAGCAAGTGCGAAGGATAAAGGACATTGAGGCAATCGAGAGTGATTCTTTTGTTCCTCAGGCTTTCAAATCATCCCGGGATGACATAAAGGTGCGTTCTGTCTCTCTTTCTCTATCAGACCCTCACTCTGTAGCTTTTCACTCTGTCTCTTATTTAATTTCCCCTTTTGCAATGCTGTGCCGTCTGTCCAGAGACAGCCCAGACCAAATCAAACATTCCCATTCAGCACCATTTGTTCCAACCTGAGACGGCTTCATCCGACATTCCACTGTTCGCTGCCTCCAAAGCGGCAGCCCCCACACAAAAGCCAAAGCAAGCAGGAGGCATCTTCTATCTCCCTCTCTCCGAGTCTTTTTCTCCCCCCTCTGGGTGTACAGATGCAGACAGAACACAGGGGTAATTATTGAAATGTTCCTATCTCTGAAGGAGATGGAATTAGATTTGTTGGGGCTCATGCCTGTTTTGGAAGAAAAATAATTAAATAGCGACAACATGTGATGGCAAACCTTCACAGAGTTCTGGAACATATTGTGATGACTCTGAAAAAAGGTCAAGACTCATGTGGTGGCAGTTTGCACTTAGCAGAGTCTGTCCCGGCATGGGCGCGCTGCAGAGACATGCACCTCTCAGACACTGAGCCCCGAGTTTTCCCAGCATCACTTACCAAGCAGGTTCACATCTCAGTCTGATGTAAAAGTGAACATGAATCAAGCAAGTGACCACTGAGAGTATAAAAGTGGCATTCATGCGCTGTAGAGTCATTTACAAATGACAACAAAATACTTTACAATATGCAGAAAGGGGGCGGTGCAGTTTTGTTGGGCCGCTGTATTTTTTTGGTTTGATATTTCGGTTTTGGATTATAATATTTTTTTTTTTTAAAGAAAAAAAATAAAATGAGTGAAGTCTGTAGAATTTTATAGCAACCAGAGTTTTTCAGATCCATCATTTAGGCATTCTGTCATGTATAAAAAGGTATTGTCGTGTATTTCAAGCCTAAAATGAAGTAGCGAGTAGAAGGGTTGTCTTTCAAATTTCTGAGAGCCGAGTGAAACCTTTCACTTCTGCAAGGCATTTTCAAAAAGAATAAAAAATGTATTTATTTATTTTTAAAGATCAAAATATATATGCAGCATGTTGTTCCTCAGGAATGTAATGGCCAGTCTTACAGCATTTGGCACATCATCATCATCATTATTAGTCAGTGTGTTTCACATTCTGCTCATTTTTTGAATCGTGCCAAATGAATTTTAAAGAGATTTTTCCAACTGGGTAAACATTTGCACTGGGGCTGGTATTAGGAGTGTTGGAAACATGAATGCTTTTGGCACAGGTTTCATTTTGATATTTATTCTTTATTTAAAAAAATAAAAAAAATAAGCACAGGCCACCCAGTTAAATATGGGGCTTAAATATATAACTTTGAGTAATATTTCCAGAAATAAAGAAGGTCTTTTTGACTTTGTCAATGTGTTAACCAGTGATATGAAGTCAGACATTGGTCACTTTTCTGCTAATGTTCCTCACAGCTTCATTCACACGTTATTTAGAAAAAATGGAGATAGCCACAGTGCATGCGGGATATTTGCAATCCCTGCAAGGTTCTGCAGTACATCAAGAGAGGTATAGCATTAAAGTCCTCATAAAGCCTCAGCTTTCTGACCTCATTTCATATCACCATAACCATGTCATGCACAGCAGTTGTGTGAAACACAATTGATTGAAAACAAATTGATTGTTTTCTTACTTGTAAGGTATCATTGCACTTTAATAACAGTATAGTTGCTATTTATTTGAGAAATAACATGTCTACACGGAAAAGAAACATTGAGACGTGGCACTTGTTCAACACATTTGGTTGCCATTGGATTAACTGAAAGCAGTGCATTTCCTTCTATCAGCTGGCCTTCTAGAGATGTTAGGACGTAGGGGACAGCAATCATTCGTCCTTCTTACAGCCTCATGAAAAAAATAAAAATGCTTCAGTTCAACACAAAGTGAGACTGTCACAAAACTGTGTGAATACTTTAATATTCACAGGTTTTACCTTTGATAATCACCAGCATAAAAGGAGGTAATACACATATATTTCACATTAAAAAAGTAAGTTAAAGATAGCTGACACAGAAGAACATTTTTATGTTGATAATCTCACTGCTTTATTACATTCATGATTCGGGCTGATTCTTGTCACTGCTGTTTTCTACTAGTCTGCTGGATCGGCCAGTCTTTCTCTGCCATCTGTTGGACAGATATCTTACTGCAATTAGTAATCTTACTTCTGTTACAATTCAGCAACAAGAGTACATACTTTTTGTACTGCGTCCAGTCTACACTGCCCTTTTTTTTTCATTTTTTTTTTCAAAGTGGAGTTTGTTAGAAAAAAAGCAAACTACAGCCTTTGAATGCAGTCATTTTAATTTGAAGGTCCCACAGTTTCTATGTTTCTGTGCTTCCATGAACGCAGACGGAGCCAGTTGAGGTGAAGCTGGAGTCGGAGAACTCTTCTTCTCAGGACATCGCCCTTCCCACTTCTATAGTCTACAATGACAGCAACACGCTTGCCCATCCCAGTGTAAGTTCTTACCACACAAACCCCATTTTTATCATTTGCTTTAACATGACTTGGAGCTGTTATGAAGCTCCATATAACGGGCGTTTTTTTTTAGTTTTTGTGCCGCTGGGAGTATAATTGTTAGGCATACCTAAAGGTAATCTCACTGACCTGATTTTATGAGTATGGTGCTTGAGTCTATGAAGTGATGGACAAACTTGGTCAACTTTTTCCTCTTAAAAGGACTTCTGCTGCTTCTAACACCAGCACTATTTACACCACTCCTACATATTTTGATACAGTGCATCAGATCGTACAAGACGTTGCAGTATAACAGTTTACGGCCTCCCAGCATCACCTCCTCCTCTGACTGCAAACCAGACTTGAAAAACGAGAAGGAAAACTTTAAACTCCAATAACACTCCCTGGGGCTTCACAGTCATCTATCTCCTCTGGGAAAACCAAGTTATGCCCTGATGTATGCAGATAACCCGCTTACATACACGCACAATGCCCCCTAGCCCAACACACACACACATATACCCTCAGACAGGCTGATATATGGTAGCAATATGCCCCAGGCGGGTCCTGGCCCCAGCTTCAGCTCCAGCTCCATTTCCCATTAGAACAGATGAGTCCCATTAGCCCGGCTCAGATACTGTCATCCCACACACACAGCCTCATTAGCACCATGACACCAGCGCAGGGGCGACAGACAAGAACTCACTGGTGTTGAGTCTTACACACAGATAACACGTAGTGCAGCTGTAAGCAGCACAGGTCGGGAATGAAGAATTGACATGCTCGGGGATTGCGCTTCCATCTGCATAATAATAGACATATCATCACATAGATATACAGTAAGTACACATCACCAGCATGTCAACATTATCTCTCATCTGCACACAAACACACGCAGTGAGTATAGAAATAACCTGCCACTTTTCCTCGGCATCTCAGTGCCTTGCTTCTCAGTCGTTATGTTACTTCCTAATAAACAGATGCCTTCATTCATCAGACACTTGCAGCAGTAGTTTTATAGCCCCCTTACAATCAATATCATCACTGCTGCTGATGTACTACGTTGAATAAAAGTCGATGCGCAGGCCTTTTCTAGCAGCAGGGCTCGCAGGATTGGATGAGTTATATGTTGAAATTTTTCATAGGCATTTGGAACTGAGTTGTCTGGGCCAATAAGACACATTAAAGCACCGTTCATTATCATATTAAAGGATAGTCGCGGAGCCATAGCTCATTCATTTCTGTTGGGGATGTGAGAGGTTTGTAAGGCAGGACTGAGCAGCCATAACACTGCAGTTACATCGGCTATGGTCAGAAGGAGGTTGTGTGTTTATTCTGCCTAGAGAACATTTCAGACATGTTTGAAATAGAAACTTCAGATGACCAAAAAAATGTCCCAGATTGGTTCAGGTCACTTTTTTTAAGCCGCATAGCATAAACATGGTTGTTTTGTTTGTATGCCAGAGTTGAGTGTCTGTTAATAGCTTTATTTAGACATATGTAGCTTAGTAGAGCTTTTCCATGGTTTCTGCATCCATCTGTGTATGAGACCTGTGCAACATAAATTTTGCTACAAGTGCCAAATTCCTCTGCAGCAAATTGCATGTAGCCCGAAGATAACCACGCTGACACACGTGAATGGATCAGTCTCCTATAGATTCACACCGGTACTAAAGATGAGGAGCAAAAGAACCAAAAAAAAGAGACTTTTTAAAGAGGTTTTGCAGGAGAATCATTCCGTCTATGCACTGGAAACCTCGGCATAGCTGATCCAAAAAGTACTGCAAATAGATCCATATGTGCGTCTGCAGAGCCTCAGTGAGTCTCAAGACTTACATATAAAAACATAAAGGAGGTTTTAGGCACATCATCCTCCAGAGAGTGTAAATCACAAAGATCACAAACATCTAAAGAACTAGTCTAAAACTTAAACCTGTAAAGGTGAGTTGTACAAATTTGTGAATGTTTTAATATCTGATGCTTTGTTCAAGTCATTTTGAAACCAAAAAATAACTTTTGTGGTTTCAGATTCTCAAATGTGAGAACTGCCTCAGACTCGGATCAAAGAGATGGGGAGCACAGTCACATTGATACAGCTTTTCCTTACATTAATGTAAATGATATAGAATATATTTAAGTCCTGTCATCCATGAAAATATGACTTTTGATCTGAAAATTGCTGCACAGAGTGTTTCGGAAAATATGTCACCTGACAAAA
>JBAMYA010000005.1:9354002-9369605 GCA_037176975.1 Arrhamphus sclerolepis
TAGTTTTTTTTTTCCTTACTAAATAGCACATCAAAGTTTAGAGGCAAATTCATGGTGTACCACCCATATCTGTTTTTGTCTACATCTGAGCTTGCACAGTAACCACAAACAACGCTGCAGTATTAATAGGCCAACCTCAAAGGATACCAAGCAACTGTTGCAGTGACCAGTGTTAATGTTTTAACTGTGGGTGCAAATGTGTTCACACAAGTTTTTAAAATAGCCACACAAGTACAAAGGTGTGTATGTGGTGGGTTCTTGTGTTCTTCTCAGAGGAAAAGTAGTTTACTAATGCAAGCAAAAAATTTAAACATGAAACACCCTTCAAATACCACAGCATGACACACTACATTGATAGACACATGAACTACAACAATTCTGCTTATAGCAATTGGACTGAACTGAAATAATGCAATTTGTTTTGTTTTTCATGGTCCTGAATGATCTGGTAACTTCACCGGTCACTTTTAGGCCAAGTTCAGGCTGTTCACAGAAAGTGTGTTCTGATGAACAGATGATTTATAGAAATGTCAAAGTGCAGTTTCACTGCAGAAGAAGGGTTATATTTAGGGATTCATGAATTTGTTTCCTATGGTGTCTTTTTAATAAAACAGATTTTCCTCTTGATATTTTACCTCACTCAGATTGTTCATTTGAAGTTGAGGGGTTGTTTGGTGTTTTCTTAAATTGGTTTATTGCTGTGGCGTGGGGGTGCTTGTAAATGTGCAGAGCTCAGAAGTTCAGTTGGGATGATCTTTGCTGTGGGTGGAAAAAGTTAGACTGGGGTCCTCCTGTCCTCCCTTCAGAAGTAGGAACAGGATGTTTGGAGCCCAAGGCCTTCAGTGTTCCATTTTAAGTTTACAAATGGTGAGTAGAGATTTACTGTTGGGGGTCCAGGAGGGATGGAATGACACTGTGTCCATAATCACAGCCGTGTAAATTTCCTCAACACTAGAGACCTAGTCTACATCATTAAGTTTTTCCACCCACAGTTATTACGCTCTCTTCATTGTGTATTTACACACAAGTCAATTACAGCCTTCATCTTCCTAGCATGTTGTAAATATGACCTATAGCAGTAGTCTGAATGTTTATTTACGTAGCGTCCACCTTAACTGTTTGTTTGTGCTGATCTTTCTGTCTCCACTGTGTCTCGTCCCTGACCAGGAGCTTGTTTCAGACACCAACCAGCATGTGAAGTCAGCCCTTGCCTCAGTCATTATGGGCCTTTCGACCATCCTGGGAAAGGACAACACAATAGAGCACTTACTGCCGCTCTTCCTGGCTCAGCTAAAAGATGAGGTAAATGAAATGGGGATTTGTGATTGTGGGCCCCAGTACTTTTTATGAAGTAGACGACTGGCTTTGGAAACCGCCATGGCTGTTCTTAGTTTGATAATGTTCACAGACGCTTAATTTGAAGCATGAGTTTGATCAACTTATTCAGCTTTTCTGCATTTCTGAAACAAGCCACTTCAACACAACCACCAGCTGTACCTGACTGCCACCTGGATGGGTGGGAGGATGATTCATTCAGCTGGCAGCTAAACTGAGACTTTCTAATTGGAGACACAGCTGTGTCTGGAGGGAAGCATTCTGAAAAGTTGTTTGAGGCTTGATCAGATGGGTTCAGTGCATTTTGATTTCTTTTTTTTTCTTTTCTTTTTTTTTACAGAACAATTAAATGCAGCTAATCTTATTTTCAAGTGATTGTGTAGGAGAATAGTTTGGTAATGTGACTGGGCACTAGTTATAATTGTTCATGGATTTGTTTCAGGACCAGAATTTACTAGCAGCATTTTGAATCTGCATTAAGTTTCAGTTCTGTATTACATCTATGTATGCACAATGTCTCTTAAATTATTTCATGCCTGACACAAGTTTGCACACTGAGATCAGTGTAGGTAGGTTAAACACTTGTATAGATTTTGTGTGTAAGGCCTATGCTTTTATACTCCTTTTTCTTCAGTTCTATTTAAAGATGGCCCAATTTTTCTCAAGGTACAAATGAAAAAAAAAACAGGAGTGTCTAATAAGATTACAGTCCAGACTGATGGCTTTGACTTGTAGACTTCCTTTCAAGTTTCTTTTTCTGTTTTCTACATTTTTTTGAAGGGAGTGAAGTGGTACGTGCTCCACAGACATGCTGTTCAGTCACAATCTGTATTTTAGTTGCTGTGCTTTATCTGGCAGCTGTGCTTTTGTCACATAGTTAACCAGCCTGACTGGAAGTTTTGGTGTGCTCAGTTTGCAGTTGATCTCTTTGGTATGAACCTCTGGTCTTATTCTAGAGCAAACTACTTGGAAATCTAGTCTGTTTCTTTGTTGCATAAGTGTCATGGCCTCAATAGAGCCATATTTAGGTTATACACACATATATATTCATGTACATGTATATAAATTCACGAATGCTTGTTTCAATGCAAGTGTGCTACTCTAAAATTTATTTGGTCTTACTTTTTCTTTCAGTGCCCTGAGGTGCGTCTCAATATCATCTCCAACCTAGACTGCGTGAATGAGGTGATTGGCATACGTCAGCTCTCCCAGTCACTGCTGCCAGCTATTGTGGAGTTAGCTGAGGATGCAAAGTGGAGGGTCCGCCTTGCCATTATAGAGTATATGCCTTTGTTGGCTGGACAGCTGGTGAGTCACAAGATCTAGATCTCTAATAAATGTCATTCTAATTAGTGCCTTGTTTCAAAACAAAAATGTTAGCAATGTAAAGATAAAAATAATGTGGGATCTGATATGACTGGATGTTCCAAAATTGCTCTGATTCAGTTGTCTGTTTCCTCAGGGAGTGGAATTTTTTGATGAAAAGCTCAACACCCTTTGCATGGCTTGGCTGATTGACCATGGTAAGACAATTTCATAATGGAACAACCCCCCACCAATGCCAATTTGGGCTGTATCTACTTATTTTCATGGCACACAATTTGACAAATGTATTTGAGAGTCATTGTCTGACTTCCCTGAGCTTTTTTCTTTTATCGCTTTACATACTCAGAAACGGTATCTTACCACACGGTATATTGTTTCAGGATGGAGAGAGCCTAGGGTTAAAGAAAATCTGAGAAAAGTGGTAGTGAGAAAATTGTGGGTCGGAGCAGGGAGGAGAAGGTAGTCTGCAGGACTCTGTTGCCTTGTACATTGTAATAGAGGACTTTTTAACAGTTGTACAGCACCATGTGTAGTTGAGCAAGAGTACGTTTATAATATAATGATTGTGGTTGCGTTTTCATCTAATCACCAAAGAATGGCTAAGCTAATTGTTTTTGTCGTACTTTGTGTTCTTAAGATTAACTTTGCTTCTCCAGACAAATGGTTGTGCTGCAGATTTGTACTGCAGTTTATGGATGCAGAAATCAAAGTTGGGACACTTTATTGTGACTTCAGTCCTGTCTAGGGCTCTTCTTTTCCCTGCACTTTGAACAGTTATCTGAAACCCTCAAATTATGCTGAAATATCCATCTGGAGGGCATGCTACATATACAATGCAGCATTTATATTCTAAAATTTGCCTAAACGTTTCCCTGTTCATATAGTGTTCTCTAGACATCGAGTTGTCCAATTAGAGCGGCACATACTCGACGAGGAGGACAAAGAGCCAGCTGGGTTGCATCATTGGAATGCTGTTGGTGTGAGTTTCTGTGTGTGAATGGCTCGGGTTAGGGCTGTACCACCCTTACGTAAGCCTTTCAAAGAAAGACAGAAATCAGACCAGAGTGTTTCCCATACTGACTATTATAGAGAGCTCGCCTTATCATTTTAGTATTTCCCTAAACATACTCAGGCCATGATTTCTGGCTCTGGCATGTTTTCTCATACTGAAATTTGAACATATTCGATTACATTAAGCCAGTTCATCTGTTGGATGTTGTATATTTAACATGTGTGCTGGGTTTTTTTTTCTTTTCTTTGCTTGTTTCCTTTACGTCAGATTGGCGAGTTTCTGCAAATTATTTTCCTCTACACTTTATTTGCTGTTTCAGATAATTAATACAGGGAACTATGAAAGAACAGTTGTGACATTTGTATGTATCTGTCAACATGTATGTAGTGGGATTAAAAAAAGAAGACATTTCTAAAGATGCATATCTGGGAAGCATTCACACATTAAGAGTTATAGGCTTCTTACTGCAACTTCCTTATTTGAACTAGCTGCATGGCCTTGTTTTGTTTGTTTGTTTTAAGATTTAAAATTTGCCTCACGGTCCTCCAATATTCATCTATGCTTATTGTTTTTATTTTTGTTTCAGTCAACCATACTCTGGTGAGAAACACGTTTGCTCTTAATTGAATCGGTCCGCTTTGTTCCTGTTATAGTTCCAACTTGGAGTTTGACAAATCAAAAACAAACAGTTTTTTTTTTTTTTTTTGTAAAGATTATGTTTCTGTGTTGTGTTTTGCCTTTCGAACAGTTTCAAAATGCAGGTGGCATGTGCTCAGTGTTGTGGTCTGTGTCAAATTCCTGTCTGGACACAAACTACACCTGATCCTGCTGCAGCTCTCTATGTTTTACAAAGAAAATGCTATTTGGGTGGGACTTAATGAAACTCTGAGGTTCAATTAAACATTAATGCCATTCTGATAGGACTCAATAATAATAAAAATAAGACTGTGGAAAAACGAAGATAGTTAACATGAACATTTTATTTTCTAGTATATGCCATTCGTGAGGCGGCCACCTGTAACCTGATGAAGCTCGTGGAGAAGTTTGGAGCTGAGTGGGCCCAGAACACAATCGTTCCTAAAGTGCTTGGCATGGCCAACGACCCCAATTACCTCCACAGGATGACCACTCTGTTCTGCATCAATGTGAGCGAACAGCATTTCTACTGTCTTTTGTTTTTTGCATGGAAGCCATATCTACGTCAGCAAGCCCAAGGTCTGAGTCTGTTGACGAACCTCTTGATAATTTCTAATGTAAAACATAAAATTTTTGATGTTATTGCATCCAAGAAGGTAAAAATATTGTCTGGCTAGCAGGAAGCACCGCAGAGAAACAGCCCAGCTGTTGACAAAGCCATTTACACATTACTATGAAGAAAACTTTCACACTTCCACTTCTATAAAAAAAGAGGGTACACTAGCATATTTTTCAGCAACAGTCAGCTGCTTTTTTTTTTTTTTTTTTTTTTTACAACTGTTGAGGAAAACCAACTGACCCCCTGGTACAGTTAGCCCCTGACTTCAAGTGTAATGAGTTTGCTTTTTTATGGAAAATATCAAGAACATCAGATTTTCCATTAAAGCATCTTTACTAAACATTTGCCTCCCACAGAACTGCAGCCACACACCAACAGTTAGATCAGATTGTCAACATTTACTCCTGTCAGTGCTAAAACCCTGGGGGAGAAATCTTAATTCTTCAACATTTTATTTAGACATGCAACCATCCAACAGTTTTCTTCTTTAGTAACAGACGTGTTGAAAATCATGTCGCTCTTATCGGGCACGTTCCCCAAATCTCTTTAGACTGCAGTTGTCAAGTCTCTACTGTCCTCTGAATCTTTTTTATTTTTATTTTATGCATTTTATTTGGAATCTTATGCTGTTTTTATTATTTTTATTTTCCATTCTTTTCATCTCAAAGCCTTGGTCAAGCATTTGAGTTGCCTTTGTGTCTGAAATTTGCTAAACAAACAGAACTTTCCTAGTCTGTAATCTCCCATTAATATTATTTCTTTTTTTTCCCTTCCTGTGCTATATTTATAAATTATGGGGTAAAAAAAATGGTATTCATTACACGAAGGTGTTGCCGTGTCAACCTTGGTCACCACCTCCATTCTGCGTCCTAGGCTTTGTCAGAAGCATGTGGTCAGGACATCACCACTAAGCAGATGCTACCAGTGGTCCTGAAGATGTCCAATGACCAGGTGGCTAATGTCCGCTTCAACGTTGCCAAGTCTCTTCAGAAGATCGGCCCAGTCCTCGACAGCAAGTATGTTGTCTAATGTTTTCTTTCCGGAGCAGAACTGTGTTTGTCATTTGAAAGTCAACAGGCAGCATTAACAATTTGTTCTTTCTGTGTCCAGTGCTCTTCAAACAGAAGTGAAGCCAGTGCTGGAGAAGCTGGCCACAGACACAGACATGGATGTCAAGTACTTTGCCCAGGAGGCTATTAGTGGTGAGCACTTCCCTCCTCTGTCATTGTGTGTGAACTGTAAACGACATGAATTGTGTTTTGTATACATAATAAAAAGCTCTCTCTTTTTTTTCTTTCCTCTCCCCTCCATAGTTCTGGCCCTAGCGTAACCAACCCAACATCAGTAAACCAGAGAACAACCCAGAAGCAAAAGCGCAAACACTTTTACGAGATATTTATTGATGTTCAGGAACAACTGGTTAATGTATAGAGAAGCTGTTAACATTCTTTTATCTCTCTCTCTCTCTCTCTGTTATTTTTTTTCAAAAAAAATTATTTTTTTTTTGTTACTGTCCAATGGTAGTCCATGTCCAAGCATAGCACAGGCTACTTTAACTGTCCTCTTTGCTGTAAGTAAGTGCTTTTACACAGGCAGGGTGTGATGAAATTGAATTAAGTGGTGCATGCGGACTAATGTGCTACTGTACTTGCTAGTCATTGCTAACAAGAAGCCCTCTCACATTCCTCCCTTCTCCTTCCTAGTCCACTGTTGTACTTCTACCAGTCATAGCAGCAAACCACGTCTGTGTTCGCTAACTTTGCTGTAGGAAAGTGCAAGCTCTCTGTGCTGTTGCACTTTTTTTTTCCCCCCGCAGTGCTAGATGGAAATCTTTAGCTGCAGATGGTGCAACAAGTTGTTTATTTTGCTGAGCTTCCTCCTGAATCAGCCCTTTGACAGCGCTCTTTTCCCAGAGACACTGGTGTTGCTCTTCCAAGAAGTGATTGAAAGGTCTTTGACGGTCATGCAGTCTGTCCAAAGACCAAACCAGACCGAACGCCTAAATGCATTTTAAATTCTAAATGCATTTCAGGACTGTAATGTCCTAAGTGCTGACACAGAAATGAGAGGGTGTCTCCTACTGCATGAAATCCAATGAGACTTCTCGTACTTATCAGTCTCACACAGATTACTTTCCAAACAACCTTCTAGACTACCATCCCTTGTTCTGTGCAGCAAAATAGATTGAATTGGTTAAATAAATGAATTGCCTTGGCCCACTGTAATGGGGACCAACCCAGTTTTAACACGTTCCTCATAATTATCCTCCAAATACTGATTTTTGCCGATGAGTGAGAAAGGCAAGTAGTGTCAAGTTATTTTCTTCAATATGTTCTCAGCGTTGCTCTTAATCATTATGCCAGTGGATTTAAGAATTTGTGGTTGTTTTTCTTTCAGTATACCTCGGTTAAACGGTGTTTGTCTGCTCTCTTTAACGAAGACTGTTCTTTCCTGCAAGGACACCTAATTAGGTAAAATGATGAATCTAAATTGACGTCGCCTATGAGGGCAAAAACAGAACCACAGCACCTTGTGCCACCCAGTTTTCACTTTCATGCCCAGCACTGAACAATGAGGCCCTGAAAGCGCAAGATGAGTGAACATTAAGGCTTGCCTTTCTGGAGCTTTGCTTAAAGATCTCCACGCAACAGAAAACAAGTGCATGTTTCAAAGGAAAGCGGGATGTGGAACTTCGGGGGCATTTGTACGCGAAGCAACATAATGTTTTATTATGGGGTGGGAGCTGGGATGGTGATGGGCGGGCTGAATAAATGTATGTCTTGTGTTGATAAAAGAAACTTTTGTCTTTCCCTGAATTACTCCTGCTGTTCCTTCCTCCCTCCTCCCCTCTCATTCTGTTCTCTTGAATAAACCTTAATTGTTAATTGTCTTGTATCACAAAACTGCTATTTTTATTTTGGATTCTCTTCACAGTTGGGATGCTGTACTACTGTATCTTGATCTGAATAAAGTAACACAAAAATCTGACTTGGCATTAGTTTCTCACCTTAAGTACAGTTCATCATATCCTCTTGCTTGAACAGGATTGGTCCTCAGTTACTGTGTAGGTTGTAGCATATATGTGTATTTTTGCTAGCTATCTTTTGCCATTTGGTGGTATATATATATATGTGTGTGTGTATATGTAAACACTGAGAATGAAGTAGCATATTAGTAAAATGTAACTGAACATCGGCGCTTGTGATTCATGGAGCCAGATGACGTCAGTAATGAACCAGTGCAGTTTCTTGTACCTGTTAACCTTGATGGTGACATGTAGACAGAACAAGAAAATGCTGAATTATTTGGAAACAAAAAAGTGATTCCTTTCACATGCTTCTGGGCCTTAATGTTTGCCCAGTTCTGGTTTGGTGGGTAGCAGCTTGAAAGATGAGCAGCGAGTCTCCTCCAGGTCGTCTTGTCCACGGGGAGACACGCAGAGCAGGATGGGATCTGACGATGACACCTGCCCTCACCGCAGCTGCTGCTGAGGCAGAGAACGCTGCAAAAATAAGGGCTGGGCTCTCATGTGGATATTTGTCTGTCTCCAGTAGGGGCAGCTTCAAGACTGTGGGAAAACATCTTTAGATCTTTTTTCTTCTTGGTCAGGGCCTTTAAACAAGATTAGAAGTTTTTTTTTTTTTTTTCTTTCCTGCTGCGGATGATCTGAGATGCTCCATCGTCTTCATTAATTCCAAATAAGTGCTCCACACAGAGGATTAGGACGAGAAATCACATGGCAGAGATCTTCTTGAGAATCTCAATCTTGCTCAAAATCTCTCATCAGCCCTGCTTAGAGCGATTTTCTTTCCTTTTCCCAGCAGTCCACCAGGCTCTGATGGTATACCTCATGGCTGCAATGGCCACATTATGCTCAGTTCAATATTCTGTATGCACAGGTGGGTGTGGCAGCTTTTTGTCAGCACATTCTGTTACACTGACAACCTACAGCAGTTTCAAGGCAACCTGCGTTTTCCTTTATTTAAATTAAAAACCGATAAAGACCCAGACCACTTTTCTATAGATCAGATGATGGAGCTTGTGATCTGGATGAAACAGGAGGGATAATGCTTTTCCTCAAGCCAAAAATCTTTAAAAAAAAAAAACGGACTACTTGTGAAAGCGAGCTAATCCACCCCCTTAAATCCACTTGAATTCACGAGGCAGTAATGAAACGGCAGCAACCCATTTCTTTCTATTCCAGTTATTTTTGGGGGGGGTGGGGGGGTTCAGCAGCTACAGCCCTTGACAGAGCTGAGAGGCTTGACGTCAATGCAGCTGCCTCCCAGGACTGTGTCATTTATAATGAAAGGAGTCAGGCAAAGCCCCCACACAGCATCACTCTCTCTCTCACACACACACACACACACACACACACTGAGGTCAGGATGACAAATGACAAACATCAGTCGAGGAAAGAAAGCACACTGGCTTGCTCTCTTTCTTTAAGTCACCTTGTCACTTTAGCTCCCTCCCCTTCTGCTTCTTATTGCGTCATCACCTCTTATTACTCCCCCCCTCTCTCTCTCAGTTGCATCAAGCAGTTTGTATTTGACTTTTTGGTGTGACTCTAATATGCAGATCCTACAAGACCTGATTTTTTTTTTTTCCGGGTGCCACTGGGTTGTGTGTGTGCTGGGATTTGAACGTCTCTGTCCATCTGCCGGCGTGCGTGTGTTCCTGATGGACTCAGATGCAGGGAGATACGCCTGTGAGGGCAATGTGACCTTCAATAAAGAGCTAAAATACATCTCTCTCTCTATAAATTCTTCAGTAATCCTCGCACACACCTTGCAGAGCTGCAGCATTTACGTCAGCGTAAACACTGGACTTTGGGCTTTGCAGAATTCAAACAACTTACGTGTGAGATTTTTCTCCTTAACCTTTTTTTTTTCTCTTTTCTTTAATTTTGTTGTGCAGTTCTAATCCTGAGCAGTGCTGTGGAAAGGCGCAGTAGAATGTTGTCATCCACCCTCCTCCGGTTGTCATGACAACCATTGATGTCATTAGGTATACTTTGGCCTGATGAAGGAAGGGGCCTCTGATATTTTACTGGAAAAGATTACCATTGTCTGTCTTCACTTTGGCTTCCTTTTCTCTGTCTCGTCACTGCCGGAGGTCTGTGACAGGCAGCCTGCTGGAGGTCTCAGCAGAATTCAGTGGCAGGCAGCAAGCGCTATAAATAACTACATTTAGCTGCAAAAAAAAAGAAAAAGGGAAAAAGAATAGTTTTTACTTATATAAGCCTTTGCATTTAATCTGTTATTTTTCTCAGGGCAAAACAGCTCGTTGAGCTTTTCACGCAGAGCTCACTGGGATCCCGCTTAAAGCCACCGTCTTTATTCTTTCAGAGTCAAAGATGCAAAAATGTGAGGGAGGGGTCAAGTGAAATCTGATCAAGGAGGAGGTCTGTGCGGTCATAGATGAGTGTGACCTGTCCCATGTCTCAGCAGCACCAACAGCGTGTAGCTGCACGTGGCTTCATCCCAGGAAAAGAAGCGAGACCCTCGTTTCCATGAACAGATTGACCCCCTTCAACCATGCCTCTCCACCTACCTCTGGTGGTGTATTAGTGGGATTAGCTGTTCTCTATCTGAGTGGACTGATTGGATTGACATGTTCTCTCGCCATGATCATTTCCACACATCAGGGTCAGACCTCTCCTCTCACACAACCTCCAGAAGTCATCTCTGCTAGTTTGTTAGGAATTTATTGTGAGCTTGAAACCTGCTAAATATATATACATATCTATATACATATACATTTTTTTCTCTTTCAGATGTGGACAAGGTCTCCTTTATTATCAGAAAAGATGTTTGAGTTTCAAGCAAGATGCTAAATACTGACAGACCATCGCCGTGGAGATGATTTAAATGTGATACAAGAGCAGCGCTCTGAGCTTCTGGTCAGGGCTGCTGTTCTTATCACTGCCGATGAATTATTCATTCTCCCCTGCCTGTTAACACTGATTTTAAAAGAGCTCTGCAAATTCCTTCAGGAGTTCACAGCTGCTTGTACAGAAGAGAAGCAGGGCATATGCTGTATTGTTTAGAATCACTTACTATACTTGTGATCGTATGGTTGAACCTTTGAATGTTTGAATGTGTGTTGCTTTATAAACGGGTATCTCTTGTTCTTCATCCCTGAAATCCATAAGATGCTTTGCCTTTTACCCCAAATGTCTGGTTTCGACTTGATGATCGGCTCTCTGCAGCTGATGCTATTTTTAATTTATTTCTGGAGTTCACTTTTTAAAATGAGGCCCAGTAAAAACTCTGAACCACACGTTTAAAGAGCTGACCTGCATTCCCGTCCAGTATAATGGGGTCATGGCTGGATTATCAGCTGGCCAAAGGTCCTCATGTCCGCTGTGGCGTCAGTCAGTCAGTTAGGGTTAATTTGATTAATTAAACAGGGGTGGGGAGGGGATATGCATCACTAAAGCAGAACTGAAATGATTAACACAAGTCCATTGTTATACAAACAAGTCTCCGTATTGCTGGTCACTATTTTCCCACAGAAGGATGAGCGACGTTGATTTAGTGTCGAAGATCTCAGATACCTCTTTTTGGAAGAAAAAAAAAAGGCTACCAGCCAGAAGCAGCCAAAAGGTAAAAACAAAACAAAATAAAGTACACCCTGTCTGCTTCTTTAGGAGTTAAGAACATAAAAAAGCAGCCTGGGTGTTAGAAAAATTCCCTTCATTAGTAAATGTGAGCATGTCTTTAAAAGCTGGGATTTTTTGGCATTTTGCTCCCCTGGAGAATTTGGGTGTGCTAACACAATGCCACAGAGGAAAGATAGCAGCAACAGAAGTAATTGTTGCAATCTGCAGACGGTCGGTTATTGTTCCAACTGCAAGAGAGATTATTGGCGTGTTGGGAGATGGTCACGACAACAACCAATCCTCCCAGTACTCGACATTTAAACAAGTTCACACTAAAGTGAGACAATACAAAAAAAAAAAAAGAGTTTGATAAAAAAAAAAAGAGCTACATCGTGGCCTGTAAAGGCCTCAGTTAGCACGCATGTTAAAGAAAAAGACTGAAGTATGTTGAGAACATGGCAGCACTGCTTATGTTTGCAAACGTCTGAACAAACCATGAGACTTTTGGCACAAGAGACAGATGAGACCAAAGAGGTTTCTCTTTTCTTTGTCTTTTGGAGTTTATCCACCTCACACACTGCTTCTGCATTTGGCTTAGCTTTTGTGAAAAAAAAAAAAGAAAAAGTGACATGGTGTATTACATTGTGTGTTTGTTTTTGTTTTTTGTTTTTTTTGGGGGGGTGGGGTACAACTAACTAAGATCTCGTAAAGATCAGATGATTACTTCACACTGAAACCTTAGAACTGAAAGAGTTCCCTCCTCCCTCACAGCTGCTCCTGGAAGGTCCACCTCAGCGTCTCTGGATGAGACGATTTAAGGTTCAGCTCAGACTCGGTTTATAATGGAGTGCTTGGTGTAATCCATTTGTTCAGGTCAGGAACCCTTGCTCACACCGCTGAACCCTGGGCCACGGTCAGACGGACAGAGTGTGAAGTTACACCAGCTGTGTGTACAGCAGTGTGTGATGGTGTGTGGCCATCCCTGCGACCGCAGTTTAAGAGGATGAAGACAAACAGCTTAATTTCAAAGAACTGTCATGACGCACTAACTGAAAAAGAAAGAAAGAAAAAACCCAAACAACAGACATTTTTTTTCTGTTCAATAAACCTTTTTAATCTCAACAGCAAGTTAGCTTATGTGTGGTCAACATCAATGAAGGTAGATATAAAACTGGATTTCCATTGATTGATTTTCATTTTATCAGCAGGTGGTGAAATTATGATACTTGGAAACACATCCACTAGAATCGTGACTTTAGTCTTTACCTAGAGAAATATTGCTATAATACTTTTAAATGGCATACACTGATTGACCAACAAGAAAAAAGAGAAGAGGAAAAAAAAAGAAGAGAGCATATAGAAGCTAACAAAGAAGCTCCAGAACTCCACACGGTGGGTTGTACAGGGAAACTTCTGAGGGACTTTGGTTTTGTACCTTTGTAAAAGCTGGCTCTACTTACAGAAAAGAAAAAAAAATGATAGAAGGAAAGATTTATAAAATAACTGATAAAAGGGTCCAAGCAGAAATTATTTTTGCTATTCAACGACTTAATTTAGATTTTAAAATATGAAAAGTAAAAAGGCACACTGAACACTACTCACTTTCAACACGATTCCCCTCAATGCAACGTGATCATCACTGAGGATTCACTACACCTATACAAAGAACACTCATCATAATAAACTGAGAAGTGTTACTTTTTTTTTTTTTTTTTTTTCTTGGATTAAAACCAACAATCAAATAAAGTGTTACAATGTCTGGTCTTTCTTTGAAAGAAATTTTTGTTTTGTGTCCATTATTGGTGAGGAAGAGAGAGGAGAAAGGTGTTTCCTACAGATTTGCGGCTCGTTTCATCTGCCAGGAAAAAGGCAGAGCGGCACAAACCTTTCCCACCTTTCTCCACCAGTCACCTCCTCCTCTCTCGCTACATCTCTTCTTCCGCTTGTTGTAAAAAAAAAAAAGTGCTCCAGTATTCAACTTCCACAGATCACCCTGTAGATCTTTTAGTCTGACCGTCGACAAAGGCGAGGCACACACTTTAATGCTCTTACACCATCAGTGCTGACAATTTAATGCTCTAGAAGACCCTGAATCATTATTTCAGAGCCTCAATTATTTCAAGCCTCACACACTTCAGTACAGTCCTTTCTCTCTAATGGCCATTTTAAAACGTGAAACACAAACTGGGTGTGAGATTATTATTCCCGTCGACATGATGGGGGCGTGTGATCGTATAAACGTACCCTGCGAGCTGACGAGTTTGCAAATTTAAGGGTGTAGCTATTAATCGACCACAACACTTGTTTTGCAACAGGTCTCTTCGGCTGCAGGGCTGTCGCTGGAGTTATTTAGCATCTCTGTCAGGTTACGGGAGAGCAAAACAAACCAACGGTGTTAATATTGCTGTAAAGCTGACCGAAATTGCACCTTTGTTTTTCCAACTCTTGAACAAATCAACAGATTATTTGAGCTTTAATTGTGGCTTGAATCTGTATTTAAAATAACAATAATTTAAAAAAGAATCCCTTTAAGTTTTGTGCAGGAATATAGCCACGACATTTGGTTGCCATCTCTAAAGACTGTCCAACTGCATTTATGGATTCAGTCGAACTGCGTTCGTCCTCTAGAGACAGATACGGGTTCAGTCAGCTTTACAAAATGTGAGTGAATGCCTCGTCTGCAGGCTTATGGGGCTAAAAACACTACAGCTCAACCCGACCACTACAGGCCACGCAGTCTGGGACCGTCCCAGTCCAACGACGCATCTCCTCTCTCTACTATTCCTAGTATTCCAACTGAGTATAATTTTTTTTTCTCCAATCATCTATAAGAGAAGTATGTGATTCAAGTAGCTTGAACACAGTCTAAGTGCGGTTTAAAAAAAAAAAAAAAAACAACAAAAAAAAATACCTCTCATATGGTTGCTAACTTGCCGCCAGTCAAAGAGTGGTGGTGAGAAAACAGTTAAGATATCCAGTGTCAGGTGACTGATATTCTGCCGGTCTTCGTCTCACAGCAGTCGCAACGTCAGAGAGGAAACATTCTTTCAGGAAATCTAATGCAGGGATTTGTTGGGGCCCACTCCATAAAGACAAACATAATTCATCATTAAAACAACACAGAGGCATGACCCGGAACAGTGAGGATGTAAACCAGAATTCATCTGAAAGCACAATCGCACAGTTTGTGTTACTTTGAACAAAGTAGTCAATACAGTGTTTGTCTTTTTTTTTTTTTTTCTTCTTTCTTTCTCCAGAAATGACAACATATGAATTAATGGATGAGGAAAATTGAATTGTGCAAACAAAAACAGAGACACTCACGCACCGTCCACACACAATACTGTGCAAAAGTTTCAAAGGGTTCATAGTACGGAAAAGAATAAAAACCTGTTTCACTGTCTGAAGATATAAACTTAAAAAAAAAGAAAGAAAGAAAAAGACTGAAATGATGCCATTCATTCAGTGAGCCGTTTACATCTGTTGGGTACTGTGACATCACAGATCTATACCTTAGAAGTGGGATGCAGAATGCTGTAATACTGACTTCATAAGAGGCACACCCTGATGAAGGGGGGGTGGGGGGAGGGTAGCATTTCAGATCCAGCTGCTGTCACTGGAGCTGTAAAAGCATTGCTATTGTTCTGTGTACCTTTGTGGTATTTTGACCAAAGCATGGCACTCTATCAATTTGTACAACATGTGGCTTTAAGAAATAAAAAAAAGTAAGCATCAGGATGGCATCTCATCAGTCTCACATTCATTCTGCAGCACTGATCCCACGTCTGATGAGGTCAGGGAAAACCAGCTGAGGCAGCGCAACTTCTCCACGACAGCTGTGACAACTTAACCTGTCGAGTACCTTGAAAACTGCATCAAGGAGAACTTGAGCTGCTCGAACGACCAAAGGTGCTACATAGATCTGATTTAGGTATTTGCAGCTTCCTGCATTTTCTATGAAGTTAATTAATAAATAAATAGTTTAAGGAATTCATTTTGGGGGGGGGGGGGGGGGGGGGGGGGAACCAACCCCCCAACCTTTTGCCCACTCACCTTTATTCCACCGCC
>JBAMYA010000005.1:9369705-9400894 GCA_037176975.1 Arrhamphus sclerolepis
CCCCCCCCCCCCCCCCCCCCCCCCCCCCCCCCCCCCCCCCCCCCCCCCCCCCCCCCAACAAACACTCAAAACTTTTGCACAGTACCGTTGATTCAGCTGCACTTGCAGGGAAAAATGACAGAGATTATCTCCTGGTTACATCATCAGTTTAAAGTGATGTCACTGCTGACGACTCAAGAGATCCCTGGGAACCAATCAGAGTTGGCTGTACAGGTGAGGCTTCCATTTACGATCCCTCGACATTAAGTATAAATATTGCTTCAGTATTGCCACAGAAACAGAATAATATTGACTGTTTAACACAGCAACTTCTCAACCTAACATGTCAATCACATCAGCCCCCATTTATCAGGTAAACGCATGACCCACACAACAACTGCTGAATGGGCATGCAGCCATTCGACCAGCAAAAACCGGTAATTCTTCATCATATTGTCAATAATGATACCTGGAAAGTGTGTGCAATCAGTAGTGTACCAAATAAATCAAAATCAGTAGTTACAATTTGTGAAAAAAGTCACATAGCCTGCACTTCTGTCATCAAACTGAAAAATAGATTTGAGTCTATCATTGTTGAGAGCAAAAATGTTTTTTCTTTTTTTTTTTCAGGCAAATATAAATGTTATCTCATTCTGAAGCATAGTGTTGAAAGCTATGCATGACCACCATGGTAGCCTCTGCATAATACTGTGGTGTTTACTTAAAAAAAACAACAAAAGAACAACCAAAAACAACATCAAACTATTGAACTTGTGGTGATCTCCACGTTAACCTGATAAATGAGGGCCATTTTCATTTGCTCAGTAGATTTTTTTTTTTTTTTTGTAATTTGTTCACTGAAATCTTTAAAAGGAAAAAAAAAAAAAAGATCCACAGAAGTGTTTTGAGTTGAGAATCAGTCTATAGTTTTGTTGGCGGTGTCCTATTTGAAATACAAAAAGCACTGCCAGTTATTGTGCTTTTGGTTGCCATTCAGTGAGTCCTAAATGAGTTCACTTTCAACCCATCTCGAGGTGAAATGCTGCTTTCGAGCAGGAACCAGGACGTGCAGCATCTCCTCGTTGGCTGCACGGCGCAGTCGTCATAGGTGGCACCGCGCGTGTGAAAAGCAGACTCGCCAAATAAGCACAGCTTAGATCACATTGAGCCAACGCATCGGGCCTGTTCCCACCTCAGAGGGCAGATGAACAAGAACAGAGAAGTAGAGGGAGAAAGCGAGGTAAATTAAGGGAGGATTTGGTAGAAAATTGAGGTTTATCACAACTAGGAATGAAGTTTGTATTAGTTGTACAAAAATGAACACCTCCTTCCCTGTTGCTACGCTTATGGCCTCCACTTGTTTCTCCATTCTCTCCGTCATCAATGCTGTGTAGGCTCTCATTACTTAATACTGATCTCAATTAACCTCCTCAATTGGCTTTAGTTGACCAGTACGAAGCCATGTTGTGAGTCAACAGTCTCCATCATCTCACTGTCCAAGAGGGAGCCTTGCAGCTCAGGCACGCCCAGGCTATCTGACTGCCCCAAACCAGCCAGACCCCCAGCCACAGCTCTGGTGTCAGCCTCTCCTGGAGCAGGCTGATGGTGTAAGGTGGGGTCCATTGAGAACTCGTACTGCTCTGGTAGAAGAACCTCGGCAGAAGGCCCCAGAGCTTGCTGCTCGCTGCCTGCAGGGTAGCTGAAGCCGAGACCACTGGCAGTTGCCTCATGAGGATGCTGATGGTGGATGTGGTGGTGGAAGTGAGCTTTAAGAGGCAGGTGTTGGGTGTAGTGGTGATGGCTCATGTAGGGATCATACACTAGGGTCTCACCTGGCTCCATCAAGGGGCTCAAGCTATGGGTGTGGCTAAAGGGAGATGATGCCTGAGGACTGCCTTGCTGCTGGGACTGAGGCTGGAGGGCGGCTGCCAAAGGGGGGCCCTGAGGGGAACTCTGAGACACCACCGTGTCCAGAGTAGGGCTGCCTGTCGGGTAGGAGCCTTCAGCTATTTGCATCTGGTTGAAATAGGCCTGCAGTCCCATGCCCTGTGACTGCTGCTGCTGCAGGTACATCCTCTTCTGGTTCAGTCTGCAGGGAGACAACACTTTGAATCACCAAAACAGCAGAACAAGAATACAATGCTTCAATATGAATCCAGAAGCAAATATAGGCAACATCTGAAATAGAAAGCCAATAAAGTGCTGAATTCTAACATGGCATGTTTCCTGCATGTGTTGCAGATTACAGCACTGCCATCTGTGTCATTAATTACAGCAGAAATAAATCTGCTGTGTGAAATGCTAAGTAGATTGCTTTAAGAAAGGGGACACCATTTTCCTAAACCAGCATGGAAATGTCAACAGGAATGGTGAAAAAGTGTGGATGGAACTAGAGAAATGGTAAGCTGTCTTCTTAATGTGACACTACCAACTGCAGAGAAAAACCACTAACATGAATGTTGATTAGAAGATTGACCAGATGATGTCAGAGTGGATCTTCAGTCTGATCAACTCTGGCTGTTTTTTTTATAGCCTTAAAAAAAGGTTCATTCAGTAAAGTCCCTGAAAATGCTTTAGAAATAATAATAATAATAATAATAATGAAAAAGGGAACAAAGATTCATGTGAAGAGGAGACATTTGAGTGAGATTTACCTGTGTTCCTGCAGCTGCTGCTCTAAACTTCGAGGGCTCTCCTTACAGAAAAGTTGGCAGCTAGCAGGACTGTTAGCCAAGACGTTGGCCTTCAAGGGAAATGAGAGATCAGGACTTAAAATTACCATTATAACTGTCTACAAACTACACCATTTACTCCTGTGTTATGGCAGACAATTCCTCAAATTTCAAATGATATCACTGAATGTTTAGCATTCAGGACAAACCTGTATGACCCAATGGATCAGTGAACATCATCAGAATAAGTTGTGTTGACTGTACCTGGAGTCTGTGAGTGAGGTACTGTGTTTCCAAACTCTGTCTGCGGGACAGGAGAGGCGGCTGTGGCCCACCCTGGTATAAAGCTAGGCCCTCTTGCTGCTTGCATGCCTCACCCTTCAAAGAATGAATGAATGAATGAATGAATAACTAAATAAATAAATAAAGAAGTAAGTAAGTAAGTAAATAAAAAATAAAGCACTGGGACAAAAAGCTCAAGGGTTCAGATTTCAGATTGCTCCCATCTGTCAGATGATAAAGCTGTATCAAGGTCTGGGTTCTCCATGTAGGCTAACAAAATTATCTTTGCCGTCTCCCACCCAAATTCCCATGTGGCAACTGATCGGCCAGATGCCTTTCCCTAATTGGCGTGTACCATAGGGATTAAACATTAGGTAAATGGAATGAAAGCTAATTAAAAGGATGATGGGACTTCAAACATAATAACAAACAAAAACCTGCTTCATTGCATTATGGAGTATGGCAGAAAAAAAACAACAAAACAAACAAAGCAAGAGGATCTTGTCTGTGCTTATTCATTTATTTATTTTTTTGTTTACAGGAAAGCCTCAAATACTTTCCTCAAATGGTTCCCCTTGTGATATGTCTCTGCACGTATCATGCAAGCATGTTTTCACGTTTGATTGTAGTTGGAGTCACTACTATGGGCAAGTCTGACTGATTCCAACAATGGCTGCATTCACTTTGGCCAAGGCTCCGAGCCCCAGGGGGAGAGGAGACAGTAAACAAGCCACAGTTGGCTGCCTCTCTTGGGGTTACACAACAGCCCGAGTGCCAGATTTCTTTTTTTCTTTTTTTTTTTTCCCTTTCCTCCTCAGTGCAACAAGAAAGTCAGGACAGTAGAGGGTTGGGAATGGATTTTTAGGAAAAGAAATATCTTAAAATGTGTGTTTGTGTGATCATGTGGTCAGATCTACCTCCAGGAGATTGTGCAAGTGGTGCTGTGGTCCCAAGGGGGCCATGGCAGACCCTTCCACAGAGCCCATCTGCTCCACCAACATCTGGACTTTGTTGAGCTCCAGGATACCTTTGGTCCTTGCCAAATTTTGGAGGTGCTGCCGAAACGCCACCAGACCTGAGAACACAAGCAAATCCCAACAACACAAAATCAGGCCTGGTTCCTAATACTGATCAATAAAATCCTTTTCGTGTTAATAACAGGCTGTCAGATTCTCCATCCTTTTAGAGAATCAGGGTTAATCCTCACTGACGTTAGAGCAGTAGGCATTTTTATCGCCTCGACTGACAATGTGACAGGATGTACGTCATGTGAGTGTGCACATATGACAGTTTGCATGTGTGTGTGCAACAGCAAGCAGCTCTTACAAGATCCATCCAGTGGTGATGAGCTGTGACTGTGAACGACAGAACCTGACTCACTGTGCTGGTGGGAGTTATTTAAAACCAGAGTCAGCAGTCTGACGCAAAAGAATCCACTGCATCAACACTCTCCAAAGAGGTTTATAAACAAAAAACAAAAAAAAAAAACAACAAAAAAACAAAACAGCATTTACCACCAGGAACAGACTTTGCAGGCTGTCAATGTGGAGCCAGACAAGGAACACATAATTTCAAAGCAGAATTACAGGCTTAACTTGGCATAAGTGCAGGTGTATACAACAAGCAAACAGAAAAACCTGCTTTGCCCTGATATTTTAGTTCTCGTTTTGCCTGATTGTGAATAGGAAATACATATCACCTGCCAAAGACGGCAACAGCAAAAACTAAAAAGGAAAGCAAAGTAGGAAATAAGTGGTACAGGGTAGAAGGAGACTTAATATAGAGGGTGGGGTACGGGGGGAGGGGGTGTGGGCTGAAACCTTCAAATGTGTGTCTATGATTCACAAAGTGAATCATCGTCGTTGTCGTCAGAGACACTAAGAGGATGAGAGAAGAGAGCAGATAGAGACTGAGAAAAAAAGTGATACACACACATACAGACACACCAATACTGAATCATAATCATACTGGAAAGAAAGTACATCCTAATGTTTTAGATATCAGGGAATAATTAAAAAGGAAAAAAAAACCCATCAGCAACTGTGAACACCTTTATAACGCAGACATTTTTGCGGTTTGCTGGTTTATGCATTCAGGTGTGTTAACACAGTGCCAGGAAGGAAGGACATCAGCAATGAATCACTGAGTCATCAGTGTGCACTCACCTCTGGTTGCTGATGTTGACACAAAAATGTTTGTCATTTCATAGTGCATTCTTATTGGCTATTTAGAGACAGCAGAGGAAGTGAGAGGCAGACACACAGTGAGATGATTCCAAATTTCTGACACTGCTTGATATCTGTTGTAGCCTGTCTTTGACTGCAAGATTGTTATATTTTTCATGTTTGTTCTTGTCTCACTGCGAAAGTTCGACCATCATTTTAAAACTATGATGGCTGAATTTTCCCACTATTGCGCACCTTTTGTCTGAGGCAGCCACAATTGCATTCCTGTGCATCTTTTGGCCTTCAATTTTCCATCATGCACACTGAGGCTGACATAAAGGAATGCTTGGATTTAACCAATATTTGATTAATTGTGAAATGAATGTGGTCCGCGTGCTTATAAAGAAGTAGGTGATATGACAGGCCTGAAAATTCTACAACTTAATACTGCTGGTTTACCTTGGGTGAGGGAGGTGTCAGAGGCACGGCGTCCTTCTCTGAAGCTGATTGGGGAGCGGTTGTGCGTCTCTCTGTGCTGAGAAGTCAGGGCAGTCATTGCTGGGTTGGCTGGCCTTGCACTCAAGAAGGGGGCAGGGTTGACACCAGGAGCAGAGCTGTTGGCTGGTACCACTTCACTGAGGGACAGGGAGTCTTCCAGCAGACTGAGGTCACTGTGCATGGAGCCAATGTCGTAGCCAATGTCCGAGTCCACGCTACCCATGGAGGGGTTGTGGCCTAGAGTGAATAATTTACCTGGGAATAAAGTTTTTTGTTTTCAATGTCAAGGCAGCGAACCAGATAAACTGTTTTTCATCATAAAACGGATGTAAGAGAGTTTGTCACCTTGGTTCGAAGGGCCGGGCTGGTTGGAGACCTCAGACAGAGTGTGCCGCCGCTGGCCAAATCGAGCTGTCTGATAGGCTGAGAGCAAGTGGGGCGGATCATCTTCTGTGTCAGGCTCCTCGGTCTCGATACCCTCATCAATCGATGTCTCCATCATGTTGCTAGGCGATGAGGTGGAGGACTTGCGGAGGACAGTGGGGGGAGGGAGGGGGTCCAGCAGGCAGCCGTTTACCTAAATAGGAGGAATGATAGAGAAAGGAGAAAACAATAACTACAGGTTTAGCACTGAATGCTACCAGAAATAAAGCTTCCAACTGGAGAGAGTAGGATATACTCACTTTGAGACAATCAAAAAAGAAAGAACTACAGGCTTTATGCATGCATACAAGCGAGACAGCACACACAAAATCCATCATTTGCAAAACCTGAGAACTAAAGGGGCACTGCTGAGAATAAAAGCTCCATTAGTTCCCTGACTCCCTCCATTTTCCCTCCATTCACCACAGTCAGTCTCATACTGGAATTGTGTCTGTGTGTGTGTTTTTTGCAGCATGCAGACCAGTGTTTGTTGGTGTAGAGGTGGAGGGTGGGGATAAAGGAATGCAGGACCAGGAAAGGAGCTTTGACTGAAAGTGTTGTGTCACTGACACGCACACACAGAAATCACACACATAGATCATCTGCAGGAGTTGCCGCAGTAACCGGAAAACCTGGTACTGGTCTAGAAAGAGCAACTTTGCCCAGTTCCCCCATCTGTTTTCTGTAGTGCGCGGGGACAAGAATGCCGTTACCAAACAGGCATGCTCGTACAGAGACAGAGACAGAGAGAGAGAGACACAGAGAGGGAGAGAGAGAGAGAGAGAGAGAGAGAGAGAGAGAGAAAAAAAGAAACAGAGATTGGGAGATAGAGAGGGAGGGGGGTGGTGGTAGGAAAACCATATTGGGAAACAGACAAGAGAGGTGGAAGGGCATGAGGGGACACAGAAATTGGTAGATCAATAGTAGGAGAGATGAAGCTGTATGGAGAGAGACAATCAAAAGAAGCACTTGATTAAAAAAAGCTGAAAAAGACAAGATGAGCCTTTGGCTGGTCGGTGGGAAGTCTGGGCGGCGAGATTGCTGGGGCAGCACAGCAGCTTCCTGTCCATGTGTGTTCACTCAGCTCTGCATTAGGTCACATCATCATCACAGGACTGCTTACATAACCAGACCTCATTCACGCAGATAACACGCATCCTGACTGCTTAGTTCTGCTTATCACAGACACATGCACACACATATACAGTGACACACAAATTTTTTTTTTTCATATTAGAAATAGGAATGTTGGGTAGCTGGGAAATAAAGCTATGTGACTGAGTTAGTGTGCAAGCCTGCGGGTGTGTGGCGCCGGCAAGTCAGACCTACAGCTTCTGGGTTCTGTAATGAACGTTCAACCCACCAACAGGCCTGGAGGAAAAGGTCGCTGGTTGGCACAGATAAACGGAGAAAAAGAAGTGCATTGCATGTCTGTTTAGGAGACTGGCAGGACAGGCAGCTGTCCTGTCTGATGTGAGTGTTGGCTGAGTGCTTACATAAGAGGACGAGTCAGCTGCGCTCTGGCAGGTTGACGATCTAAACCTCAGAGGAGAACGGTGCAACGCGCACACGCATGCACAAACACTGAACGTGCATTTCTTTTTCACAGTGCCTGTGCATGCCAATCAAATCACATCAAAGTAAAGCTGATCTGTAAATTTCATGACCAAAGTCATGTATAATGTAGCTGTGACACGAGGACAAAGGACAAGGTCATACAGCAAAAATGCATCTTTGTGCTTAAAACTTAATCTTTTTATAATGGTATTGGACCTACTTTGGGAGTGTTGACATCCTCCACCATGAAACTCTGCTCCAAGGGACAGCCAGTATGGGGGAAGGTGAAAGCGTCAGAGGAGGCTTGGGGAACAGCAGGGGAACGCAACAGACGAACGCCCTGGGGAAGCAGACCCACCTGGGCTGAACCGCTGGTCGACTGTAAATGTGGAAGAAGAAAAAAAAGAAAAAGGCAATGAGTCTTTCAGATTAAAGCACGTCATGTACTCAAAAAAACAAAAAAACAAAAAACAAAAAACAAAAAGACATCTGGCTTTTGAGTGCTGTGTTTAATGTTTAATACACTATCAGTCCTGCATTAAATGATTCTGCAGCAGAAGCAGTTATGGGCGTTTACCAGCTTCAATCAGCATAAACTGGAACAAACTACTCAGGTGTATACAAAATAGTATACTACTATGTAGACTATGACTGGGGCTTCAAGAGTTTACATACACACAAGTCTGCCAATTCTAATTTCTCGAAGGACACTGAACATGAGATGAGATTGACTAAGTTTACTTATCTGGAAGACAGTCGGCATCTCAGTCCCAGTCATCATAGTTTAAATTTCAGTTTGCGAATTCAGACTTTAAAGTTGCATTCAGAAAATACTTATCAGCTGGACTGTCAAGTTAGTAGTTAGTAGAAATTTCCACTATGTGGTGCTGGTCTGGTAGTACAGTGATATTTCTGACTGTATAATACATTGTGTGCACTCTACTTAGTAAATAGTTTGGAAAACCTTTACACACCATCTGGAGATTATGGGGATTCCCACAGATAAATTTTGTTGACTCACACATGATCATGTATTTTATGTTGAAATGAGCCACAATTTAGTGCATTTGTGAGGGGAAAAAATGATCAATTTGTCTTAGTAATCCCAGAGAGAAAAGGCAGCCAGATACTGGTGAGTGAAATAAAAGAGAAAATAAAGTGACGATGAGAGGAGGCAGTTGACAAAGAAAAAGAAAAAAAAAGACGAAAGAATGAATAATGTAACTGAAGGAAATGCATTAAGGTCAAGACTGGGTGGGAACAAAAACTGAAAACAGATAAATTAATGAATGGGTTGTCTCTGTCTATTTGTCTGCATCAGGGTGCAGGTGTGAATAACAGAGCTTTGATCAGAGAGGGATGGATGGTAATCAGCACAGATTATTCAGGAGCCCTCTTGTCGCCTTGATGCTCTGTGGTTACCTTGATGACCGTCTGCTCAGCAATGGTGCTGGGGCGTCGCTGTCGGGCATCAAGTCTCTGTTCGACAGGGAAGCTGCAGCGATGGGCCTTGAGCCGCTCCACCAGCAGGTAATAAATAGCAGCAAAGTGGTTGTAGCTTTTGTTCTGAAGAGACTGGAGAATGGCAGACAGCATAAATGATCACATCTGTGCTTAAAGTTAGGTCATAAAAATAGAAGGCCAACTTAATAATTAACTGACAGTTGTTGAAATAAAGAGAGACAACCGTTTAAAAATTTCTGTTTAATACTTTCTGAAGCAGTTCAGCCTGACTTCTCTGTTCTTTGGTGTTACCAGTGGGTTCTTCTTCAGGTAATCATTTGCTCTCACATCAGCAGAGGAGATCGCTTGATTGCAGACTGACAACGACACACCTAGGTCTGCAAGAGTACTCTTGACACAGCTAGAAGTCCTTTTTGTTCTTAAGACAGAATCAAATCACTGATTTGCCCATTTCTAATCCATCTACCATCTGCTTTTATTTTTAAGAAATAATTTATTGCCTTCTCTTGCACAGACTTATCTTTGTAGCATGCACTAAACAATTCCTTAAACAGCTAGTAAAAACACCTGCAAGCATTCTATCTCCTTAATTTTTCACTGCTTGGAAATAATTTATCGGTCATGTGTTAGGCAATATTTAGGCCTGTGAAAACAAATAGCACTCAATAAAGAAGACAATTATATTACTTAATGTAATAATAATAATTAATTATTATCCAATTATAGTGACTGATTTATTTCAGATCCATTGCAGTTTGGTAAAAGGCAAAATTATGATAAGAATGCCCAAACAATTCTGGACCTGCTTGGATATTTTCATTTTCCTTTTATCAAAAAAATGCTACAAAATCCTTTTAATGCATTAAAAATATTATTGTGAAAAAATGGACTTTTCACTGGAGTACAACTTTTTTTTTTAATAGTTTGACAATAGACATCTAATGACTGGCTTGCATGCGAAATGCATCAGACCTAAGACTGTGAGTTATTTGTGCAATCCATATAATAAGATACAATAAATAAATTACCAAATGTGGTAATTTGTTCAAGCCCATGTTAGAGTTTGAGAGGCAGAAGATTGATGTCATCATTTTTTCAATGCACAACTCAACCCTTAACATAACCGTACTACACTGGGAAAACAAAATAAGGGAATTAGAAAAGATATCACAGGACTGAGGAACTTATTCCAAATATTTTACACTATCACACTGACCTTTGCCATGCTGCATAAATGCCTGCAGTTAATATATGCAGAACGATGAATATAGGCGTCACTCTTACGGTTACTTCCCACATAATGGAAAGCTTTAATGGTTACACTTCCTGAATACTGCTGTTGAATAAATGATGGCCCATGTCCTCTTTCCTTACCTCTATAGTTTTGTGTTGGTCGATGCCAAGACTGTGCATCAGGCGAAGGACCTGTTCGCTGTACTCTCCTACACCCCCCTCGCCCTCGGCAGACAGTGGCTGTTGGTACAGGACAGGCCTCTGTGCAGGAACATCCAGAGCCATCCATTTGTGCTCCTTAATCTGAGCCACAGACAGGCGCTTAGACGGGTCCAGGACCAACATCCTGCGGATCAAGTGCTCACAGTCTGCAACAAGTGAAAAGAGCAATCATAGAGGGTGTGACAAATTTGATTTTTTTTTATAGATTTTCCTATTTAAGATCTTTTATAAGCTGTGATAAAGCATATTAAACCACAAAACGTCACTTCCTCAAAGTATCCAAGATGAAGTGGGGCATAAATAACACTTAAGCCTCCTGCAGACGCACTGCTTTCCACTAATCTGGCAGCAATAGAAATTGTTTGTGTCACGTCTGATTAAGCACCCTGGTGCGTTTTCTGTAAGAGGCTGCAACTGCAATTTGACTATGTAGGACCTAGTAACATATACCTTACGCATCACTGACTATCTAACAAGTCTGACCTGCTGTTGTCACGACAGACAGTGGCGGTGGGTTAGTCTGTTAGGAAGGATCACACAGATTGCATTATTGATGAAATCAGTTCTGCCAAAATTTCCTCCTCCATGGTTTCATGTACGATAATTAGCTGCAGCATCTTGTCTGTCTTTCTCTCCCAACATCTGAGCCAGATTATCATGAGGAAACTGTATGTCTCAGTATTTTTAATTGATCCCATCCCGTGATGTTTGATGTTTAACACAATTCAGCTTCCTCCTTAAACTGATATGAAGGGAAAAGTTATTGGAAAACTAACCCCAGAAAGAATTAGTTTTGTGTGATGCATCTTCTCATACAGAGGTGATAGTGGAAACTGTCTTCTCACATTGTATATTCAATGTAGTGCAGATATAAATCTGAGGTTTTTAAATGACAATGACTGACGCATCAGCTTATAACCATGCAATAAGTGATATTTTCAGTTGTTTTCATTCAGTGCCGCTATGTTTCACACAACCACACAGCCATTAATCATGTACGAAGAGCTTAAAATCTGCTAAATTCTTGTCTTAGTTGTTCTTGCCATCCCTTCTGAACAGCACAAACACACTCTTTTATATTTGACCCTCCCCCTAATGAGAGCTCCTCACCTCTAGCTAGTGGGTAGATGAGTTTGACGTCAGACACAGCTGGGTTCTTAACAGGATTACAGTTCCCCTGGCTATGACGCTTGGGCCCGGCTGCATCCCTGCTGCCTGCACTGCATTCTTGCCTCCCAAACCGCAACCATACCATTTTACTCTAATGCTATTGCCTTAAAGCCAAACAGGTGTGTTTTGATGAAATAAACCTTGCAATCAGTTATTACCTCATTCACTCATTTAGATTTTTCAGAATATATTTTTAAAATAATCTCGACCTCAAAGGTCATGCATCTCAAAAACCTAGACAGGTCATGTTAAATTGTCAAAGTGTTTATTTCTTTTTGCAGTAACTTGAGTTATACACCTTTGGGGTGCTGAAACTAAACATCTTATCATTAGTGTGGGTCACCTTCTGCCTTGTTCTGAGAGCTCAAGGACCTGTCTGCCAACATTAACTCCCTGCTGCACATTCTTCTCAATCACCCCACTGATCTGCATCTGTTTACATCACATTTTTTCTACCTCATGCCAACTCTGTCTCTGCCCCTCCCAAAAAAAAAAAAAAAAAAAAAATCCACAAGGGCACACTGTGCTTAACCAGTGTGCCACTTCACATTGTGGTCTCTCAGGAGCTTGTGCGGCTGTCAAGCTAAAACCCAGTTCAAACGCAGTTCACAACAATATATTTGTTTGACCCAGAGGATACTTGGGTCTGTTCGTCGCTGAAGTCTTGTTTATGTTTAAAGTTGAGACCGAGCTTTCACCGAGCACCAGAGAAGGTTCAGCTACATAAGGGGGTCGACACTCACATACTGACAGACACAATGTTCTTAGCCAGAACATTACACCACCATGACTTAACCGAAAAACCATCCCACTTAACACGTTTAATGCCCCAGTGGTGTTGAGTGTTGAATTGCGATGAGTGTCAGAATAAGGGGGAACACAAGTGTGTTGAAAGAAGCTGAAAGACAGAAACCTTTAAAATCTGTTACTTTTAATATACTTTCTATATGAAATGTAAAACAAACTAATACTGAATAATGAAAACAATGCAAAGTAGTAAGAAAAAATAAATTAATTAATATGCTGCAAGCAGCAACACCGACTTCACAGCTTGTGTAATGTGCAACAGCAAGGGATACAACAGAGAACACCTTCTGTGGTTATTAAGTCACTAAGTTGGCAGTAGACCACAGTATTCACAGTGTTCAGATGTCCCAGTGAGAGTTCACAGTGGTTTGCGAGGCTGTGCTGTGCACCATAGCGTTGACCGGAGAGAGCGACGAGAGGAAATAAGGAGGACTGTTTCTGGATGAGAAAAAATTAGCACACTCTGTTCCTCTTGTTCGGGGAACAGGGGCTGGACTGGGGGTGGGAAGGCGGGTTTGAGTGTCAGTCTGGCACGAGACCTGATATTACACTCCTACATTCCCAGTATGTCTTAATTGTTTCAAGGTCTTGAACTGAAAAAGAACAAATTTGTTCGACTCCAACCACACACCCGTGGAGTCTTCAGACTTGCAAACTGAATACAAAGAAACAAGAAAAACAGACAAGGCCAGAACAGACAGGAATATGTCTCGCAAACACACAAGAGTGTGAGTTAAAGGGACATACAGAGAGTCTGCTGGGAGGGATAGACAGACTGCTGGTGAGCTTCTCTGGCTCTTCCCCAGATTACATAAGCAGCTCGAGTTCTGGACTTAATCTCCAGCCAGCAAGCAAGCACATCCGCAAACAGCAGGGCTGCTTTGAGATGGTCATCCAACCTGACTCACTCTGAAGATAGCAGGCACCCACGACCCTTAAACACAAATTATGAATGATTTTTTTTAAAATATTGAATAAGTAGTTTTCTTTCTTAAGAAGAAGAAAAAAAAGCTTTATCAATATGTAATTCATGTATACAGTTTTCCAGTCTTGTGATGGTAATTCATTCTTTCATGTTAATGGTTCATTCTGTTCTCACTCAGCTGTATTTTGGACTTTCTTCTGGATTATTTCTCTTTCAGTTGCTGTTATATAACATAAGGATGAGGTAGTTGGTCACTAATGTCTTTAATTAATAGTTCACTAACGGCATGATTTATAATATCATTGGTAAATATTTTACCAACATGGAACAATCAAGTTGGAAATAAATCATGCTGTACATTTAAGTAATTAATTTGTCTGAATGTTGCAAACTCCAAAAATTCAAATCACTTTTTGATTAGTTTTTGAGAATATTCCTTCTATCCAATTTTTAAATACTTAAATGCTAGAGCCAGGATTTTTATAAATACAGATAATTATTGCATTTCTCTTTTTTTCTTCACAAATTTCCACAGTTATGCATTCAAATAAGTTATCAATCACAACAGTCAGTTCTTACTCAACATGCAGAGCCAGACTTCCTCCACTCTGTTTATAAATTTATATTCATCCCTATCCTGTTAAGAATCCATTCTCCTGTTGGTGTTGGTCCATGTTTATGTCATAGAAATGACTTTGAATGGTTTTGTAAACTGTTTTTAATATTCCTGGATGTAACTGAAATTTGCATACCTGTTTTAAATTGATTATTGATAAGAATTGATAACATTCTGATTAAACTGTTCATCTGCATAGTAGAAGCAGCTGTCATTGATGTCAGAGAAGAAATTACTCTCTGGGTATACATCATTTTCCAAATTAATTACATGCATTAATATCTGCGTATTGAAATGGAGCTCAGTTCCAGCTTATCATAAACTATATCAATATTAAATGATGTTGTCTCCACCTGTCAAGCTGCATTATGGTTGTGTTCAGTAAATTTCCTCATACCTTCAGTTTATGATGACCAAGACTTTGGCTTACTCTGGTTCTCCCTTCAGTTTAATAAATACTTTAAAATTTGCGATCCATATACCTTGAATCTTTCCTTATTTATTTATCTTGTCTTTTTGTTAAATGTTTATTTATGAAGACATTGGATCCCTTCAGTTTTCTTCCTTGTTTTAACAGCACAATTACAGCCTACATTGAAAGTGTACCCAATACCACATCACCCCTATAATGCTCCATCACTAATGAAATGACCTCCTGGCTGCTGGAGCCACAGTCAGCCAGGAACCAGTCAATAGTACTGCGACTCCAATAGGAAGCATGTTCACGCATGCCTATTTATTCATTTCTGTTATAGAAAAGTCTGGGAGTAGCACAAATTATATGTGTGCACCTATAAGAATTTATAGGAGTTTGCGGTAATCAAATATGATTGAATACAGGACTTAATGTGTGTTTTTAACCTCAGATAAAGTGAGTTTATGTCTCCTTACCTTCAGTCATGAAGTAAGGGATGCGAAACCGTCCTTCTAGGACTCTCTGGCGGAGCACAGGCAGAGTGGGTCCATCAAATGGCAAAGCACCACAGACCAGCACATAGAGCACCACCCCCATACTCTAGAAACAAAAAGCACACACGAGGAGCAAGGTCAAGGAAGGAGCAATCAGCAAATGTACCCATGAAATATGGAAGTGCAAAACACTTCCTGTTATTTGTACTTGAAACACTTGACACACCAACCACATAAGATACACACACACGCCATGTGTCATGTGAAGAAGAAGAAAAAAAAAAGTACATCTTCTAATTCTAAGGTGTTACTCATCAGGGCATTTATTTATTTATTTATGTTTCAAATTCTGGTGGTAACCAAGTCTTATACTGACGCAATCACAGCCTCAGGGATATCAACACAACATGCCATGTAATTATTTAACAAAAACTATGCCAAAATGCATCAGTATAGTGTGAAAAATCTAAGGACAGCTTGTCGAACTACTATAAGGTGCAATAACATGAAGAAATGTTCCCTGTATAATGTTATCAGTCTCTCACAACATTATGGTGAAATTTTGGCCTGTTCTGCATAACAATGTTCCTTTAGTTCATTTAAATTTGCAGACATTTGTCGATGCACTGTTCTTGTGTCTCATGTCCTTTCTTTATCAAGTCTTTCTGTTTGTTCACTTTGCAAATCTAAGGGCTGGTGGTGAACTTGCTGGAGCACTCATTCCCAGACTGGCTACTATCTTAAAGCATTTTCCACATCTTTGTAATTATAGGGTGCTTAACTCCAAAATGATTAAAAAATTTCCTTATATCCACTCCCCCATTAATTGCTGATGTCTTTCCTAATTTATATTGGGTTAACACACACACACACACACACACACACACACCTCCATGCTATAGACAAATTGTTAAAACTTCTGTGCTCATAAAAGTGCAAACACTTACTACTTATGACTATTTACCAGCTATATTTGATTGACAGCCCCTGGTTGTCACGACTGCGTTCTCAATTCTCATTAAAGCAGTAAGAGAGTATTTAGTTTTACACAAGCTCCTATATTTGGACTTAGTTTTGGTTAAATTTTAATTGATTGATGTAAAATCATGCTATGTTGTTTAACTATGTCTGCATCACCTAATTTTAAGAGCTGTAAGGAATAGACTTAAAATCATGTCCAGATGTGTGAAACCTTAGAACTGAAAGACAATGTACCTCCATGCAGCTGCAAATGAACCAAAAATCAAATAAAAAAACAAACAAACTATGATGTAATGGATACTGTAGCACAGCGTGTCTAAATCCAGGTCTTCAAGATCCAACTACTTTGCATGTTTTAAACGTTCCCTTGCTCAGATATCAGCTTGCCATTAGGGTCTACACAAGTCTATTAATGAACCATTTATTTGAATGGTCTAGTGGGTCCTCAGCAATAAGACTGAGAAACACCACTGTAGGAGACTATGAACTGGAGTAATTCAGACACTGAAACAGTGGAAAAAATATTATGTTAACTGGAATAAAAAGACTTATTATTTTTAAATAAAACAACTAAAAAAACTAAAATTATCGATACAATTGCAGGGAAAATTAATTTAGTCTTCATTTTGCATCCCGCTTGGAAGCGAGTATGTCAGGACATAATGTCATGATAATTCATCAAGTGAAATAACTAAATACTTGGATGAGGTCCAGCTGGGAATCTATGACACTCTTGATTTCTGGAAGTAAGAGAAGATATTTTTTCCTAAAAGTGCCCCAGTAGATATAGATTTAGTGAGTGCTCCTGCCTCCCAGGCTTTTGCTCCAGTCTACTACGTCACTTGAGCAACATGCTTTCCTTAAAACAAATAAAAAATAACTGGACTGTAGATATGCAGAGGGAGTGGAACATGTGCTTTGTGTGTCTCCCTGTTCTTATATGTTTGTCATTTCCACGATGTAAACTCACACCGATCTCCCCTCATGCCTTATTATTTAATATTATTTTTCAAGATTGTTCCTTAAAAATGCTACCTCCCTCTTCAAGCCAAGACTGTTGTCTTAAAGGTTAAATAGAACATTTGCCTTGTTTTTTGATGGCATCCATTATTTATTGCACTGCATTACCAGTGCCTTTTAAAGTTAGACACTACATTTTTCTAATTATTCAAAGGAAAGGATTTACGTACTGTATGGAATTAATGATGGGAAACATTCTTTCATCCCTTTTTGTCAATATCTATAAGTCAACACCTCAAAAACTAAAACTACTAAAATCAATCTTCAAACCTAAAACTACAAATGCACTTGTTAAACCAACTAAAAGTAAACTGAAATAATCAACTATTATTATTTTTTAAATTATTATAACTGCTTTAGAGCTGAAAACCATCAGATATTTCATGCTTCTTACTTAAGCAAATGATGCCCTAAAATGCATTTAATGAAAGACATGAGAAGATGAAGCATAGAAATTGAATCCTTTTTGTATGACTACACTGAATTACACTGAATTTATTAATTATGAAGAAGAATGTGATAACGAAGTCTTCCTTATGCAATCAGTCACCATACCCAGATATCCAGCTGTGGGCCTTCATACTGTTGTCCCTCAAAAACCTCTGGAGCAGCATATGGTGGGCTACCACACCATGTGGCCAGAGGTTCTCCAGGCTGGAAGAAGTTCCCAAATCCAAAATCTGAAACATCAGAATAGCATAGGTTAAATATATTTCTAATTCTGATTTTATAAAATCCCATAGCAATTTCTGTAACAAGCAAGCGACTACAAAAAAGGAAGACAATATGGGCTTGAAAATCTATTGTAAAGCTGCAGTGAATGTTATACTCAATGATTTGAGTCCTGCAAAGAAGATGTGCAAATCAACGGCATTGTGTAACAAAAGCATTGTGATTGATGTGGTACTCTTGGAGGTTTTGCGTAGCGCAGTGTGCTCCAGATTTTTGGAGAGTGAGGAAATGGACCACTGTATGAGGCAACCACCCCTGGAGACTGACATGAGATCATCAGTGCTGGACTCCAACTGGCCGTGTGTAAAATGACTAAAACTTCCATTTTAATCTTCAAAAGAGGAAAGATGTCGAACTTGAACAAGTACACACAAAAGGTTGAGAAGTTCAAGTCTGTCTTTCATTAAAATTCTTGTAAAAGCTTCAGTTAAGTCTGACAAAGCAAACCGAACCAACTTGCGTGTCCCCAATCCTTCTTTCAACCCATTTATATTACCTTGTATCACTTTCACACATTTTCCCATGCTCATCTCATTTCCTTTGTTCTAAAATCTACTCCAGTTACTGATCATTTCTTTTCTACTTGCTTACTTTTTTTTTTAACATAGCTTGCAACACATGCTTTTTTCCTTGTGGAAAAATAAAAATATACGAGAGCTTAATGTTTTTTTTCTGTCTGTAATGGCAGTGAAAATCTTGTGAAAATCAGTCATATGCATTTTTAATGACTCGTGTTTATATCAAAAGAAGAAAAGTAACAGATAAATATCTCTGTGCTTTGTCCATTATCAATGGGATGGTGTCATGGGACCAGGCAGCTGCACTTAACTCTTAACCCCCACCCCTTTTCCATAATTTGAAACAGTTACATAAACAGGAAAAAAAAGTATTGCAAAACAAATAACAGATTTAAAAAAAAAATTGGCTTACATAATGGGGCTGGAGGTGATTGTGCTTTTATACACACACATATAAAGACACACATGTGCTCACATAATGAGCAATGTGAGAGAGTCCGGGACTGAATGTTGAACAGTTTCCATATCCGATGTGTCTTTACTGATTATAAATCTTTACAACGACCCCATCATCCTGAACAGGAGTGGGTACAGATAATGGATGGATGGATCCACAACAGGGTCAAACTCAAAATGGGAAAAATGTATCTCAGAATACAATTTAGTCACATTAGTGGGATTAAAATTTACGAAATCATCAACAATTTCATTTTTTTTTTTGGTTATTCCTGCCTTACTAGCCCTGTTTTACTCTCAAAAGCCATCATATGTGGTTTACAGATGATAAAAACTGACAACAGTCACGGCTTTACACTAAGCTTTGCTTTTTAGGAATTAAATTTTTACTCTTTCACTAAATATCAATAAAGGCTTGTTAGCACCTGGCTTGGTCTAGTCATGAAAAACGTTACTTGAGGGACGAGACATGAAAGCTCCCTCTGGCTTAAGTTTTTTTTTTTTTCTTCAATGGTAAATTGTCTCACATCTAATATGTTGCACATGGATTTATGTGGGCATCCGGATGTTGAATGGTGATCTCCTGAGCCATTTCTGTGGAGAGAGCTTTGCCGCACACCTCTACTTCTGACAACTGTCCGCTTTCAAAAAAAGTCAAAGCTGAAAAAAACAAAAAAACAGCAACCTGCAACCAGATAATGACAATGAACAATCTAGACTCAGAGTACTTCAATTCTTCTCAGTATATGCAAACACAAATACAGGAATCTGATTCAAGAGATTGTGCACACTAAAAAGGAGACAAGTGCAATCACGTAGAGTCAAAACATTTAAATACTCCAATGCAGGTAGAATCAGGCTTGGCTGAAGTGAAGTGTAAGATGAAGCAGTGTGGCACAGGGGGTTTATTACAATTATTACTGTGTGATGCGGCTGTGAAGTTGAGATGTGAGATGCAGGCAGAGACAGAACGGAGTAGTGCAGTTGGTTTATCGTCAGAAGCTGTGACCCATTTCATGGAGCTGAATACTGAGCAGATTCGTTGACGTCAAACTCTCCGGCACACCGCAGGCTACAAACAGCAGTCACATCTCCGCAGGAACGGCAGGGAGGAGGGGAAGCGCGGGTGTTGCACACAACAGAATTAGCATAATATCAGGCATGTAACACGGGAATACAATTTATCGTACGTTTTGTGTGTGTGTTTGTTCACATGCACGAGTCCTGCAAGCTGTTGGAGAATAGAATCCTGTAGTCACATGTTTTCATTCAAAGTTGCAAAAATAAGCAATGCAATTACTTATTTCGCTTATTTATATATTTTTTCCACATATAAAACTTTTTTCTGCTCATCTTCTCCTTGCATGTCCCAGGTTCCCAAAATTTGTAGCAAATTTCACTCTCATACACTACAAAAATAAGTTTCAACTTAATTAGAAGTTAGTAAAAAAAAAAAGAATTAATAAATCCTTCCCACACAAGTTAAAAGTTGAATTCATAAGAATTAAAATACATTTTGCAGACATCTCTGCATACAGATAATGAGAACGTGTGACAGGTTTTGTGGAACCTGCAGAGAAGATGTCACTGAGCCATTTTGCTGAAATGGAGAATGCCAACGTCCCCACTGTCTTGTGTGTTGGTGCTCTAAATTAAGGAAAGGTTATCATCAAACTACTCTACAGAATTTTTACTTTTATAAATCAAATATCCAACAAGGATTTGCTATAGAGTGAAAAGTGTAAATGAATAGCAATTAAAATCTGTTTTGTCAACCCGAGTTACAGAATGTTTGTAGTGACTACACGTTTAATTGTCCATGAAACACCTTGAGGTTTTGGTGCACTTCAAACAATGATGCTGTAAGGATACTATCAAATTTTATTAAATGTATGCCACACTGATTTACTGTGCAGTAAACACAGTCCAAATACATTATCAATATACACATTGTTCCTTCCTAAGCAGAAACAAACAGCCTTCTTTCTTTCTCTGATCCAGCAACTTGCTCTTGTTTGTGTTATTCCTCCCACTCTCTTTCCATCCCCTTCAATCTGTCAACTCAACCTTAAAGGAGTTGTTTGAAGTGAAAACATTAAGGGCACTCCCCGCTGCTACTGTTGCACTCTCCTCTGCAGTCACCATGAGCATGACCTTTCTTTGACTGACCGCCAGTTAAGCTTCACAGACCGACCAGAGATGGCCTTTAGAAAGCTGGGAGGTATCGCTAGACTGCAACAAAAGCCAGAGGTGTTAACACTTCGTCTGGACCTGCAATTTTCAGACTGATGCTGAAACTGTTTGTTCAAAGTCAAAATCTAACTGGAAGTAGTCATTTCAAAATATACATCTTACATGACTATACATCAGTTAAACCTCTTTTAAACTATAATGCAAAACTCACTTCCATTGTAACTCGCATGCCCATTTTGCAAAGGCATCCTGAATTTATGAGGATAAACATATTTATAATCAGACCATTGATATATGCAAAACAGTCATTTTATGGCAAATGCAGACAAATTAAAAACATCATGTATCTTCAGTTCTTTTACATGGTATTACTGTATATATACTTACTGTATTGTTGCATAATAATAATAAAAAATCCTCAGATTCTGAAAACTACTAACAACATGAGACACAAAAGAATGACTTCAGAAATTTTCACTGAAGATTCAAGTTAAAAATGAAACTGGCTACTTATCGCTGTCCATGTTTTGCAGAGTCTATTCAAGAGAAATAATGCACAATTAACACTTGGGATGCACAATATATTGAATGTTATTTATCAATAAATTGAATTCTCTTATTTTCCAAACTTAAAATTTCAACAATATATTTGGCCAATCAGATGTAACCTTACCATCTAAGATGCTAATGTTGATGCTACTTGTGAGTAGCTGTAATGATAAAAGGAGAAGAGAGGAAAATGATGGCTCAAAACACAACAGCACACAACAGTAATGATGCATTGATCTACACTTAGAAATTGATTTATAGATTATTTACTGAGACATCATCAAATGTCATTACCTTTACATGAGCATCTTTTTTTTCTATTTTCTATACATTTCAACTAAATTGGTGGTATGTCACTTTAAGCCCCAGTAATGATGGAGAAAATGTCTGAAGGCACTACGAAGCTCTTCTATTGTTCATTAAATTGTAATCGAGATAACTTTTTCTATTAATTGTGATGCCGATTTGAGGTCATATCGCCCAGCTCTACTATTCACTGTCGGGGATCAATGCTGGCTGATAAGCAGTAAAACACTTATATTGTTGATATATTGACATTGTCACTTCTTATTCCAAATTCAACAGCCAATCAGGAACCACTGTCATGACTTTCCTCCTTGTTTTACCGTTTCTCTTACTATGGCCGAAAATTAGATTCTTTATGGTTTCACATCAAAGAAACTTTACAGTAACTCTAGTTTGGTTGGTTACTTTTGGTTTGCACGTTACGACTCTAACAAGCATCATCATGTTCTTTTGGGGGACGACACTCAGCAAAGGGTCACAGGCCCGGAGTCGAACCTGCGACCAAAGTGAACTAACTGAACGGCCGTCAGAACCACGTTGTTGGTCAGAGAAGCACAGAATGTACTCTTCTGCCGCACAGAGATGTTTTCTCTCCAATCAGAGGCCAGGTAACGTTCTGTTCATTGTTTTTCTGCTTCAAATCTAATCTGCCACACAGACAATCTGCTGTGAGTCAGACATGTTTGTGAAAATGATTTGCTGGGGTGTTAATATCTTTAGGTAATAATTTTGAGTCCTTCTGTGAAACATGATGATGGGAGAAATGATTGGACTGAAGTGCTCATTTCTCAGTCAGTTATTCAATAATTTAGCTTTATTTTGCTGTAATCTTTTCTTAATATGTAGAATAATTACATGGACCTGAACAAAGACTTGGATCAGGTTAACCGTGAGGTCACTTTAAGTCTGATATTTCCCTCATTTACTGGCCAATGAAAGAACTCAGCTATTTAGTTGAAATTACATTCTTTGATGAAAAGAGCTATTTTCTTGCAAATGTATTTTTCTTTTTTAACAAAAGACCAAAGATAACCTTTGGATTCTCTCAGAACATTGATGTAGCTGCAGACCCACAATGTCGAGATGCATGCTACTTATTTGCTCTTTCATCTGTTTAGCTGCAAGTCTTTTGTACAACCTCCTTTCCTCTCCAATTAAACCCAAACAGAACGCTCTGTCCTCCACTCAGGGACATTCTCATTAATAAGTTTTAAACGCGAGCTGATAAATAATCGTTCTCTAATACTTCTATTACTAAGCTTCCAATGTAAGGGCAGATTTTTACTTTTCTGAAAATAAGCTGTGGTCCAAACCAGCAACACTGAGACATTCAGTGTCCAGTGGTTTTCTATTTCTGACTCCTAAACAGTGCTGATCTACAAACACAGGTGTAGCCAGCTCATTAAAAATAAAGAAAAAAAGACTAAAGTGGTGTGAAAGAAGTGCCACAGATTAGTGTTGAGTCAAAAACAAGCAGTCCTGGTAATAATCAGGAGTCACTAATTTACCAATGACACCGTTGTCTTTTGTTACAACACAGGTCATAGGTAAAGTGGTTGAGATAAAGAAGGAAAAAAAAGCTCTTTATTGGGTCTACTTTGATAAATTCCATGACAGTAGTGCTTTACTCAAAAATCATATAATGCTCGACAATAAAATACAATTTCACAGATAAAACTGTGACCATATACTTCCGTTTAATTACAACAGCCAACATAACTTTAACTGCACCCTCCTGTTCACCTCTGGAACAATTAAGAGCAGACAAGATTTAAGAAAATGAAAGTATGTGAATATAACAAAATACCACTGACAGGAAGTCCATAATGCTTGATGATGCAGATAAAGATGTGGTTAACAATCCAATTACAAAAGCTATGCTGTCTATTAAAATGAAAAGATTTATAGCAAAAGTTATTGCTGCTTGATTTAATCTAATTAGAGATTCTCTGTCATCTTGGATTTACTCCAGTCCATTCAGAATAACATGGTTTGGCAATCAGTATGTTTGGATAATATCTTCAACTTCATCACCTCTCCCTTACCACACCCTGCTCTCCCACTGACGTTGAACAAAACCTGTGCCTCCTCCTCACTTTTTTCAGCAATAAAAAGTAGCAGCTAATTGTACAGCACAAGTATTACTCAATTACTTTGCATGACTCATTTATATAAACCCCTCCCTGAATTTAACACTTAAAAAGAGAAATATATTAATAGCGTTTCCCTTAAATAAATATGCAACGAGTCATGTGCAAAAACATGTGACTTCCCAAGTCTTGCAGACAATGTACCACTGCACCTCAGGAGGGGACCAGGATCTTGAGCTCCTCTGATTACCAGTTTTTAAAGAGCCAGAAGCACAGGCTCTTAATTCTTGGTGAGATCTTAAGATGACTGTATCATCTTCCAACCAGCAGCTATCTTACAAGCAGCCACCGATCATTTCTCAACACTGTGCAAATGGTCTGGTCTGATAGTTGAGACATTTCTGAGCGACATCAGCACTGAGATCATGGTAGAAAACATAATAACATAATAATAATAATAATAAAAACCTTGATTCAAACATCCTGCATTTATCGTGTGGCAGCTTTTCTGATGTCAAAGACAAATTTCCTGCGGGACCAATAAAACAATCTTGAATCTTGAATCATCTCTCAGTAAGATTATGGATGTCTCACCACTATGTGTTTGCAGTACCTGCAATCTTGATGTTCATATGGCCATCTAGCAGCAGATTCTCTGCCTTCAGGTCTCTGTGTACGATGTTTCGGTTGTGACAATACTCGACTGCAGAGAGGATCTGCCAGAACTTCCTCCTGGCCTCCAGCTCACTGAGACGACCATGCTTTGCCAGATAGTCTGCAGGCAGAGAAACAGACAATTCAAAGAGGTGACGTGTCGTGTTATAACCACATGCAGATTACTTCTGTGTCGATTACATAACATGAAGCCATGACTGGCCCCTCAAACACAGTATAAGGTATCACTGCACTGATGAAATGAATGCACTGAAGCAGTTTTTTTTTTCTTCTACCAAGTGTTGGTCGTTGTGTTGAAAGGATAATTTACTTTTGATGAGGTGCAGGCCTGGTGCCAGCAGTAGTTTACAGCTGCTCTACATTACAGCATGCTTTGTAAACTGATTCATTGAGGCTTTATGTAGTAGTTTTCTTCTGTGAAAGTTCTTGTTCCAAGTGTGTGTGCATGTTCGTGTAGGCAGAGCTTGATTTTTTTTTTTTTTTTTTTTTTTTCATAGCTGGATGAGGAAGTGTAAGAAAGATTTCTACAAAGTGGACATCTGTTAACAGTATGTATTGCTTAAATTAGTGCAAGTTTAGCCTCTGATTCAATGACAGAGAATGGTCACACTATACATTGCAAAATTTGCAGTCAGGATAAGTCATAAGTATGAACTCTATTCTATTTAATGAATAATATAAATATTAGATTTATCTTTTATCTACTGAGCCCACAGCAATAAGAAATACTGAATTTGCAGTTGTTTTAAAAACACAAAGCCAAACTCAATGTTGATGATGCGGGTCCAAAGTCATAAATTATCTTTGTCCAAGCTTTCAGAAAACTAACCTCCGTCATATTTTCAGTAGTTAAACAATAGTAGATCAACAGAATTTTTTACAGGGTGTATGAATTTCTGTGGCCCCATACTCTTTGAAACGTGTGGTGTTTGTTGCAGTCAACAGGGTTCCTCTTCACACTTCACTGGCTAGCTATTAACTCTTCAATTCACACCCAGTGGCAAACAAGAGCGGAAACCCTACACTTACTTTCCTTCCAACTGGCATGGCTACAGACCACTGACCAAACCTGACAACAATGCACAGCAACTACAACAAACCTGCAACAACAAATGCATGAACAGAGAAGCACAAGGAAAGTAATCATCTTAAGGGCCATAAGAGTTATCTGCAGCCTGGTCTGCATGTAAAAGCTAAGAGAAATTTCTTTAACTATTCCTTTGCAAAATAACAGAAATATACTGGTGTTATTTCCCTGATGTGCATGTAGGGTTATGTAAAGGATAAGACCACTGATGGAATTTTGAAACAGGCCTCTTTAAGATCCACAGGGAAATCACGCTAATCCACTTTCACAGGTCAGTAACATCAGAAACATTGTGCAATCAAGTAATATGAGATATTTAGAGAAGAGCAACATTCGCCCTGGTGCTTCATGCTGTAAACACTCCAACTCTGTCTCTTTGGCTCGGGGTTGACCAAAGGGTCAGCTGTGAGTACTGGAACAAAGACTAGTCAATAAAAAGGGCTGCAGTATTAAACTTCATTAATCAGCTGCATTCTTGATAAACAGCCAACATCAGACAAACTGAGAAAACCTGATTAGATAGAAGCTGATGAATTCCATACAGGAGGCCCCTCAGTGACAAGAGAAGCTTTCAAGCAACATTGCTAATCAAAAAACACACTGGGGAGGGGAATGTGTCAAGGAGGTCTGACCATTCACCTGTGACAAAAGCAGGACTCTGAAGTAGTAATCATTAGAGGCTCAAATCTCTTCTTTAAATGGTCTGCCTCCATCAGCTAAGGTATGATGGAGGCAGCTAGAGACACAAGTTACATACCTCAAAACCCTTTTGTCAGGTCCAATCTGATCAAATGTACTTATCTCTGCCATCACATAGAGGAACCAAGATATGTGTTCAAAATATCTTGAAGGATTACAATCCTAGACCAACTTTGCAAAGTGGAATTTTATGGATTTTCACTCATTTGCTCATGAGAATGTTGTAACACCAAACTATTTGAATAATCAATTTAATTCTCTCTATGAATTCTTATTGCCTGTATGGCCCAAGAGACAATCAACAGTCCAAAGGTTCCTCTATACAATGTGAGAAGATTAAGAAAATCAGAGAGCATCCACTTTATGGAGAAAGAACCTGAATGTATAAACATTCTCATTTCAAAATCTTACAATTGCTTTCAAATTTTCTGTTTACTGACAGCTGCTAGATTAATGAACGTGTTTCCAGTGCAAAAAATAAATAAGTAAATAAAATAAAGATGATTGTTTTAACACTTAAAAACTCTGCTCAACAAAACAATTCATCTTCTTTATATACAAGCAATAGCACTGTGTTGCTACGGCGGCAGCTTAACAAAAGACCATTACTGTTTCAGCAGTCAACACTGAACCGCCTCATATATACTCACACAAACACACAATGCAGTATAGTATGTTGCCCCAGCTGAACGATGAGTAATCCACTGACACAGTGCTGGTCAGGGTAAGGACCACAGCACAGTGAGGCATGCAGAGCTGCATTCTGGGAAAGCGAACGGAACAAGTATGAATCATAGGGGTATTAGGGAGCAGCTCAACAACCACTATGTTCCACTTCTGCCGAGAGCCGGGTGAGGAGCTAAGTCTCTTAACAGCTGCTCAGGTTTGGACGGAACAAACATCATGGGTACAAACTGGCCTGTTTGACAGAGCTCTGGCTGGACTTCAGATAACACAGTGGCAAAGGCATGAGGAGAGCACCCGTGTGTATGTGTGCGTGTGTGTGCGCATACAAGACAATGAGCAGGCCCATATAGACACTCTGTTTTCACATCAGTAACTTATACTCAACCTACTTAAATGCAGCAGCTTGTTTAAAGTCACATTCATCTGTAAGTCAATAGATGTTGGTACTGATTCAATACTGGAACACTGAGTGGTTAAAGTGGACAAGAGCCAGCTGGAGCCGAGCGATGCCCTTTCCTTCGATGTACAACCAACTAAAAGTCGGCCGCAACAACTGGATGTAGTAGCTTCTCATTTATTGGATACTTACAAATTCACACCCAGGACTCATAAAAAAAAGGAAAAGGTTTGTCTAAATAAACACCACTCATCACTTAAAACAACAAGACAGACCAAAGAGCTCTGATCCAATGAGTCATTAACATGTGAACCCTGGGGAAATCCTGGGTGTGGGTTGAAGGGCTAGACCTTTGTACACTAGTCCTACACATGGGGATATTTAAAAAATAATAATAAGAATTTGGCCAGGTTGGGAAATAGGGGGAGTGGAGTTTGAGGCAACCTAGATGTCGAGTTCCTTGTTAATAAAAAGTATTAATACTTTTAATACTACTATGACATTAAGTTGCACAATTTGGCTGTCTTGGTTTTTTGAGCAAGGGGTGGATCTACCTGGAAACTGAGAACTATACCTCCCGTGTGTGTGTGTGTGTTTGTCTGAGGTAACAACAAGACTTTCCAGATGTCCGCAAAGAGTTAAGAGGAGAGCAAATGATCTTAGCCCAAGGTTCAAATAAAGAAAAATGTGTCAGGTGATATGACACATTTTCCCACTAATATTCTTCATAAAGGAACTGGACCATCCAAAATTGCACCGTAAAAGTCTGCTGGTCACTCAACAAAAGAAAAAACAAGAAGACACGTAGATTTTAAGAGGGGGACAAGTTTGTCAGGAACGAACCAGACACCTCAAGAACAAACAGACATTCCAGTCATGGAGAGTCCATATTTATGCCTTTCCTCTTATAATCTATTTAGGTCATCATATTAAAAGGTTGCGATAGTTCTGTCAATCATAAAGCTTTGGTTCTTTAAGTGTCTGAACAGCAGTAGTTGAGGCAACCTCTCAAAACTCTTTTACCACAGTTTATTGTACTGCAATGTTATTGTCAGCTGGAAAAGGATATAAGACAAAGAACATGCTCATTTTAGGTATAATATCAAAGTTTATATAATATCAGCATATACACATCAGGTTCCTCACGAGGTTCAGGTCACTTTCTTAAGAAGCAGGATGTGAAAGTCTTCTTAACCTTTTTTTTCTCTTGATCACATGTTGAGCATTCAAGTCTTTTTCTCCCTTAATGTCAGCTACACTGACACTAACACTGTAGAAACTACAAGATCTACATAAAACTGACTAACTAGTATGTAAGCATGGTGTATGGAGAAACAGAAACTAACATCCTTCTTTATGTAAATAAGAATGAATCTCAAATCTCTCAAAAATAGCCTGATTGAACCTTTGAAGTCAATACTCTCCATCTCATTACCTTTCCAATAGTCAGACAAGAGATCTGCAGGAGTGAGTTCACTCACTGTCAGCTATTACACTCCCCTCTCTACAGCAGTGCTTTCTTAAATATGCATGCCCTACATTTCCCAGCACCTCCCAAATTCAAAAGGATGTCCCATACTCTCTATTTTCTTCTGTCTCTTCTACCCTCCTGCTTTATTTGTGGTTGACCTAATTTCCAGGTTTGATCCATCCTGCAGTACTGTGGCAGACTGTTGAGCAACACACTGACTGACAGACACAAAGGCATATCAACAAGCCGGCATCAGTGTCTCCGCTGTGCCCATTATTATGCCCACCCATCCTTTTGCAAGAATGAACTCATCACTGTCTGCCTCCTGGCACTAAACCAAGATCCGCTTCTTTGTCTTTACGACTCCAAATGCAGACAATGCCCCTCCTGCTCCCCCATAACTCTGTCAACTGTTTGGTCTAAAGAGAAAATTGGTTTCACTCTAACTCAGTGGGCTGCTAAGCATTCACAGCCCTACCATAGATCACAGCTTACACTCTACGTAACCCAGGGCCGGCAGCAGACCTGAGAAATTCATCATGTCAGAAAAGCGGAGGCAACTCTCTGAAGGGCGATAGCGGAGGAAGAGAAGTGAAGCTCTGCCTTGGCAGCTTATCCATTTGACTGCATCATAACTCAATGACTCCATCCACCTCCAGAAAGCGTATTTGGAAATCAGAAATGATTGTTCAGTTTTGCAAAACTGAATAGTGTGAAACTAGTCTAGTGATAAAGCTACCAATCGGTGTCTGACTGAATCAAAGCTGCTAATGCTGCAGCCAATGTTGACATATAAACGCCTTACATAACTACTTTACATTGTGCAATCAGAGGTAGGGGTCTGAGGCACGAGGTTTTATAATATCTGACAATGACCCATGAGGAAAACCTATGGATTACAGAAAATGAGCTAGACCAATCATGAGTAGTTTAGAGTCATTTAAAAATGATGCTTTGGAAAATGAATGACTGCAGAAAATGGCAAAAATAGCTAAATCAATATCATTATGTATATTTGTAGTTATAATTTTCCCATAGTGTAGAACTATTATTATTATTATTTATTTTTTTTTTTATGGGGGTGGGGGGTGTAATCGTTCAGGTTCTGCAAAGTTTGACTATTTCAAAACAACAAAGCTCACACTCACTGAGCTGCAGAGGTTCAACCTGTTTCTCCTCATCTCTGAACTTCCCAAACATTTTCAACTATGATCTTTTCTCATTCAGAATTTATTGGAAGTACTGTCCAGCTGTCTCTGGGTCACAGGAGCTGCTGGTGCTACTGAGTCAATGACACAAGTGGAACATTGGTCTCTGAATTACACACACACACGCACACACACTACTGCTTGAGTAATCCTGTCAGCTCCTCTGTGTGGCAGTCATTTTCCAAAAGGAAATGTCTTTAAAGGATTATATGTCTTACTCACCGTTTGAAGTTGCAATAATAATAATAATAATAATAATAATAATAATAATAATAATAATAAAAAGAAAATCCTGAGTATCATGGTAAGAGCTTGGAAACCCCTGCTTTGTACAGGTATAGCAGCTTTTATACCTTTTGAATTTTGTGGTGAAGACGAAAGAAAGGGTTTCTTTTGAAGATTCCTCCATGGCACTGCAGAGTGTGCCAAATCTTTCTGAAGGTTTGGCACACTCTGTCAAGTAATCCTACCATGCAGGTTATTCTTAAACGTTTTCCTGGACTTCCGGGACCTACACGAACTCCACTGTTCCTCTTACTTTATAAAATGAATAAGATGTAGAAGATGAAGAAGATGCTTTGTGGGCATCAATTGTTTGGATTTGTGCTCTGACTTACTTTTAACGGGGTGCAAGGAAGCTACTCAAGAGGAACCCATGGCTGCAGATGCTTGGGACGCAGTTAAATGTCTCAGGGATTTCATAAAAATCTAAAAGGTGCATCAAATAACCATATTTAACAATAGCTGCACAAAAAACTGGCTCCTAAGCAAGCTAATTAAACCCTGAGACCTTGCTTTAAGTTTTTGCAGAGCTCACGTTTTGTGATCCCCACACGTCTTCATGATGCCCCTTTTCTGCTCTCCCTTTTGAAACTGTATAAGACTGCAACACTAATCTTTTTAAAAAAAATATAATTTTCCCCCTTTCTGAATGAAATTATCCAACAATACCTGAAATTCACATTTCAAATCATCCACCAACAAAGAGCAATTTATTTGGGCTCACATCTAGTGAACTGGATTGAAAGTTGTTGCCTGTACACATTGTATTAACTGTTTGTTTGTGTGTGTGTTCTGCATGTGCGATGGTGATAGAGTGCATGTGGGGCTATGGTGAAGTAAGATAAATTGTTATCTTCATGTACTCTTCTTGCTGTGTCCTGACTTGTCTGTTCCTGCTTGCATCAATTTCTTTATA
>JBAMYA010000005.1:9400994-9414028 GCA_037176975.1 Arrhamphus sclerolepis
TATATATATATATATATATATATATATATATATATATATGAAATACAAATTAACCAATATGTAGTTATTTTTCAATTAGTCAGTTTCAGTCCTCCACAGGAGGTGAACAGGATGGAACAAAGTTACCTGGGTCAGACCCATCTCGTACTAGAAGAGATCACTCACCAAAGATTTCGCCACTCTTGGCGTACTCCGTGACCAAGTAAAGCATGTTCTTTGTCTCCATCACCTGAGATGGAGACGGGACAAAAAGGAAGAGGGGCCAAGGGAGGGGAAGAAAAGAGGGAGAGAGTGAATACACTTTTTTTCAGCAGCAATAATAATAATAATATGAGAGGGAGAAAAAGCATTTCACAGATACAAAAGACCACAATATTAGACAATCAGCTACAACCCTTACTCTGCGATGAAACTAGAGAGTGTAGCATCCAAAAAAAGAAAGAAAACACATGAATGGCACGGGGTCTAAATTTGGTGTCGGTGTAAGAGAATGGAGGTGGACGGTTGTTTTTGCTGGATGTATTTGAATGGTACTTAAAACCTTTCAGGCCCGACACGATGCTGTGTTGTGTAGGAGGAAGAGAACCAATTTAGAAACAGAAACACTCAAGAGAAGAAAATAATTAAATGTGGAGGGTAGAATCAAATGGAGGGAGAAGATGAATCAGACTCGGTGAGCCAGACATTCACACTAGAAATCCCACGCTCTTTGTTTGTGATCAATTTTCCATCTGTTACACTGACCAATTCATGGCTTTAGAAAGCAAAAGTGGTCTGGGTTGTGTAACAAACACATTTTGGCATTTCTGATTGATTGATTAAGCCTGTATCATGATACTCTGTCATGAGCCAATATAGTAACTTTTCTGGAAAACAAAGGCTGTTTTTTGAAACTACATACTGTGTACTGCAACTGTGTACAATGTAGTAAATAGTACATATGTATAGTGGTATTGATGATAGTCGTTACTACATCTCACATGACTGCTATGACTGACTTGCACTGTAGTGTCTAATTGCATAATGGAATACAACACACAAGGTATGCATAAATTTACCAGGAATAGTGCACCATCCTGGTATTTTTTGCATACTGCAATTGTTTGCATACTGGGTACTAGATTTTCACAAAGTCAGCATGCCAGTCATTTTCTCTGTGGTGTGAAAACAGCCAAAACTTCTTCAAAACCGATATCTGGACACGTCACAGCATGAAAAACAGGTGGAACCGATGGCACCCTTTCCTTTCCATGTGCCGGTAAGGAACCATGAACCGCAGCTGGGCACTGAGTGGGATACACTCCTAATTAATATTATTACTGACACGTTCTTGAAAAGGCTAAATATTCACTGCTAAAGTTGTTACCATTTAATTTATGATCAACATTTTTCCATATTTTGTCATTTCTGCTGGGTTGGAATACTGCAGTGACTTCCTCTTATGTTGTCCGTCATGAATATGCGGTTGGATTCAACATTGATTATGTTCATACACCAACCTGGACAGGCAGCAGGAAGAAAATTTATAAGACTTTTTTTTAAAGCAGTGATGGGAGGGTGGATTTGATATTTTGTAAATACGGATGCCAGTGGAACACCACACACTACTTACTTGATTCAGGTTCAAATCAGCACAACAAGCAGAATTTTGGCACTTGTGGTACTTGTGCATGCATGACCAATAACTTTTTCTGATTTTTAACAACTCTCTAAAGCAGCAGAAGTATCCCCAATGTATTCCAGCATTTCTTCTGACAGGGTAGACATGCAATTGAATTTTTCATTTACTTTTGGCACCACCATTAAAGTACTGACAGACAAAGCAGTTTTGTCAGTGTAAAACCTTTTACTTGCAGAGACTCTTGGCAGCCCAAAGAGAAAGTAGAGACCTGAGCACCCATGAGAGTCAGAGGGTTAGGACATGTGAAAGGAAATTGGGAAAAAATGTGAACTGGCAGACTGGGATCAGAGAAGAGGCCACACAAAATATGAAAAACAAGAGTGGGGTCCACAGTTAATTTGCATGTCTTTATGTGGCATCATTAACTGGGGCTTTCCTCAGGGCCACAAGGTCAACCTTAGTGTATGAGATGGGAGAGACACTAATTGACCAGGACTGATTGGATGGACATGAGGTGGGGGGGGGGGGGGGCTGATACACACCAAAAATAACCCAAGTCAAAGCTTGAACATCGCCATATGCTTATGTAATGATAGCTAAGATTCATATTTAACAAATGGTGCCAGACGACCCATCGTTTTATATAGCGGTTAACAGTGGTGACGGTGCTTGGGGACAAACTACAGGTGGTGAAATATGTTTCAGTTTGCTCGCCTACCATAGCGGCTAAGAAAAATCAGGACAAATCATCTAAGAAAATTAACTTGAGTAAGTCTTGTAAAAGAATGCATATATACTTTTTTACACACCTGAACATATATACAGCCACTGTAAAAGGAGTCAATGTGGGCAGAAGATCATAACATTTATAGGTTTCATTGCAATATAATCCTTTCAGCAAACCTCACACTACTGTTGGCGATACCAAGATTACTCCAACACACTTTAATTTGATGTTTTTCATTAATAAAATCTATCCATAACATTTTCACAAAGTAATGTTAACAATTTGAAGTTAACAGTTCATTAAAAAAAAAATGCAGTGTTTTTTTTGCAGTTTTGGATTGGGGGGTGGGGGGTGGAAAGAGTATGGACAACTGATCCTAGAATTCTTAAACAACATACACTTGGACAAGTCTGCATATAAGAGAAATTGAATAATGGAATATGTTAACTGTCCAGATTTTAAACTACACATTTAAACCGAATAGTGCACCTAACATATCCAGAGGATTAAATAAATAAACAGGAAAAGATGTGTTTGTTTGTTTGTTTGTTTTTAAGCATCCCTATGTACTTAAAAATTAGTCCCAATTTATATTCAGGTAATTCTCAATTCTAAACATTCTGAAATATTAATACTCAAAGTTTAAAGAGCAATTTTTGATTAAGCAAAATATCCTCATTTCGCTTTGGTCTGTTTCACCAGTCTCCACATTTTATAACAAATGCTGGAAAAAAGAAATACAAGATGCTGCTTGAGCTGTGGAATTGCTGGTAATTGTGACAATTGTGAAGCCATTATCACCATCACATATAATAACACAACATTAAAAATGAATAAAAAAAAACAAAACACTTTAGATTGATAAATAGAACAGTACTGGATTCAAAATACAGGTGTGATCTAACATTTCACAACATTTTATCTCACTCATAATTTTCCAGTGGCACCTTTACACAGTACAGAACACATACAGACATGCAAACAGTGCTGAGAGTCAGTCAGTCATTAGCTACGCTCTCACATCTGACTATCCAGCAGTACAGGTTCTGCTCAGCAGCAGTTGTTTGCTAATGCATTAGAAAATGGTCTGGATTGGTTCTGCGCTCCAACACCCCGGTTGCTCGAGTACGAAGAAAGAAGATCAAAACGTAAGCAGCAGCGAATGCTGCTCTACAAAGCAGATCCCTGCGTACTGCAGCCCCCTCTCTAAACAGATATCACAGTGGGCCTTCAATGCAAGTGTTGCACATTATATTCTGACCCCTGCTCTTTGATGGCAAACCACCAGCAGGTTTCACCAAGATAAGATTAGACTTTGACTTAGATCTAACTAGCAATCAAAATGTGAGATAGGCAAAATTATCAAAAGCAACAAGCTGTATAGTTCTTCACCGACTTTTTTTGGACAAATTCTAGTTTAAAAATGATTAAAAAAGAAAAGAAACATGGCTGTTTTACTGTCAGAACTGCTTAATTTCAGAAGAATGTGTTTATTAGAAAACTTCTAAAATCATGGACTTGCATCAAATTTTAAAAAGGGGGGATGTTGTAAAAAAATGAAGCCAAAACGTATCCAAAACCTGAGGTGAACGTATATAAGTGTTCTTCAAATGTCAAAAACATCCAAGCTTCACTCTGCTCTGAATGCAACAATGCCGCTACTTCTGCATCCTACCCACATGAAACCTGTCACGCTTGTTGCTCAGGATGTTTCTAAAGACGTGCTTTCTAAAATTTGATTATACGAAGTTCTCATATAAACAGTTTCACCATATTTATCTGCATTTTGATTATGAATGGTTTATTTTGTTTGACTAGCGTGTAAATTGCAAGAACAATGCGTGTACTATGAGAAAGACGCCAACATAGGCAGCCAAATTCCTAGTGTGTGTTAACATACTTGGCCATTAAAACTGACTGTGATGTAATGTCTTAAAATGTGGTTGATTTGGAAGGGCTTATCCCACAGTCAACAGAAACGCTAAAGAAGGCTTCAGGGCAGCATTTTAAGGCAATCAATGAATACTTATAATACCTGAATTGCTTGATAATTATTACAGCTCTCAAAAAAAAACCTCTTTCTGCCTCACTCTAGTTGAAAACACCAATTTACAAAGTTTTTCCTATTTTTTATTTAGGAGGTGTTTCTGAATGTTACCAATGAAACATGACTTTGGAGAGATGCACTCAAGGGCAAGGCAGTTTAAATATGCAGAAAAAATAAATATATATCAGAGTATTTTGCGATAATATTTGGATCAAGATTGTTTATCAGGATCGTTCACTGGCTGGGGAAACTTACATTTATTTATTTATTAAATACAAACTTATTCTTGTAATAGTTTTCTGGAACTTTTCAGCATCATTTAAGTGATAAACACAATGGAGGAAATGGCGTAAGTCAGAGGATGACTTACACCTTCACTATGTGCAAACAAGTGTTAATGATCCACCGCTGATTACGTCCTCCAGATATATCTTGTGGAACAAAGTCTTGCTTTTCCATCATCTTAGTTTAAGTCAGACTAAACATGGCACACCCTGGGAGGTAACACAAACCAAAGCTCGAGCATCACTGCAAACTGAATCACAAGGTTACCCCCCCTGTTCTGGTTGGTTAACCATAACTATCCATGAGGTTTTTCTTAATATTTCTTTCAGTTATATTTATCGACCTGAGCAGATTGGTGTCCCTTAGAAGAGCTTCAATTAGAAAACAAACCAGTTACAGGTGAGACACAAATTAGTCTATATCTATTTGGGCTTTAGTTTCGGTGTACAATGCTGACACATTCTTCCAACACTGTACAATGCCAGTACCAGACTGTAAAGAGATCTGAAGAGCAATTAAAGAACTTTTAAAAAAGTAAAAATCATTATATGTATATAAAAAAAAGAAAAAAAGAGGCAGTTATTTATTACATTCTTATTACATAAGAAATATTTCCAATTGATCAACAAAAATAACTTCACAATATAGTAGGTAAAATCCCAAAACATTGCAGTAAATGAATGAGAAAAGAAAGCAACATCTTAAAAAAGTGACTGATTTGTCCACATGAAAGGCAGACAAACACTGCAGACCAGTGCAGATAACACATACTAAAGTTAGAGACCCACCTGATAGAGCTTAATGATATGCGGGTGGTCCAGCATCTTCATGATCTTAACTTCCCTGTAAATCTTCTCCAGGTTGACAGCATCCAGTTGGGTCTTGTCAATGATCTTAATGGCCACCTACACAACAATCAAACATCAGAAATAAAAATGTAAATAGTCAAGTTCCTTGATCATAGACAGTAGAGACACTATTAGGCTTTGTGAAGCTGCAAAGACAACTGTGAAGATGACAGTGTCATTTTTAGCGAACAGAAAAGGGGACAGCAAGTTATTATATCTATCTATCTATCTATCTATAAATATATATGTGTGTGTGTGTGTGTGTATATATAAAAAGAAGCTTTTTTTTTTCAAAAATGAGAAAACTGAGATATTAATCAAATAGAGCTGGAGCTAAAATCTTTATAAGTAGGTTTTGTGTATGTTCCAAGATGAAATATATGATGATACGGCAAGGTAAATACATGAATGTGTTTAAATTCCACACTCAAAATTACAGTCTGTCATTGAAGATGTCTGGACGGTAGGTAGACAATATGACCCTCTTCTCCCTCAGACTGTCTCATAAACAAGAAATTCATCAGTGTGATCTGAAGTGTTCCAAGCATCTGTGAGCCAAGTTGGAGAGGTAAACAACAGGAAACCTCAGTTCTCAGCAGTCACACCACAGCTAGACGAAGCTAAACAACTCATGTGAAAGTGAATTGGTTAGGCATTAGCTAATTTTTTTTGACTTATCAAATGATTAATTAAAAAAAAAAGAAAAAAGAAAAGAAAAAGGTTTGTCAGTTGCTGATTTTCTTAATCGTCTATGACCTTAAACTGATTATTTCATTGGCTTTTGGGCAAGCATGATTATTACAGTGTCATTTTCTGCTCCATCATGATGCTCAGATATGCAGCAGATTTACTCCGTTCATATTACAAAAAAATGTGGAGCTGAAACAGAGCTTTCTAGAAACAGATGAGCAGCTAGATGACCCCTGCATTTTTGTCTTTAACATGTCCCTGCCTAAAAGCAGAAGCGTTATTGAAATAAATAAAAATAGACAGCATTTTACATCCAGGGAATAGCATAATTGTAAACATGGCTATATATCAGTTCTTAATCTCAACAAATTTTGTAACCCATTTATAGCTGCATGTTTGTATTTTTTATTTAAAAATGAGCCATTGCGAGTGATTTATTATCTCCCTTGCCACAGCGCAGACAGGTATGCAACATGGGATTAAATCCTATAAAGAAATCTAAATCTTATACTGGCATTCCAGCTACAAATTGAGTCCCCTTGAGCATGAAAATTCAAATCTACAGTCTCATAATGGGGGACAACAGGGTTCTTAACATGAAATGATCCAAAGTGATAACAACATTAAAATCACAAACTTGGTTCTCGTTAACTCCGCTGACACAAGGCCATTAGAAGACAGTAAATTAATTCGGGAATTTATCTCAAATGGAAAATAATGACAGCATTAAGAATGGGTAATGCTATGGTTAAATATGGATTAAAGGTACAACCCAAAAGACCAAGTGGGTCTGAACTAAGTAAACTCACAACCTTCAGTGGGTACATAATCTGGTAAGTGGGTCTGTATCAACATACATAGGTCATGAGTAGAAAAGAGTAGGTTATGCAACTGGAGATGCACCTTTTAAGAATTGGCACACATACACACACACACTTTCATGTTATTAAACTCAAGTTACTTTGTGCACACGCATCAGACTATCAACTGTCCTACCTTGGTACTGTCTGCAGGAAAATGACCCTGCGAAAAGTTAAATAACTTGTCTCTCTGGCCATTCTTCACCACCGTAACAGGTAGCGGCTCTCTGAACTTTCCAGCACTGAGTCACCCCTCCCCACCCCCCCAAACCCACAACCACCACCGACAGTGTTTACCTGAAATTAAATATTGCATTCTCTGCATTCACTTAGCTAGAAGTATTACAGCGAAGCAGATTACCTGGCTAGACTAACACCGCACCACTTCACATACTTTAGTAGCCAGATTAACTTGATACGTTTCAAGGGTCATTTTCCTGCCCGGTTATTCATTAAACCTTAGAAGAGCTTCATTTGGTTGATATAAAAGTTACTTTCCTCTGTACAGTATAAACAGACAGCAAAAAACAGTTGAAAGCTCCACAGATCAAAGATTAATGGGCAAAAGTGTCTAATCACTCCCTGTCTCACACAGTCAGCTTCTGTATGTCCTCTGAACAGCAAATTCCTTGTGACTCTGTCATTACAATAGATAACTATGGTATTCTGTGGTTCTGCTTGAGAAAGTTTTCTCTGCAGAGATCTGAGATCTAACTCAGACTTATCAAGGCCCTATGCCTCTGTGTGACCCTGCATCGCCTGAGAGTGTGCAGTGTTTGTAATATCAAACCCTGTTCAAAATATGTGAAGACCCCAAAGCAAGTGACAGTGGATGGATGTCTGCAAACAGTAGAGCAAAAACACTTTTCTATGAAAATACAGAGCTGGCATATCCAGTCCACTGCAAAGTTCTCTGCACTGCTGGGACAAGAGACCACTGAATCACATCATTATTTGGATTACATAATGGGACCACCGACCCATGTCGTATGCCCCACATGCACAGCAACTTGGAAGTGTACACCGGCCAGACTCCTGTATTGAAGCCTCCGTAATTACCAAGGGGAGTGCAGGTGTACATTGCCGATCTGGCGTGAGAAAGACGGCGTGCATGTTTACAGTTTGTGCTTCCCAGCAGCACTGCTGGTCAGACCTCTTACTGGAAGTGATGATCCTGAGGGGGATGAACGTGCAGACAGTCACTGCTCCTCTACCTGCAGGATTCAAACACAACCAGCGAGGACCGGAGAGGCAAAGTGGACGACAGCTGCCTGATCCAAGTTTGTATTTGAGCTTGAAGCTGACAGCACGTCGCTGTCTGCTGAGAATACCATGAGTGTCAACTAGTGTATAAAAGTTATATAACTCAGCAGAACAGTAGCATAAGTTAGCTTTCAGGCTAACTTTAACGAGACACTCACCTCCGTCTTGGTTATGCGGTGTCTGGCCAGCTTCACGACAGCGAAATTGCCCTTTCCTAAAGTGCGCTCGATGTCGTAGAAACCCACTCGGACCGGACCCCGGATCTGCGGCTTTTGGGCACTGTCAGCCATGACCATGCTGGTCTAAATGGGACTGTTTGTGGAAGAGTAGGAGGTAGCCAGACGGGGAGAGACACACGAGGGACTCACTCGGGCTTTTACTTGAGCAGCTAGAGATAAAGACGAGAGGAAAACAAAACGCCCGCCACCGCCGCCGACACTCGAAGCGTGTCCATTAAAAATAGACAAAGTTAATTTCTGCGTTGCCCCGCCAGCGTTAACGCCGATGTGGCGGCGCTGTCCGACAGTGCGGCGGTACGAAGCAGGCCATTTGCTGAGCCACAGGGCTGTCACACCACGTTCTCCGGTACAATAGAGCTATAATATTTCAGCTAGAGGCACCTCTATCAGCTACAGAGCACACGAGTTGACTTGCAAAGAGGCATCATGTTCTCCGTTTGACGTGCATTGACGTCAAAGCCATAGGGGTATTTGTACAGGGGGCGGGGCCATGGTGCGGCTCCACATTCAGTGCCAATTGGTTGCCAAGACAACCAGACCCACCTCTTACGTCAACCGGTAAAATTGCTATTCTAAAAACTGTTTGCTTGCCTGCCCTCCTTGATTGCACGCATAGGTAACTTTGAAAAATTTCCCTGCAGGTGTTGAACAAGATTTTTTTTTTCTGCTGCAGCTGAAGAAAATGGGTGGAAAAAAAAGATACAGTGCATTTTAGACAAACCAGAAACTGCCACTTCTACTTGCTCAGAGAATATCCTCTGCAAAAAAAAAAGATAAAAAAAAGAATGTCAAATAAATTAATAAATACATTTAAGAAAAGCAACATGCTTGGAGTTCACTCATTAATTCCACACCATATATAATTTAAATTTTATATAGAAAACAAAAGGTCATTATATATATCTTTCACATTATGTAATTTAATATGGAGAACATTAAAGAAAACCAGGCATATTATCGTCCACAGACGATTTGGTTGCCTACATGACAGCGCCATCTGTTGGTCAAAGCACAGAACTGACACAAGACCGCACATGTTGCTGAAGCTCTTCCCTGCGTTGAGGTACAAATTGCATTACTAATTACATTTACCCCCTTTCAATGCCCCACAATCACCCTCAAGTACACTAAAGGAGTGCAAATCTTTCAATATGTCTATTTTAAGTAATACAACTACAGTATGTTGTCACCAAGCTCTTGAAACTTATTTTTATGAATTGGATGCAGCCCCACGTTCACACTTAGCAATGTTTCTCCTCACGTTGTGCAGTGACAGTCTAGCACAGACCAGTGGATTGGTAAGAAGGCAGGCAGAGCATTGCAGAGCACTCCGTAGGCTTCTGCTGTCACGCACAGACTTCCTGAATGTAAGAGTTCCAGATGTGCTTTTGGCATTTCCTGTCTAACATTCTCCAAGAACACACTCAGCCTCTCCTTACTGGGCTTTCTACATCTTTCCAAATCACTAACCAAGCAGCCCACTCAGTACATAGTTGGGGGAAAGAAAAAAAAAACCAAAAAAAAAAACAGGCATTTTTATTCAGAAATGTGCATCCATGTGGATTTCATACATTTACATGAGAAGCTGAAACTGATTATTTCATGATACATTCAAAACAAGTAACATCTAAATATTCTCTGTATTGTCAGAAAGGTGAGAGAGTTAAGCTTCACCCACAATCATGTGGAGGCAGGAAAAAAGCCCCTACAGCTTTGAGGTCTGCTTTGGCCAGCAGAGTTCTGTCATCAGTCCTTCCGTGTGTCTTGTCCTGTTCTCTGACATCAGGGTCCAAACAGGAAGCTTTACACAGGGATGGCAACTCACTTCAGGTTTAGACAAAAGGTTGAACTACTCCCTGGAGGCAGAGAGCCAGAAGGATCTTTTTGTCCTTGTGGTATAATAAATCTGGTGACGTTATTTGTGAATAGCTGAGTTGTTTTATGTGGGATTGTTTACAGAAAGAGTAACCTTGTGCGAGTCCTCGAGATTTGCACTTTCAGCACTAACAGGGTTACATGTGTATTCTGCTGGTAGCACATAGAACAAGTGGACTGTCCCAACTTTACTCAGTCTCATTAATGCCTTTAAAAAACACACATATTGTTTTGCAAATGTGTCAAAATTCAGGGTTTATACTGACAGAAAACTTAAGTGGATTAGAGTCAAAATGTTATTTTCCAGATGAAATAGCTATAATTACAATCAGATCATCTTTTAAACTTGTGGTTGAGAGCCTGTGATGGATCACCCATGTCCAGATGGAGTCACTGATCGTGATTTTTGTCTCTGAGTGATATTTAAGGTTTTAGTAGCTTTTCACACTTATTCAGTGCAATGAAAATATTAACCGGTTCACATCAAAATATCTCATCAACTACAGAATAGTTATCCTTGAAAATATGTAACAATGACTTTAGTTTACCAAAGAAATCACTCATTTCATTAAAGATTTACCTTTAAAACAACTGGTGTCCAATACAAGCATTCAGTTTCAGACAGTGCATGTCTAATGTAAAGTTTAGGGTTGACATCCTGTTAAATGCCTCAGAACTTCTGGTTGGGTCTATGAAACTTCCCATGTGCCCTGGTGTTCTTTGCTAGTGACTTGATGACACCAAACCGATTTTCAAATGAAGTGCATACAAAAGTTAAGTCATTTTAACAATAGGTTTTCCCAATATCCTATGTTTTGTACTTACTTACCGGCAGTAATGCTCAGACTAGCGTCATTAGGGCTGTAGTCTTTTATTTTGAGTAATATTAAGTTTTATTCAAATAAACTCACAAAAATAATTGCTTGCAGCACCTAAATATGGAGTCATAGCTGACAAAAGGATGTAGGATCTTTTAGATGTAATACTTGAGATACACACAGATAACAGATTAATTCTTATACAGCCAGTCCACTTCTGTCCAGGCCATGCGTTTAGTAATCCCGCAGCATACAGGTAACCAGTGGCAGGATAGGTATAGAAAACAGGTTGTGTTCCTCTGTCTGTTTGGGTCATATTCATTTGCTGGGGTGGGACTGACGCACGTATGGAGAGCCAAGATAAGCATCAGCAGCGCTATCCATAGATCTCATTTTCCACCCATCCAGTCTGACTGCGACAGCGCCGGGTCTGAGTTTTGCAGGTCTCATAAATATCGTTAGTCACAAAGCCGCTTTCTTTGTCCGCGCATGACACATTCTCATAGTCGTCACAGTGCGAGTCACGTGAAGGTGCACAGGCAAACTTTGTCATGATGTCTGCTGGCATTCTGTAGTCCACAGCAGTCTGAGGCAGTCTGGTAATGTCACTAAAGGCGTAAGGTCCTTGTACGGGGGAAGGCGAAGCTGTTGTTGATGTCCACTGCTTTGATCTGCCAGGACAGTTTTTTGTCTCTGTCTTCCTCCTGAATGTGAAAGAGAAAAGGAGAGAGAGAGAGAGAGAGAGAGACTACGTTAAAAGGCACTTTGAGAAATCTTGCAGAATGGTTTAGACATGCATCAGTGAAATTAAGTTTCCACAAGCTGACCAAACTTGAGCAGAACACATGTGGAGATGTTGCTTTGGTTTTCAGAACTCAGAGAGAAAGTTGCACAACTGCATTACATATCAAAAGATTCTTCTGCCTCTGCAAAAAAAAAGGATATAGTTTCATTTAACTCCTCTAAAATCTTTTATGTTTACCTTTTCCTGTGTTGTTTGTAGCAGAAGAACCCAACAGCAGCAAACAGCAGCAACAGTATCGCAGGAATAGTCGCATAAAGGATGTGGGAAACATTAAGGGTGTTGTCTGAGAAAGATACTGCAAAGAAAAGCAGGTTTTTATTTTTTGGATTTTTGCTTGGTGACTTTTAAATGTGTGATATGACTTATGAATATTTGGGAACATAAACATGTCATCATTTAAAAAAAAAAAATTCTTCATGTTTCCCTAAAACATGAAGGTTTAGAAGATTTATCATTCTGTCACCTGATGACTTAGGAAGTAGTATTTTTATCCTCTCATCATCTTCTGTAGTTGACAAAACATTTGGCCGCAGAGATGGAACTATAGCAATCACAAAACAAGAAAACAAATGTTAAAGATCACAGGGATCAACATGACATGACTTTAAGAATTTTTCCAAATCCAATCATTTTTGGAAAGTTTGAATTTCTTTTTTTTTCTATTAGTAATAATATGAAGCTCCGTGCAAATAACAGTACAGGAACCCGTGTCAAGTGAAAAAAAAAAAGTACACTGAAACTACATGTGACTAGCAGATGACACAAACTCAAACCTTGATGTACTTTGACCACTAGAGGTCTTCATTTTGGCAATAAGAAGCTGATATAAATATATATGTGTCCATAAATGTGTGTATATATATGTATATATGTATGTATACACACACACACACACACACACACACACCCACAAAACAATACATACAAAAAAAAACATCATACATTCACATACATTC
>JBAMYA010000005.1:9414128-9433361 GCA_037176975.1 Arrhamphus sclerolepis
TTGCAAACTTTCATTTACTGTGGAAGGTGACATTAAATAATTTATGTAATGTCAGCTTTTAGTTGTCGTTGAGAAATTGTAAAAGAGTGATGCATCTGTGGATTATGTGACAAATGTCTTCTCTCACCAGGGGGCCTTTTATAAAAGCTCTGACGCTCCCTTGCATTCTATATTTCTGATGAACAATAGATATTCTCAGTTAAGCATTGACAGTTGTTGCCTACAGGTGTATAGAATATTTACTTTGCTGCTCTGTGGAGACAAGAAAGGAGAGGTCTGACATACAGACGACACTGACAATGCTTTCTCTTGGTTGGCTTAGCACTTCATATCTTCTGGCAATTGTGATCATCTTTCAAGCTCTCAAGGTGTTTTATTCTAAAGTCACGAATCCATGATTTAAGACAAAGACTGGCTGCACAAAGATTTTAATATCATGGAAAATTTACATGTAGTTCCTTATTATGATGTTTTGACAATGATATATAAACCTTTCATATTGCAGTGCAGCGTCTTGTTCATTGATGTAAAGCAGTTTATCAGCGTATCGTTACAATGCATCGACTTCAAATGATTTCCATCCTTTCTTGTATCAGTAGTGATTGAGCTGAAGTGGGTTCATTACAAGTTGTAGTTGAAATTAGAAATAAGAGGAGGAAGAGGAAGGAAACAGGTTAAAACATCGTAATGTTGCTGCAAGTTCATCGATATCCACTGCATGAGCTGTGCACAGCCGTGCCGCCACTAGTCACAGCTAGTAAAACCATCTCTAATATCTGGTTTTTAATAACCATTTATGATAGAGGGAAATCTGAAACAACATTTGTACTTAACCTGAGGGATCTGTGTCAAATCCCACTGACACATTAATCTGTTGGAAGAAGATCTGACAAAGAATCGTGCCAGGGACTGACTGTGGGTGTGGGGATCTATAATTAGTCAAAGGAAGGGCTTGAGAGTCAAACTGCTGTGGCTTTAGGTGTGCTGAACAATATAAAAGCAGTGTGACTGAACTACCTTTCAGATGAACACCTGTCCACGCACCAGCAAGGTAAGACCCTCATCATGTCATCATGGGAGGTTTCTTTGAAAAGGATGCATAATTTCATTTTATTGAACCAAACAGAATTCTTTGACTTTGCAGATTGCAGTCACTCTAGATGTTGGAAGTGAAAGATAAAAAAAAAAATAAACAAACAGCAATGATTGTTTTTAATAATTATTTTTGTATTGATGCATTTTTAGACTCAATTTGACAGTGCTGGTCCTTTTGTTTTGTCTCCCCTACCCATGGCAGCAGTAACCAAACTGAGTGAGGCTCCTGCAGACAGCATGACTCTTTCCCTTTGTCTCCCTCTGTTGGCTGTGCTCCTGCAGCCTGCTCTAGGACTCTACAACTGCTCGTCTGAGTATAAACGGATCCCGGGTAGGCTGTTTTCATTCATCAGAAACACCAGAGCAGTCAGATAATTATGATTTATTTTTCTCTAGCCAAATAGGGATTTGTTTGTTTCAGCAGATTTAAGTTGTGTCAACTGAATCATTGTTTAGAATTATATCTTTGGATTCAGATTTAAAAAAAACCTGACAATTCTAGGGGTTTCTGTTTTTATTCTTTCTTTCTCTCTCTCTCTCTTTTTTAGACAACTCAGACATAATGGCTGATTGCGGCACACATACTATAACTCTGGAGATCAACATGTGCACGGCTCAGTGGGCAGGTTTCAATGCCTCTGAGCTGGCACTCAACGGGAAACACAACAATACACAGTGCCAGGGCTCTGTTGACACCAGTGTGGACCCTCCGATCATCCGTTACCAGCTTCCTGTTAACCATAGTCAGGATAATCCCTGTCGCCAATCCCTGCAGGTCAGAAGCTGTCTCAGAAAATGATGAAAGATCTTCAATTGTCGAGGATTGTATGGTGTAAAAATAGCATATACATGGAAATTAGAGCTGAAATTAATCTTTTAAGGAGGTCTGTTTATCTAGAAGTGTTTGATAATTTCTAAAGCCCAAAGTAATGGTTGTGTGTGTCTGCTGCTGACTTCTTCAGATTGTGGATGAAGACCCGGATCCAGCAGGTCCCTTCAGCAGCTTTTTAAGTATCCAGTCAGTTATCATCACAGGATACATTGATACCCCCAGATCTGATGTGGGGATGATCAGCTACTCAACAGACCTCTATTATCATTTCTCCTGCCGTTACCCTCTGGAGTATCTGATCAACAACACAGAAATTGTTGCGTAAGGAATTAAAAATACTTCATTAAAGCCAAAAAAAAAAAAAAAATCATATTCATCTATCTATCTATTTATGTAGCTTTTTAAAACTTTTGACTCTGTGATGTCTTTAGCTCCTCAGTCTCAGTGGCAACCAGTGAAAAAAATGGGACCTTCATCGATACACTAAAAATTAGTGTTTTTAATGTAGGTACTTCAAAGTACTTCTAGTTTAGACACAGGAATGCTTTTCTTTTGACAAGTCTTATTTGATTTGTCTTATTTCTGCAGGATTCTGAATACATTCATCCTTTAGTAGTTCCCTCGACAGGACTTGAGCTCCGAACATCGATCTTTGTGGAGGTCAAGGCTGTGAACCTTACAGGAAAGTGAGGAAATCCTCTTGGCTAAAGTGAATTGGCTCATAATTAAAAAAAAATGCTGAAGATGAATGTGATACCAACCAAATAATCATTCCTCTAATTCAATGATTTACCTCTTTCCAGTTTCCATTTGCTGCTGGATCACTGTTTTGCAACTCCCACTCCTTACAGCATGTCCCAGAGTGAGCAGCACAATTTCTTCACTGGGTAAGGAAGAGGACATCATTACTATAAGAGTGCAACTCTTGTTGGTGAAAAAGAAAAGAAAAAAAGAATAATTATGCTTTTCATCAGCTGTTCAGTAGAAGACAGGACAACTGTGACAAGCAACGGCCTTTCCAGTGCTGCTCGATTCAATTTTGAGGCCTTCCGCTTTGTTCAGCATCGAGACAAGGCCAAGTCTAGCATGTACCTGCACTGCATACTGAGGCTCTGTGAACCTAGCAAATGTCAAGTGCTGCTGTCTGTAAGTTGAAAGGTTGAGAACACATTACTGCTTATAAGATCATCATAAAAATGATGCCTCATTCGCACCCATAAAAACATGCTGGCATATGCCTCCTCCATTTCACCATGACATAAGACAAATGAGCTATTTATAGACTTCAAACTTGACATGAATGATGAAAATGCATTGCTTTATGTATTTGCATAAAGAATCTAAATGGATGTTTTTCAGGCTTGTAATGCCAGAAGGAAGCGATCTTTGACTCCTTTTGGGGAAGAAAGCGGTGACTCGGCCACAGTCTCAGTCGGACCTCTTTACACTGCTCGAGAAGGTATGTGAAAAAAAACAAAACAACCCACTGTGTCTTATTTTGTTGTTCTGCTCAGTCATTTTCACACAATGCCATCATGAACATTGACTTTTCACTAACTTTGGTTTTTATTTTCTCTCAATAAAGATGTGCCAAACGCAGCTGCCTCCAGTGAGTAGTGTTTAAAAGTAATTAATCAGGTTACATTATGCATCTAGAATGTAATCACTGATCCCTCTTTATGTGTTTCAGGTAATAACATGGATTCAGGGAAGGATGGTGTGGATGTGCCAGGTCTGGTGGTAGGAGTGGTGTTTGGATCAGCTGCCGCTGCTTTACTGGTTCTTGGTGGCTGGTTTGTCCTGAAGAAGTATTACTGGGTTGGAGGACTGTCTCGACCGTTTCAATGACCTTTAGAAGTGTCTTAAACTTATCATCTCTTACGAGATTGGAACTTAAGGCATAAAATATGTTGTTGATTCAGTACTACACCAAACGCTCATGACAAACAACCATGCAATTCAAGCAAATACTGTGGGATCTTTTCTAACTTTTCCTTTTTCATCTGTACTACTGTGTTCAGCAGTGACTGATCGGTTATGAAGGAATGGAAAACCTGAACTGTGAAAAAAGAAATTTTAATTATGTATGCTATTAAAAAGCTCAGAAACATTAATGGAGGTATACATTTGCTTTTATAATGAATGTAAATCTGTCTGTCACATGTCTTTTCTATGATGTTGTACAATGATGTATTTTACAGAATATCAACTGCATTGCTTAAAGCACTTTTGGGTAAATTCAAACATGGAGTGTCTTTCTTGAATAAAGATAAATGGGAATAAAAAGTAGGCTGATTTTTTCCACCCACTTTTGACATACAATGATTGAAACAGAAACAAAATAACTAACATATAACTTCTGCTCTAATATGAAGAAACTTTCCTCTCCAAAGGCAGCACTGTTTTAACATGGTACAGAAAGCAAGACACTCAAATATTCACAGTGTGTACAATAAAATCAGTCAAATTAATATATTCACAAATATTTACAATAAGCTTCCGATGACTGTGTTATGACAAGTCTCTTAATGTCATTTGGCCTCAGCTAAAATAGATTAGTGCATGTTTTTATCAGTGCACAGAGTGCAGAATGTCCTGGAGCAGTGCAGAGAGTTTAACTGAGAAGTCCCCCTGCAAAGATCCACCCTGTTCTGCCGACCAGGAAGAAGGCAGAGACAGAATAGAGGCTCCACGAACATTCTCTTCCACTGCAACAAACAACCTTTCCATCCGGGCCTGAAGCTCTTGGTTCTGCTCAGCTGCACGTTGGCAGATCCGCTCCACACCGCCTGCCACTTCGGTCTCTGGAGGCTGTGCAGACTCTAGCAGAGCTGCAAGCAGTTCTTTGATGGCCCCTTCCCTATTCTGTGCCTCCTCCTGCAGTAAACTCACTTCCTGTCCCAACCTGGAGCTCATTTCTTGCCAGATCTTGGGGTTAGCTGCCTCTCCCTCAGGAGTGCTTGTTTGTTTCAGATGTTCAATCGCACCACTGGCAGTGGTATGGAATTCACTGATCATGCTGGCTAACTGGAGGCTGCTGTGCCTCAAGGTTTGGCTTATCCAGTGGAAGGCTTCCTGGTACAGAGCTGGACTGGCCTTTGCCTGAGCGGCTGTCGTCTCCATGCCCTGCAGATAGAGCCTCAGCTGGCTGCACAGATGTTGGGTGTTGCTGCTGAGAGAGCTCTGGAGCTGCTGGGTGAGAGGAGTCAAGCGCTCCCTCAAGCTGGCCAAGGTGGCGCTGAGATGAGCCGGCGATGGGGACAACCTCTCCCGCAGCTCAGCCAGCTCTTGTTGCAGACGGGCACGCAGGCGATGCGACTCCATGCTGAGTTTGTGCTGCATTTCCTCTGCCACAGGATTTATGGCGTCACCATTTTCTTGGTTGTAAAGATCACTCTTGTCTATGATGCTCTTGTAGAGCTTACTGTAGAAAGAAAGAGAAACACTCCATTAAAATAATATTCAACTATTTATTCAGACAGATAGATAGATAGACAGGTAGATAACTTACTCTACATCTTTTGCAAGATCTGTCTTGTCATGAGCTTGATTGGCCTTTGAGTCCGCCCAGGTTGTCTCCTGTGAGTCACCGTGTAGTGGGTATGCTACAGACGAAGAAAGTATACATCAGAAAAACATATATATACAAAAACACTTTGTACTAATAAATGTTTGAGGAATAATGAATACCTAAAGTTGTTGAGAGTGACAAGGCGAGGATCACAAGTTTAAGATGCATGTTTATCTCTCTATGGAGGGACAGACAAGAGCAATGGTTAAGAATTTCACACACCAGCAAACTCACGACTGAAATCTGAACATTTTCATTATCATTCAAAGCAAAAATATTCCTCTTCTAGAAAGAGGAGATCAGTTTATGCAAGTGTGGCAGGCCTTTACCTGAGAATCAGGGGTCTGTAGAGTGACTTCTCATCTCAGCGCACTTATAAAGGTCCATGTTATCAGTGGGGCTGCCCAAACCTTGTGTCAATAGTCAACACGTGGAGGGTCACATTGACGGCAGAACATAACATTCACATACACAGAAGTGCACATACACACACATACACACTGTGTGAGGTCATGTTAATATGATACACTGTGTGAGACTCATAAAATTTAATGTCAGAGAATTCTCAGCACCTTGCTTTAAAGAAGTTATATCTTATTGATAAGGCATAATCATTTTTAGAGTTCTAAATGGAGAGTCATATGATCAAATAAAAATCGATATTGACTTCACAAAGATATACAGTATTTTCATAAAAACAGTATTGAACAACACAGGCAAGCTCAGCATTTACGTGCCTTAAGATGCTTCTTTGAAAAAAAAAAGAAAGTGGAAAAGAGACTGAAGATTCATGAAACAACCTCAACTGATTCAAAAAAGTTTGTTAAGTAATTTGGCAGGACTTCTAGTTTTTATGTAAAAACACAAAACAAAAAAAAAACCTTCTTTTTAAAAGAAACTTGAAATATTTCTGTATATTTTCATGCCTCATTTACTTTTTGAATCAATAACCTGATAAGTGTTGTTTATGATTTTTAAAAAAAAATTATAGATGATGTCAAGTAAGCACACGGATCTCTGATTTCATGACTTTGTTTGGATGCTGCTTGACAATACACAGTTTACATATGAGTGTTTGAGCTGCTTGTCAGGACAAAACAACTCAAGAGCCCAAGTAAACACCGCTGATTCCTCCAAATGCTGTACCATTTCATGTGGAAAACAAACAGAAGCCAAGTGCTGACTTCCAAGATATTCATTTATATGATTTAAGAAGACTTGTGTTTCCCAGGTGATAAAATGTTTTCTCCTATTTTGACACCATTTGTGATCATTTCTATGAATGAAATGCAGTATGAAGGGTTTTGACACAAATGACACCGATATGTGGGTGAAAGTTGAAACCTGTTAAGTTAGATAAAGTACAAGTCGTCATTGGAGGATCATAGTCCATGGCTACAGTGATGAAATACTTTATGTAGGTTATTCTAGTCATCCAAAGTCCAGCATTTATTTCACTACAATAACAGTGTGGAGTAAGAGCTTGGCAACTGAACATGAAAACATCACTGATGCTGTTTTCTGACCTAATGAGTTGGTTGTTGTTGGTGTTAGTGTTCATTAATACACATTATGAGCTCACAGAAGGCCCTGTAACTTAAATGTACATGCACACTCAGCAAAGAGTTAAAACAAATAGTTTTTATAAAACATTACATTATACAACTCATTACATAACTCTTGTCTTGGATTCATTGGCCAGCTCAGTCAACTTCATATCATCAACCTCAATACTGAACAAAGAGTAACAGTCTGACAGAGATTGCTGCACGGGCATGAGGTCAGCATTACAGGAACTACTTAAAAAAAAAAAAAAAAAAAGAATATTTGCAACAGATGGAACTTACTTCAAGATTTATTTTTAAGTCAGTTTTTGAAGCTATATTGAACTCACATATATCAAATATTACAAGCGAAGGGAATGGGAATCAGCACCTCCAAATCTAAAGAGTGGAATGACCGTTCCTGGTTTAGCCTGAGGTAGTGTCACAGGTGTAGGTTTTCTAGTAATTCAGGCTTGAGTTGGAGTGGAAGACCAATAGGCAGATCACAGTGGTGTCTGCGGTAATGTTCACTCCAATAAGCCAAGCCAAAAGGTGAGGCTCTCTTCTCACTGGTCAGTTTATGTTCCTACCTGCGCCTACCTGCACCTATGGTCACAAACTGGCTTATGACCAAAAGAGCAAGATTTTGGCTTCAAGCAACTGAAAATTATTTTTGTCCTAATGGTGGCTGGAGTCATCCTTAAAGAGGAAGAAATCAGGAAAGACTCAAAATAGAGTTGCTGAAAGCCGCATGAAAGGAGCCAGTTCAAAAAGGCTTTGGAGCTGCTCATATTCCTTAGACAGCCATGTGGGGGAGGTATTCTGGGCATGTCCAACCAAAAGGAGACCTTGGGGCAGATCCAGAACACTCTGCAGAGAGCATCTTTGCTCAGGATGCTTTCCTGACCTAACGTAGATAAGCACAAGTAAATGGATAGATGGATAGACAAATAATTTGCCAATTCTGAATCACACAGATCTAGACCTTATTTTGCTTTCCATCAACATGTTCATCCAAATACAAACAAGCAAACAGACAGAGATGAATGAATAAATAACAACTGCACATATTGATGTAGGCTTATTCAGCCTGTAATCCTATGTTACTTAAAACAGATGTTGCAACTGAATAGATTAAACTGCAGCCATGTGAATCTGAAAATGAATTCAGCGCCGGCTGTGACCCAAGCATAACTGTTGTCTATCTTTAAAGCAAAGCAGTGGTTATGTACAATGTGGATCAAATCATTAATCTGTATCATAGGACTGAGAAAAACAAATTAAGTAAGATGATCTTACAGTGCCTGACAGCCACTCTTTGCTTATTCTTGATGCTTTTCCAGTAAGCAGTCTCTCCACTGTCACTGTCACCTAACCTCACTGTGCTTATGAATCATTCAGCAACCCACTCAAGGTTATGAAGACAAATCACCCAACCACAAACCTTGCAGCTCTGCCTTTGAACAGACATCTCATGTCGTGTATGCAGAGATGGCAGACAGAGGAATTTTGTGACGGGTAGAAGCTCATTGAATTTTGTTATTTTCTTGGTGACAGCAAAGATTGTGGATAAAATGTTACCTGGTTGAAATCAAGCTGGGCTTCGACTTATGTATGTGTTTGTGTGTGTGGCTTTTTTAAAGTTAGGTGAGCATGTAAATAATGCCCCAAACATGGGCATGTGTGTGGTTTGGATATCTGTGGCAACTTGCTTTGTTGCTTCAAATATTGGCTCATGGAAACAACTTCAGTCACCATAACAGAGAGAGGTTGATCTGCAAACCAGGTAAGCTTTCTCAACTGCATGTGGAGATTTCTGCATTACATGATGTCACAATAACAGGTCAAGAGAAAACAAAATAAACAACTAAAGATCAGGATATGTTTTTGTACACATTAGGTTTCTACTGTCCATTGGGCAGCTTCAGTCCAGTCCCTTGTCCGAAGGGGACATATGGGCCGACTGCTGGAGCTGTATCCATAGAAAGCTGTCTGAAGTGTCCTCCTCACCACTACTGCCCTCGACCAGGGTTATACGCCTCCCTGCCCTGTGGTCTTGTAGCCCAGCAGCCTCTGTCTGGCCAGGACACATGCACCTGCCCAGGAGAAGGTCAGAGGTTTCAGGTAATGTGCTCATGTTTGCTGATCAAGTCTTTCTTACATGGAAGAACGACCAACCCTGTCATTCCTGCAGGGTCTGTATCCACTCCTGTAGTGTTTTTATTGCACCTTGCAATCCCCTTTTTTGCTATACCTTCTTTGCCCCAGTATGCACAACCACTTCCTTCTTTATTCTATCACTACAAAAGAACTTTCATTTGCGAAACTTACGATTTCTAAATAAGAGAAACTATGAAGTCCCAGGATGCAGTGTGTAAAATAATGAAGTCACAAGAACAGCTTGCTTTCAGAAACCCTACACTAAACAATCTGTAGCTTTAAGCTGAAAGAGCTCTAGATCAAGTTACTTTCCAGCAGGCTCTAGTATCTCAGGCTACTGCACTTTCATAGGTGTTGAAATGTCCACTCATCAATTCAGAATAAAGGGAATGAGATTTTTCTTTGAGCTATTACATGGGTTTTTGTGTGAGAACTGCTTTCATATAATTGAAAGGACGTAATAAAGTGGTGAAGAAAGCAAGCAATACAGAAGGAAGCAGCAGATGGGTAGGAAAGCTCAATATGTAATAAGGGAAGGTCTGTCATTTATTTGATTGAATAATGAATCATTCTTTTCCACAGGTCAGTGATGGTCGCTGCCTATGCATCATTGGCTACCAACCCACCAGCGATGGACATCTGTGTGTGCAGCAACTGTACAACGTCTGCAGAAATGGAAAATCTCGCACGCAGTATGGAGACTGTTTTGACAAAAATCAGTGGGGACTTCACTGTAGGCATGAGGTATGAGGCTGTAGGCATGGGGTTAGGCCCTGCACACTCCCATTAGCCTACTCTGAGATACACACGCTGGAAGTAGGGCAAAGGTAATAGATCTATTTTTCATAAAACGGCACCAGACAGGAAACGCATCCTGCAGATATGCGAAATAACTGTGCTCTGTTTACAGAACATACTAACTAAACACACTCTACAATCATCAAGGGTAATGAGTACAACCTAGATGTCTTTGCCCTTTACTCCATGAACCTGACAACACTTTATCTTTTGCGCGCTTAAAAAGTCCTCTTAATAATTAACCATCAACTGTTTCTGTAGCTTTGGTCATGAATGATTTTTTAGTTTTAACTTTTAAAAGGAGTTTATTAAAATGAATCTAAGTTGAAGTTGGCTTTACATTGCTTACTTTCCTGCAGGTGTGCCAGTCTGTGGATGATTACGATGGTTTTGATGGGGAATTGGGCCTGTGTGTTTGTGGGGAGCCTCCTGGCAGAGCTGCATGTAGCGGCCTATGCAGGAGAAAGCCAGCTACTGAACTGGTGCTCCAATGTCACTCTGACGGATTCATGGAACTGGTCTGGAGCTATCATGCTCAGGTGAATAGTGGGAACGGTTTTGCACATGTACTGAAGGGATATGCTGAGAAAAAGCATGTTATTAACTTCTATTTCAGGTTAAACAAAAAAAACAAGCAAAAATCACATGCATCCTTGAATTGCTGTTGCTTCAATTGCAACACCCATGTCTGTGTTGCATTTCCACAAAAACTATCAGAGCACAAACATGACGGATAGTTCCCCAAGTTAAATGTGAACTGGTACAAAATTGGAGAACAAAATCCTAGAACAAAGTACATTTGAGATCATTGCTTTATAACTTTTTAAAGATTTAATTTCAAACCTCCAAAACTCTACTTTTAGTTATATTTCATTTGTGAAGTGTAATTTATTAATGTCTTTGTTAAATATGTACCTTGTTTTGAGATTTTACATTTTCTTAAACTACTTTATTTTACCTTGGATTTTAAGAATTTGATTCTTGCTGTGTGAGGATTATTATTAACTCTATTCAGTCTGTAGGTTTTGTTTCTTTCTACATTCTCTCACTGCAGAAAAAGATGGTTGCTGCCAATGAGCTCGAGAGCACAAATAACAGCTGTTTGAGCCACAATGCATACATCGGTACAATAGTTGTTTTAAGTTGTCCAATAGCGAGAGCAGCAGAAGAGAGCTCCTGCGTTGCAGTGACCTATTAATGACAAACAATGTTATTGTGTGTCTGCAGGTGTCGAGCATCTCAGGGAGTGTGCTGGAGATGGTTTTTAAACAGTGGGACTCCCTAGGGAACCTGCAGTGCAACAGCCATCTCAATTCCTCTCATTCTGTCTATATTGTTCAGACTACAGGCGGGTGCACACACTTGCATCATTCCAAACACGTTCACACACAATGGCTTTACTGTCTGGCAGCTGATTATTTTGCACCTCTTTTCTTCACATCTGTTCTTCTACTTGCTGTTTGCAGAACGGGGATTCTTTGGCCTCCTTAGCGGCGTCTTGAAGGAACTTCAGCAACTTCTGTTTGACAACATACAGTGGGATTCTCAGAGCTCAGGGGGTTCGACTTGGCAGCCATAGTTTTCTAAAGAAAAAGGAAAATGAATGCGTGGAACACGTGTAAACTATATTTCTTAAATAACTAAGGTCCTGTGTTACTGATTTTCAGACGAAGACTATGACAGCTTTCATGAGGTGACAAGTATTGAGAATATCAGTCATGCAGGAAGAGAAATGAAGTGGAGTGAAGATGAGGGTGATATTCGAGAAGAAGGGAGGCTGTCTGGTGTAACTGGAGTTCTAAACCCAACAACGTGTCTCCATCTGGGTGACATCTTACTATTCACTGTTAGCACTGATCACTATCCACAGTATGATGTGTAAGTCAGGTTTATGACCACATTTATCTAGCTATAAATCAGTGTTTTCAGATTCTCAGTTATCAAGTTTAATTCTTCCTTCATGTTTTTCAGTAACAACTTGTACAACACAAACAGTGACTTTGACTGGGGAGCGTTTAGACTGCTAAAAGAAGAGCTGGCACTGTCTTGGACTCCGCCTATCTTCTTTTCCGTGGTGTTCAGCCAACCTGGTGTCCATGTTTTCACGCTGAGCAGCAATCAGCACAAACACTTGGTAAATATATCCAAAATCACGTAAGTGCTAATATTACCCCATGCAGTTCTTAAATTCTTTATTTGTGCAAATCTTTCAGCATATTCTTCACTAATTTGTATTCCTACCTTCAAAAAGACTGTTCTTTTAACCTACTTTCACATTAGAAAAAAAAGAAAGAAGAAAATCCCCCATTTTCATCGCTGCATTGTTTCTAGTGGTGTAGAAACACCACTCCACAGGGCACTTTCAGGTTTGCCCACAGCTTCTTGAAAATGCTTCCACAGAAAATACTTCAGTAAAAATAAAAATAAAAAAACTTTAAAAACTCCATTATTCAGAAATCAGAATTGATCAATGATGTAAAAGCAAGTAAAACTGTTGGAGCAGGTGTCCCCTGTAGGCCTATAGACAAGGCTATGTTTAAGACTGGCCTACTCTAGTCTTGGCTTGTGTAATGCTATGCTAAAAATATGAATTCTTTAAATTCTGAGGAAAATATTATGGACTCATTCTGTAATATACAATTTTAAAACAAACCCTTTCCCCCCGATCAGATCAAATTTTCTAATTAGTCTGCACTTAGAATAGTGCTGCACACCTTTGTGAGTTTTTGCACCAAACTGATGATGATACATGAATCATGGATCAGGTCAGTTGCGTCTGAAATCTGGACCAAGAACAAACAAAACTGGAAGACTGTAAAAAAAAGAAGCATACTGGAAGACTGATCAAAGAGTCATTGACTGTAGTTGACAGGACTGTAGTGATGAATCACCAGTTTGATTTTACAAAGTGATGATACTTGAACTCTTGGTTTTATGCTGCTCCAATGAATGTATGTATGAAGATGACCATTGTTGATGGTATCGGATTACATGTCAGGTAAAGGTAAGGGAGACAAAAGTCATTAAATCTTCAATAAGTAATTAAGCTAATATTGAGATTTTGGACACTTTTTTTTTTATTCCATTAATTAAAAGTATATTTGGCAAAAAGAATGAGAACTCTTCTTCGAGAAAAACCTAAAATGGTATGGCCTGTAAACAGTCTGGACCTCAGTCCAAATGAAAATCTCTCCCGTGCTGCTGGGGTTGCCTGATGTCCCACTGGTCTGGCTATGCTTGTTTGGTGTCACTGGACTGCTGCTGCGGCTCCTCAGGCCCACTATTCACCTACAGTTCACCTCCTTTCCCTTACATACATGCACGCTGGCATGCACACGCATGGCTATACATGCGTGGCAGTACATACACAAGCATGAATACCTGTTTATTCACATGTGCATACATTTGTGCACATGTTTTGATTACCTTCAGTTATCATGCAAGAATGTCTGTGGTTGTGTTTGAAATATTGGTTCAGCATTGCTGTTATTTCCTTTTTTGTTTGTTTGTGTTTCTTTGCTTTGTTTAAAAATGGTTGTTGCTCATCATTTATCTTGGTGAATTGGCTGTCTCTTGTTTTTCTGTGTATTGCTTTGCTGTTTTTGCTGTTGTTTTGCTGTTGTTCTTAAATTAACACAAAAAATTAATCACCAGCAAATTTATATTTCACACTCTTTCACTGCGAACAATGTCTCAGAGCAGTGGTTAACATGAATAACAGCAGTGAAAATACAAGTAGGCACTGCAAATGTATTCAAAATGAACATGTAATATAAAAAAAGAAATGAAAAACCAGACCAAACGCCTCAACATGAGTTTTTTTGTTATTTTATTTTATTTTTTTTTTATGCATGTGTGCATGTGTGCATGTGAATTCATGCACGTGTGGCATTTGACAGTCAGGTCAGATGGGGCCTTGCAAGCATAGCATCACATTTGCAGCATCTCCGGCACATTTCGTTGCCTCTTGGAGCAAAGAGCATGAAACTGTTGGAAGGACTAGTTGCTAGGAATATAGGCCTGCCAGATTCTGCATCCCAGACTTTTTGTTGCTTCATTATTTGAGTGATATTACCCTACTAGAGTCAACAGACCCATGTAGTCTTGGAGGTCTACCAAGTCCAATTCTTTCCATGTGTTTGTGGACAGACATGCTTCCCCTCCAGATTTGTCATATCCAGTATAATTCCCTCAATGGTCTTCGGTAAAAAAAAGAGTTGGAACCTGGACTTGAGATGTTGCAGTCCGTGTTGGCCCTGATGTTATCTTGATGATGTTTTCCACTCTTGCTCTACTTCCTCTCTCCTGGGGGGATGAAGACCAGAGCAAGTCTCCACTCTTGGACTGGAATGTCTCCTCGGGTAGCTGTTCTTCTGGCGCGTCTCCATCTGTTGACTTATCAGTCTCCTCAAAGTCTGGATCAAAATCGATGTTGTCTTCCACTTCCAAGACATCTATCGATGTCTTTCTCCTCTATTTTGGATTCAACTTCAGTTCCCCTCAGTTCCCTCTTCATCTAGTTCTAAAATCTGGTCCAGGGCCTCTCTGACTAATAACCATGTGGTCAGTTGCCTAGTGGTTTTGCTCAGAGTAAAAGGAGTGAAAGGCAAACATCAAGCTATATTTTGGAGATTTGTGTGAAGATATGATACAATGATTAGTCTGTAAGGTGCAGTTTGACAGGGGAGGGGAGGGGGAAGGTGGGTGGGGCGAGAAACAAAAGCATGGGAAAGAGATGGGTTCACACGACAGACACCTGTCAAGTCTGTTTGAAGATATGATTCAATGTTTCATCAGGAAGTTGGTTCACGTGGGAGTATAAAGGGGGGAAAGAGATGTGTACCCACTACAAACATTGTTCAGTCTCAAATGTGTGTGTGTGTGTGTGTAGAAAAGTGTGTGTATCTGTGTTAGGGTGGTGTGTATATGGATGTTTTCTCATCTGATGGATGAATATATTATAGACGCCAGGACCAAAATCAGTGAAAGGAAGCGAATGCAGATTAACTGTCGACTATATGGTCATTTAATAAATATTTCAAAAAGAAGAAATAATTGACATTACATTGATTGCTGGTTCTGTTTTGATTAATTGCCCAGCTCTAAACTAAACTTAATATTGAGTCAGTGTGTAACTATGCAGCAACCATGTTTGGCTGCCTCAGGTTCCCTTCCCATGCTCATGAGTTTTGATGTGTTTAGCTGCATTGCCCAGCTGCTGGTTGTCTCTGTGATATACTGAAAATGTCATGGCCTTTATTGAGAATTGGAAGACATTTTGGGGAAAGCCTGGTATGATTACTGTAATCTGATACACTATCATTTGAAAATAAGCCTCATTTAGAGTTTCTGCTCTTTGATTCTTCTGTGATGTATGATAAATAGTATGTGACCAACTTTTAATTCTTCTCAGTATGTGAAGGTGATGCCAGGAGGTGGCCAGTGCTATGAGCGTGGCCCTTTCTTCCCTGCTGTCCCGCGTCATATGACCAGGATGGGAATCAGCAGAAGACGTGATCTGTTACTTCGACCTGACTGGGTAGTGACCAGTGGGCTGCTGTTTGGAGCTGTGGTCATCCTCTGTTTATGTGTCATACTGCTGGTTGGTCTGCAAACACGCTCTCTCGCAGCATTTTAATTGTTTTTAAAGTGTTGTTGATCTAAATGCATCCAGTCTATGTTTAGATCCTCTTCCGGGAATATGGGTGGCCAGGGAAGGAGCCAGTCAAAGCAGAGTACCGTTTGTTGCAGCTGGCTTACCAAATGGATGACTATTCATCAAAAGGTTCAAGAGTGATGTCATTTAGAAAGACTCACCGCAAACAAAAAGCGAGAATGACACAAGACTCCATTCAGCCAGGTGGATATTCTAGTTATATATCACACACAACCACATGCCCACTGTTCATTCATCAAGACCAACACATTGCATAACCTTCATCCAAATGCTCTCAGTGAGTATGCACAACACAAACTGTATAGACACGTGGGAACCGACGATTAGGGGCTGTGGCTGCTTATGTAAGCCTGATAGTGACCTTAGGGTGGTGCTCCCACCCAACCAATTACAGCAGAAAAGCTCATGTCATAAAGCTGACCTCACGTGCAGGAACTAAGAGTGAATGAAAACAGTACAAGTATCACATCACAGGTCAATTTCTTGGGATTGTTATTGTCCAGGCTCTGATGTGCATAAACAGAAGCACAGACCACACATTAATATTCAACTAGATGTTCAAAAACATGGACGAAAGTGCATAATTGAACTTTATCGTCCATGCTCTTCAAAGTTCTACCAGAGAGGGAGATTATGGAGTTGTAAAAGAATTTTGACTTTCTTGTGACTGCTCTCCATCTGTTTTGTTTGTGTTTTTAATCTTCTGACTTTAGCCTGCACAGATGCATCAGAGGAGTTCTGGGATTATGAACACCAGGTGGATCTGGAGGCATTTAGCAGCAACACCTTCTACAGCCTCCTACTCAAACAAAGCCTGTCTGTCACAACGCAACTGGGTCAGCTCACCACTGAGGTCTGGAGCTATTAATATAAACTGACAGAAAGCATTCAGTATATGAGTACATTCACACCTACGCTCTGGTCTCCTTCACATACACTTTGATGCATGCCACTTTCTGGAAATAGTGTTATATTTCTTCCTTCTGATTCAATGCTTTTTGTTATAAATGTCCAAATTATAATTTCATGAAGAGTTTATGACGAATGAAAATGCAAAAGGAGCCTTTAGACAGCTGTTTATATGAGAAAGATATGACAGGAAAGCACCCAACTGAGCCATATGACGATAACATTCTCGAGCATGAAGAATATTTTCTCCTACTTCAGTTTATTATTCCATTTTTATATCTGTATTTTCCAACTGAGAGCTGATATCCATCAGAATATGTTCTCAATGAGCCAAGTAAATACACTGGATTTTGTCATGTACTAAATGTCATTCTTTCACCAATTAAAAATTCTTTAAACATTTGAGAAGTGGGTGATGAGGAGGACAGTTGTTTCATTCAAAAGCAAAAACATTCTTTTTGTGGATTGTTACATGTATTTGTCTGTTTGTTTGTTGTTGTGTCTGTCCACTGAGGTCTGTCTTCATCTTTTTAGAATTTAAATGCAGCAAAGGGTTGAAAACCTGTACAGTTAAGTAAAGAAACAATCTTTGCTGTTTGCAAATGACTGTCTGCAAGTTGGATTTCTAAATTGAGCTTAGATAAACATGAACTTCTTATTAGAATTAAATAAAAACAAACCTTCCTGTCATTCAGGGAAATGGTAATTCTAAATATGCATTTATCTGTGTAGCACAAACGATCACAGAGGAAAAGCTAGTGAACATTTATGATGTAGGACCCGCTTTCTGCCTTTTGAATTGGGTGGGTGCTAAAACTATACCAGAGCCTTCATACATTTAGAGACTCTATTTACACATTTACAAGATATTTTTTTAATCTTATTTTGTCTAACCATCTTTCCACAGACCAAAGAGTTTGATATTTGAACCTTTGAGTTTCTTAGCTCAGCAGAAAGACTGGAAATGAGGAAACAGTAAACCTTATAGCAAGATAACAAAATCTGCCTAATGCTTTTATCACAGATAGAGAGATTTTTTTGTATGTTTATCTCATCAAAAACTGCAAAAACTGAAGTGAAATCGACAACCTGGGTTATCTTGACCCTGTGCAGGAACTTCCTCAGACAGATTGACTTTATTGACTTTACAGCAAAAGTAGAATTGAAACAAAAAAGTGAATTTTCCTTATCTTCTTATTGAATTCTTCTTTGAGTTATTTGTGTAATCTCAGCTTGAGGCTAGAGTCTGGATGCCATTGTTTCAAGGGAAGATTCAAAGAATGCATGTACCTTCATGTTTAGTTCACATACCTCAATTTCCTACAAACAGTGGTTTTGCTTCTGATCTCTCCCTTCTGTTTCCTCTCACCAGCTTCTGGCCCTTCCTCATGTACGCCTCACTGATAAATTTCAAGTCCACTGAAACCGATTAAGTATCACAAGTGGATACCTGGGTTTCTTTCTGTGCCCTGTGTTCTTCCTGTTTTTGCCATGAAATTGCTGGATGCTTTGTAGAAGACAGATTTTTTTTACACCCCTGAGGATAGCTGAAGAGAGAAAGATGTAAGAAGAGATGAAATACCATAAATGTGCATGTCCCAGGAGAGTTACCAAGATATGTTACAACAGTATGATAGTGGTGATCGTGTACGATCGTGTAATCCGATTACCACCTTCTTATGAAGATTTTTTTTTCTCTCTACTTATGTCTGTGCGTATCCAGGTAAAGGAGCTATATCAGGGAGTGCTCGGGAGACTGCAGATTCTCTGCCCACGCATGACGGCTGAGGAGAGGGTGGGGGAGGGTTATGAAAGGATGAAGAAGGAGATGGAGAGAGAGGTGGTGCGACGAAAATCTTTGGCCTCACAACTGAGAACTGTACTCGACAGTCAACTGCAGGTTTATATTACATTACATATAGTATAGGGTTTGCCCAGTGGAAGTTGGATGTAGGGGTTTCGCAGCTAGATCAATATTTTCATTATTGGGGGAACTGGGAATATGTGGGGAGTGTTTGAGAAAGATGGTAAAAGAAAAGTCTGATGAGGCAGCCAGATGTAATCAATGGATCTGTATTAAGAGAACTAACGTTCGTTGGGGATCAAAATAAAAGTCTAGGTTTAGTAAACGCCCTCAGTTCGTGAAGAAGAGGGAGTAAAGGCAGAGTGAGATGAAGTCCACCAATCAGGCCTCATAGGAGGAAACCCAGGATGCTGCCAAGGAAGACAGTTTATTTATGGATGTGGATGTGGCCTATTTGAATCTCTTTGTCTGGAAACATGCAAGTAAGTTTGTTTGCTAGTTCTAGGTGTTAGGGAAGATAGTGTCAGCATTACTACCTGGAGCTTGTAAGTACAAAGCCTGGGTCTGCTTGGCTATGGTAGCCACATTGAAGGCAGAATGAAGGTAGCCATTTTGCAGTAGAAATCACTGTTTAGCCTCCTGGAGGTGTAATGGGTCTAACTAAACAAAACATTGATGAAAGGAGGTTCCCACCTGAAGACCCTGAGACTTGTCAGTTATCGCTGCCCTCTTGCTGAGGGTGGATAGTTTAGTGTGTGATAAGATGAGATAAGATAAGATAAGATAAGATAAGATAAGATAAGATAAGATAAGATAAGATAAGATAAGATAAGATAAGATAAG
>JBAMYA010000005.1:9433461-9447453 GCA_037176975.1 Arrhamphus sclerolepis
TTGGTGATGTATGGTTTGGATGCAGCTGCTCAGCCATGGAAAACCATTTCATGAAGTTCTCTACGCACTGTTCTTAAACTTATCTGAAGGCCACATGAAGTTTGGAAGTCTGTAGTGATTGTCTCTGCACAAAGTCGGTGACGTCTGCGCACTATGCACCTGAACATCCGTTGGCTAAACCCCGTCAGTTTACCACCACTCCAGGGTTGAGTTGCTGTCGTTCCCCATCTCTTCCACTTTGTTATAAGCCTACTGACAGTTGACTGTGGAATATTTAGGAGGGAGGAAATTTCACGACTGGACTTGTTTCACAGGTGGCAGAACCACGCTGGAATTCACTGAGATCCTGAGAGTGACCCTTTCTTTCACAAATATTTGTAGAAACAGTCTGCATGTCTACATGCTGGGTGTTATACACCTGTGGAAGTGGAAGTGACTGGAACACCTGATTTTGATTATTTGGATGGATGAGAAAATACTTTTGGCAATAAAATGTATATGAGGCTGACGAGAAACAGGTGACAACAATCAGGAGAGATGGGACCAAGGGAATGTAACTGAGAACAAACAAAGAAACAGACTTTCCAACAAAAACAGGAAATGAAGTATCAGCAGGAAATATTTAATACAAGAAAACTAAACAGGAGAACTAAAGTTCAACACAAGAAAAGAGGTCAAAAAATGTAAAAGTACCAACATATCAATTCAACACCTTGACTCAGAGTCTTTTGGAGTTGTTGCTGATCAGCAGCCTCCAGCACAGTTGATGGAGGCTTTTTTCACATTGAAGTTTTAAGTGCTTAAATTTTAAGTAGCATTTGTGAATAAAACTTTGAATTGTTATGTTTGACAAAGTAATTTCATTAAGTACTTAAAAAAACAAAAAAACAAAACAGAGCTTCAAGTCCACAAGATCGGTAAACCTTTATGTTCTAAAGGGAAAGAAGTGACATATTTTCTTATTAGTGCAGAGTTTATTTCTCTTGTTTTTCAAGAAATCTTATTTATTTTTTATCCTCAGCAGCATTTTAAGGTAAATGATATGCCACCATAGGTTAAATACATTTAGATTTATATCCTTAACCAAATAAAAAGGGAAAAAAAGAAAATAAAAGATGCAACCCTCCTTGTAGGATTTCCTCTTTTTTGGCATAAATCTTAATTTTGTCTCACCTTAAACACATGATCCCTTTAAATGTTATAAATACATGTTCCATGTTTTTTGACCCAAATATTACTGGAAAATAAATTAATCTCTCAGAAATACAGCACAGTATTTTAAGTGTAAATTTCCTATGAGTTGTTTCTGATGACAGCTTCCAAATTTAGAAGTTTTAAAAAGCTGTAGAGGAAAAAACAAAACAAAAACAAACTTGCTCCCAGCTAGGATGCAACCTTTGCCACTGATGCATTAGTGCTGTTAATAAGTAGTGGCCCAAAGAGACAAAAACATATGAAATGTGTTCTAAATCCCCCTTCATCTCCTGATTTGATATTCACTCCAAGTACATTCACAACTCCCAAAGTAAAATTATTTTCTCCAGTTGCTCAAAAGAAACAAGAAAAAAAAAAAAGAGAAGGTGAGTTTAGCATTTGTCAAGTATAACCTTTTGTATCCATTGTTAGAATTGGGAAACACTGCAGCTGACAGTATTTTCTGTGTTAAGGACTCATTCCTGGTGTTGTGGGACAATATTTTTACGTGCTTAAGTGCTTCTGGATTTTATTCCTCAGGGCAATGTGGTGTTAAAATTCACAAGATTCAGAGTTAAACTGTACAAATATGTTTTTATGTAAGCCTCAAATACCAATAAATCAATATAAATCAGTATAAATCAATAGATCCAGAAATATTGTGGCATTTGAAGACTCATGATTTTGTCTTTATACTCAACTGCGATGAATTTGATGTGATGGTTAGTTTTAATTTAAAAGGTTTTACAAAAATATGACAGCCATTTAAAAAAGAAAATCAAAGTACCTCCATTTGCTGGGGCTCAGAAGTGTTTGGACAATTGACTAAAAAGAATTTAAAAGGTCGTGTGTGGTCCATTCTGTCTTAAAAAACAAACAAACAAATACAGCAGATAACAAGGTTGGAGTTAATATTGGTTATTGAGTTGGCATGTGGCTGGTATCTGACTGGAGCTGCCCCAGAAGGAATTTTTACTATCAAATGTGAGACGCCTTCACAAATGGATCAAGTTTTACACACAGAAAAAAAAAAAAAACCCTGTTCTGAAACCAGAACGATGGGAGGAAGGAAACAAACATACCACATTATGTGTCAAACATGGAGGAGGTGTTATGACATGGACGTGTCAGCACGTCCCTCTATATATGAAGTGTCCTGCCGCCTTAAACTGAACAATTTTACAGTAAAAAAAAAAACCCATGAAGGCTTGTTTGAGCTGGAGTGGACTCAAATGATCTCAGTCATTAGAAGTAAGGTGTTGCTCCATGGCGCAGTTTGTGTCAGTAACAAATTAGGAGGCTTTGTTCTTTGATGCATTGTTGTCGCGTAAACGGTGCTCTGATAAGAAGAGCATAATGCACGTTGGGATGATGAATATGTTGGATTTTATTGCCTGGCTGCTGACAGTATCTGAATTAAATCTAAAGAAATGGAGAGCAGCACACCACACCTAGCAAAGGAAAATGTTGCAGAAAAAATGTCTGCAAGATTTTCTGTCTTATAAAACTTTGTTCCAGACGTCCTCCAGGCTGCAACAGTCAAGGGAAGCAGTCTGTGGAGCCGCTGCTGCGTTCACCGTCAGTCTACAGGGTGTTTAATTTTGATGATTTTCGTTCTTTTCTTTTTTCCTTTTGCAAAGTAATTATAACACAAAGCTGGTTTATAATTCCTTGACAACAACTGAATAATTTGTATTGAAAAATGTACCAGTTGTTTTTTTGGTTGTTGGATAAACGACATCGAGTATTTTATAAACGGCACAATGTTCAAAAAACGTCACTGATAAAACCCCCCCAAAAAAGATTGCATCACCATTCTTGAAGGATGTTCATTGAATTGTTTCATTTTCTACAAAAATAAATAAATAAGTAAAAATAAAGTCACAGACATGCCACAAAACTATTTTTACTTAACATTCCAACCTTCTGGCTTTCAGAAACATTTGAAAAAAAAAAAGAGGATGAAAATTGTTGTTGTTAATTGGAATTACTTTTTAGATCAACAGAGGAAACAAGATATGCAGTCACTGAATTCTTAGGAAAATATTTTGTTATCATGAAAAAAAAGAAAAGAAAAACACTCCAACACTAGTACTCTGAAGAACATGACAAGGTAATAAAAGCCATTTTCCACCAGATTTTCTAGGACTGAGGTCAGGACTATTTGAAGGCCGTGCTATTAACATTATACAACTTTCTTTTAGGAAAGTTTGCATGGCTTTTCTTCTGAAGCATGATGATGTAATCATGACCAAACATCCTTTCAAATGAAGAAAAATGCCCTTAATTTCAGTGTAAACGTGTGCATTTATGGAAATGTAATGACTGTTCGCTTGCCGTGCCTTTGCCTGATATGCAACCCCCATATCATTAATAACTGTAGATATGTGCATGTTTTCTTCAGGCGGTCATCCTTAAACCTTTCACTGAAATGGCACCAAAGGTTCCATCATCATGACCTTACCCAGAGCAGATGAAGGCCACTTTCATTCAGTCATCCATGTTGTCCATTGCTGCCTTTCTTTAACCCACTGTGACCTTGTTTTTTGTTTTCCGTTTTTTCCTGTTTCAGTGTTAATGATGATTTTCCTTTGACTTTTCAGTGTGTTAATCCTATTTACCTCATTTCTCCCAGTTTGATCACAGACGACTCCAGTTTCCTACCATTTGTTTCTCATTTGTTTTGTTGTGAACATTTCATTTTAATGGCATGAAGCTTTACATTTTCTGTCTTCCTTGATCTCCCAGAATTCTTCACTGTCACAACTCAAGGCACTTTTCAGTGACTTCGTTGTGAATTGTAACCACACAAATAAACTGAATTCTCTGAAAGATTTTGTGGCGCTTGGAGGAAGGTTAAACGCTTAAATTCTTCTTTGCTGAAATGAAATTGAAGGAAATTCTCAGTTTGAAAAACAAAACTGAAAGGCATTAAAACAAGACGTTGATGATCTTTTTGTGATGACACACTTTTTTTTTTTTGGGAAAAGTTTGTCAATTGCCCGAAAGAACACGATCCTGGATACAAGCGGCTGAGATGAGCTTCCTCCGCAGGGTGGCGGAGCGCTCTCTTAGAGATAGGGTGAGGAGCTCTGTCACCTGGGAGGAGCTCGGAGTTGAGCCACTGCTCCTCCACATTGAGAGGAGCCAGCTGAGGTGGCTCGGGCATCTGTATCGGATGCCCCCTGGATGCCTCCCTCGGGAGGTGTTCCAGGCATGTCCCACCTGGAGGAGACCCAGAGGAAGACCCAGGACACGCTGGGATGACTATGTTGCTTGGCTGGCCTGGGAACACCTTGGGATCCTCCCTGAAGAGCTAGAGGAGGTGTCTGAGGAGAGGGAAGTCTGGGCATCCCTGCTCAGGCTGCTGCCCCCGCGACCCGGTACCAGATGACTGGAACGTTCTGCCCTTTATTATAAACAGCCAATGTAGCCCAGTCTGCTATGTGTAGTCCTACAACATCTCCATCTCTTCTCCCACAATAAATGTGTTAGGTTAGTGTTAGGCTTTTTCCAGGTGTTACAAATGTCTTTTTTTGTTTTGTTTAGATCAATTATGCACATTCAAGTGTGCAGGTGCCAGACTGTGATTGGTTGAGTGTGTGGTTGCGGGGAGACGACTGGCTGCATGGGACAGCGCTGACAACTGAAAAGACGTCAGGATGAGGGACAACAGGACAGGCTCGTTCCATGCATCCTATGCTTTCAACCAGCCACACTCTGATGCTGTCACAAAAACCATCTCATTCTGTAAAATGTAGTTTGTAGGGATGGGCCGCCATTTATATTTTATTCCAGCTTTCTCCTATTTTCTGTAGTTAGGAAGGTAAGTGTGTCTTTTTGTTTATTTATTTTGAATAAGTAGGTTTTCTTATTGAAAGTAGTTCTCCTGTGTTTATTATTTTGACCTTGGTCCACCCTGAAGCTTTTAACTCTTGCTTTTCCCTCGTCAAGGACTTTTGATAGAAAATAAAACTTTTTCTAACTGATGTCTTTTGATGCTAGACATGGGGTATAACACCAGGTCATCCTAAATCCCTAAAAGTAATCTCCTTTGTCTTATTCACATTCAAGATGTCATGAATATGCCCGCATCATGAACACAAAATGGTCCTCCAGCTTTCTGTACTCACTTTCCTGTTCAGCACCGACACACTCGGCAACGGTAGAGTCATCTGACCATGTGTGGAGATGAAAACAGGAGATGTTCTGGAAACATGAGGAGTCCAGAATGAGGAGACACAGTGACACTACAGTCACTGCTGTGGCCACCCTCTCAAACACACAACCCTTCAGCTTCACAAACTGATGTTAGTTTGTCAGGTAGTCAGTTATCCATGCAGGCGTCCACCTATGGTTCTCTGGTGTTTTTCACACACATACTGCAGGTTCTGGGTTTTTCTGATGTGGTGAAAGATGATGGCGAGAGCGTATTACGATCTGTGACTGTGGTGGAAGATTAAAGTACTAAAGCACTACGAAGGGAAGCTCTGGGTCCAAGACGCGTGCGACATCTGTGAGATAAGGGAAGGAAACACAACCTCCTCCGTTCTTGCACTGAGAGCTGAACTTAAAAACAAACAAACAACTAAAAACGGTAAATTCTTTGGCTCTTATCAGGCTTTCATCATTCGTATCCCTCTTCTAAGTGTAGCCATGATTGGTTTCCTCCATTACCGCACATCTCTGATGTATCATCTACTCAAGCCTGATATCCACATTTTTCTTGTACTGCTCCTCTTAGCTGAACTTTAGGTTTCTTGCATTATGTCTGCTTGAATTCACTGTTCCCAGTCATCCAAGGAGCTCCAATAAATAAGACAATATTTTTGTAAACAAGAAATTAAGGGGAATATTCTTAGAATAAGACATATGGCACTATTCCTGCATTGATATAATATATCAATGCATATTTAAATCAATTCTGGTTAATTTCATATTGGTTTGATGAATGTTATAGTGACATAGAACATGATGTCATCAACAAGAGGAATGATATTAATTGGCAAGTAAAAGTCATATTGCAATTGTTGGTAAAATGTGATGTTGCCAATAATTTAATTCAGCCATGTTAAATGTAAATTAATGTCATGTAAAAGGCTACCTTTACTTTGTTGAAGACAAAAGCCTCCAATTTCTGTTTCACTCTTACAAGCACAGATGAATTGGACTACTTAAAGGGCAGAACATGCTGTTTTCCTCTTCCACTGTCAGCAAATCAAACTTGCTGTTTATTGTCCTTCTTATGTCCTTCATACTAATAACATGATGGTGTAATAACAACATTGACTTCACCGTCTAAAATGCTGCAGTTTCACGGCAAATGAACAAAAGTTTTACTCCTTCATTTCTCTGTCAAGATGCAGTTAGTAATATCCATGAAAATCTGAATTCTGAGGAAAAGTACAATATGATGGAGTTGGATTGAGTTTTTTTTTTCTTTTGCAAGCTGTTGAACATTGTCTAAGTTGGCCAATTACTGGGATTCAGTCATAAATAATGTGTAAATATACAAATTTAATGAAGCTAATGAAGCTTTGATGAGCAAATTGAGATTCTTCACATTGGCATTTCCTGAGACTTGTCAAGATCTTCAGACAAAACCTCTGACAAGTCTGAATAGTTGATATTCAACTAGAGTAACAAAAAAACTATGAATACAAATAGAATCAGATTGACAAACGTCAACATTTATATGCTGATCAGTCTGCAGAAATACTGCACATATCATGAAAAACAACCTTTTTTTTCTTTGTTTTGAAAGTTGGCAGTCAAATTATTGCTGGGGCTCAGATCTCCAGTTTACTACACACATGTTAATACATTAAATATCATTGTTGTGGTCATAACTATGATAAAAAAGATTTTAAAAATTCTTACGTTGGTTATTTCAAAGGTTGAAATCTGCTATTGCTTTTTATAGATTGTATTCAAATATGTCTTTCTCTGTGCTAAATATCGATGATCTTTGCTATTTTTATTAAAAGATACAACCACTGACACTTGTGTTCCTAACCTATACGAATATATATTTTACAAAATTTTACCATTTTACCAGTTCAACTCATAAATAAAATTTCAACTGTATTGTATGTTATTTGTTCCTTTTGTGACTTCTAGAGTTATAAAGAAAATGTTTTAATGTGCTGATTGAATACTAAAGATGAAAGCTAACAAAGTCCCCCCATTCCCCATAAAAGACAAAAGACTGTCTTTATCATTAGATTATTCACACTTTTTAGCTCCAAAGCTGGCAGTGTTGAGAGTAATTTATTACAAAGTTATTACGTTACTGTAATACAGTTGTTTTTGCTCTAACGCTGTTCTATTAGAATACTGGTAATATTATACTTGTTACAACTGAAGTAGCAAAGTGAAGTGGCTGAGAGAGCTGCTGGCTCAGAGAAGAGAGGCTGTGAACGACGAGAGTCCAGGCAAAGCAAAGCAACAAAAATGGTGTTTTTCTTGGTCTGCCATTGAGCTTCAACCCCGATAAAACTTGTCACAGAGTTTATTTTTAAAGACATGCTGTCCCTATCAACAGTAGAGTTGTGATCTTTCAGAATGCTTGTCATCAAAAATGTTATTGATTTCTTTTTTCTTTTTGGAAAAGGAAAAGATAGTTTAATGCATTACAAGTCAAAGGAAGTCATGCTGTAATGTAACTAATTACTTCCAAATGACAGTGACAAGTAATATATCCTAAATATTACATTTAGGAAGCAATTTGCCCCACACAGAAAGCTGGAGTTTTTTTTGTAGTTATTGTCATAATCATAAGTGTGCAGCATCCTGAACAACTTCTATTACAATTGATGATTGGGCAGGGTATGAAATCTATTTCAAAGTCTGCAAATAGACATGCCTGCCTTTATTGAAAAGGTAGTGATTCTCTGTTATTCAGAGGCTAAAACTCCTCATCATTTCCATACTGAGAGGGCTAATTACCAGACTAAACCATCTGCATACTAACCAAACTCACCGATCAATACTGATGGCACAAAGATTAAGGATGCTGGCCGTACACATCATCACATCAAGAGTGACAAAGATGTCACAGTGGATCTTGCTGAAACGCCACTCTCCCACTACCTGGAGGAGAAAAACATGAACAAATTGCAGGTTTACAGCAGCACTCAACAGAACAAAGGCACTTTGAAAAAGCAGCTCTGTGGCAGAAATAATTTGTATTTGTATTCCTCTGCAAAACAAAAAGAACTGTAAACATCTAGCAGCCTTTCACACTGTATTATGATTTTCATATTTCCACTGAAAAGACAGAAATGGTACCAAATCCAATTAAAAAACAAACAAAAAAGCAGCATTCACAAATAGTTCATGCTTTGAGGGGCAGAGATGGCCAACAGATCACTTTTGTCACCAAATAGCCAAATTTGTGAGAAGACCATTAAGCAATGTTCACAGAAGAAAGACTAGAAGGGATTTACATATTCCATCTGTAGTTTCAGTAAACCGTTCACAGAATGTAGAGGAATTTCAATGTATAAAAAGAGGAAAGTGCAGAGGTCTAAGCTGTACACCTGATCTCTGCTTCTTCAAATGACACTGCATCATTAGCTGATATAACTGCATGGGCAAGGGCTTGTCATTTATTGCAATATGGATATACATTCACACCTATCTTTTTTTTTTTTTCTTTTTTTCGAAATAGGTGGTGTGCTCCAGAAGGATCATCCATATCAGTAACAGGGTAACAGGTTAGGTTATGGTGGCATGGGACTGTATCAGTCAAAATGAGAAATGAGACTTTGAACAGCATCTTTCTATGTGATGTTTAGGCATTTTTCAATAAGACAATGCAAAACCACACCCTGCACATATTACAAATGCATGGCTGAGGAAGAATAGGGTTTGGCTACTCAACTCATCAGTCTGCAAGGCTGACCAGTCTCCAGTGGGAAATGTGTGGAGAATTTTGATATGAAAAATGTGACAAAAAGGATACCCCATGGTGTTGCACACTGTAAGATGTGTTTGCAAGAACAAAAACAACAGCTGACCCAATTCTTTGGCATGCTTGGTCTGAACATCTTTTAAGTGTTGTGAGAAGAAATGGCAATGTGGTAAAAAAACAAACAAAAAAAAAAGTGGTAAAAGCTGTCCAGTGTTTTTGGTAATATGTGTTGCAGAGCTGAAACTAATTACAAGAAAGATAACCCTTTTGATGAAACCTCTTGGTTTCACACTCTTTACAAAGCAATGCAGTCAAAATCAATTTAAGATTTATTATTTATATATTTGAATATGTATTTTTCCATTCTGTCCTGAACTTTACAGATTTGGAGTTGTAGATTATAATTAGTATGATTAAAAGCAGATGACAAACCACTGACAAAGGCTTAAACTTTATGTAAAAATGAATAATAGCAAGAATGCTGGATCTTTTTGTCTTTTGGACAATGGAAAAAAACTGGGAAAAAAAACTGGAAAAAATAAACTATGAACACTTCACCAGAAAGGTACCCAAATTATAAAAAACAATTTGGTAAATGGTAAATGGCTTGCACTTATATAGCACTTTACAACTGTATTTATACAGCACAAAAGCACTTTACACTGTAAGCATTCACCCATTCACACACACACATATACACACCAGTTGTTGGCGGAGCTGCCATACAACGGTGCTCATTTTCCACAAATGAGAATAAAATATCGTCATCATTTATTTATCAAAAAAGTTAACCAGTAATGTATACCACTGGCATATGTACATGAACTTTGAAAATTGGCTGATTTATATAAATATTATATAAATATCTGGTGTGACCCCCCCTACCCCATAAACCTATCTATAAATGGTTACTGAGCAACATCTTAGTGTAATTTTTTTATTTTTTAAAATTCCATAGAACACAGCATGCTCAGTATTTAAGTAGTGGTGGGTTCTCTTCACATGAACTGCTCACTTCAGACCCTTGCACAATATTTCTGCTAACGTCAGGCCTTTTCTTTGTCATTCCAACATCATGAACTTTTATTCCTCTTTTAACCATTCACTGGTACTGAGCTCAGGGTCTCTGAATGTCGGTCAGATCCCCTGATGAATCCAACATCATCAGCTCTGACAGGTCAGCCACCTTGCCTGATACTAAATCCTACCTTTAACCACAGCCATGAAAAGGTTAAGGAAGATTTGTTTGTCTCCTGCGTCTGTGTAGCTGATTAAACTTCATCCCCAGGCTGTGGCTTCATAAAATTAAGCTCAGTCATTGATGAGCTGCATGGCGTCTTTAACAGTCCAGTGACTGCAGAGTGACTGTGACTGAGCACAGTCTGTGTTTGGTCTGTGCTCATCTCTTTCCTGCAGTTTTGCGACCTGTCATATCAATGTAAGCATATTCTTTTCACACTGACATTTAAAATTGAAGAAGCTCAAGAAAAAAAAAAAAGAACTACAAACAACAACCTATAAGCCTTAATAGCCACTCAGAGAGATATATTCAAAATATCTTAAAGTGCTTTTGACAGCATGTTCTTCAAAACAAACAAACAAACAAAAAACATTTATACATCAAAAATGGCAACTTTTTGATTGGCATTGGATAATAAATCTTTTGAACAGGCCAGAGCAATATGGTTTCATGCTAAAAAAAAAAAAAAAAGTTCTACACAATATTTGATGATGAAGATTTTGAGGCTGTTGACCTCCCAAGACCTGTGTGTTGGTCTTTTCTTGCATTTTTGATTTCTTCTAGCTATTTGTGGTTAGGAGGAACCAATAAATATAATATCCACATGAACGTGAAGCTCTTTTTGAAGAAAATGTTATCCACAAATGGACACTCAATCTGAGTTTTCGCAGAACACAATCAAGACACCATTTTGTAACAAAGTGCAAATGCCTGCCTGGACTCTGTACCAGTTATGCAGAATTAAATAATATGTTGCAGTCAACCAAAAACGTGATGTCCTCATATGTGGACACCAGGTCTTAGGAGGCTGTGGAGGCCAGCCTGTTGGTCTTGGTGTGAAAGGCATAGAATGTTCTCAACACGTAGTGCTCCAACAAACATCCAAATAAGTCCAGTTGGGTGGTGTTCCCATTTATTTATTATTATATTTATGAAAGATCTCTTTTGTCCATAAAAATCAGGCTGCTGTGTTAATTTGAGCCCTTGCTTTGATGTTAAAATAAAGTTGTGCTGCGCTGGAGGCGCCTTGTTCATGTTAGTGAGCACACCTAAAGTACCTATACCTTTCTAAAAGACCATGTGACTAACACCCAGTGCAACACGCCCCCAAGTGAATAGAAAAAGACAAGATAAATGAATAAGACTAATAAACCTAAATTAAAGTGACTATAAATGTCACCTACGGAGGCTATAGAAGTAGAGAGAAAGTCAGACGGGGGATTAATTTTGTCTTTGAAGACCTTGACAAAGCAGGTGACAGGGTGCTGAGACAGAAACTTGTATGAGGAAGTCTGGAGTAACAGAGAAGTATGTTATAGTGGTGCAGGACATGAATGAGAACTGTAAGAAAGTGGTGAGGTGTGCTGTAGGTGTGACAGACGAGATCAAGGTGGAGGTGGGACTGCATCAAGGATCAGCTCTGAGCCCCTTTTGAGACGCAAACAGTTCTCACATCATTAATCTTTCCTCCCTACTCAAACAATAATGTGTTTCATTCAGACGCCAGGTTATCAAAAGTATTTAAAGACCTTATCAGACTCATCAGTAAAATGGACTGTAAATCTGTTCGGCAGTGTTTGCTGATGTATGGTATATACTGTAGAGATTGTGGCTGTCTGACTTTGTTTGAACATTAATTCCGCAACCATATGCCAGTATGGTTTGAATTAAGCAATATCAATATTAGCACTGATGGTTCTTTCTATGAACAGGCTCTCAGTCTAGAAGCTGGTTATTAGAGATGATCCTTCCTTACTTGAGTGAAATTGCTCATTTAAAGACAAGAAAAAAAAATCTCAGCCTCACACTCACCTCAGAAACTTATAGGTGAAACTTTTAAGTGCATGAAATGATTGCAGACATGCTGTTCTAGCTTCTTATATGTTTGAAAACATTATACATTAGTGGTGGGCAACATTTTCTTTCTTTCTTTTTTTTAAATTATAGAGCCACATAGTAGACAAATTTAATTGAAACATTGGTTTAGTTTAACGGTTGTCCCTTTAGGATTTACCAGTGTGACTGGATGTATTGACTGCATCCATACTCCCATCTAGGCTCCCTGAATAGTTTTCCTTTTTGATTTTTTCATTCCTCAAAAGTGTTTTTAAAGTGAATACAGCCGAGCCCGTTATGTTTGAGTAACCTGTCTCAAATATGTTTTATACTTCATCCTTAACTGAAAGTCCATCCAAAGTTGTTGTTTCTTTCTTCATGCAAGCAGGATTTCACCTGCCGCTGAATATTCAAAGGAGACAAAGAATCAAATTCCGTTTTTACCTTGTCTTTGTTGAATAACAATAGTCAACCCGCATTCAAAAATATGCAAAAAATCCTTGACATTCTGAACATCTCCGTTTCATTTAAATTTCTATTTTAGAAATGTTCACCAGAAATTGGGCAAATCAAATTACATAAAATGTATCTCACTCCCCCCTCCCATTCTGACCAAACCCAACCCGGCCTGATTCAAGTTCGGGTCAGGTATCAGGCCATGATTTCCCACCACTTTCATCGGACTGAGTCGGGTCAAGCTCGATATAATGGCATGTGCCTTTTTTTTTAACAGTATTTTTATATTATATAAAGGCATAATTATCACAACATAGCAAATAGAGTTTGAATTCTCTGCCTGAGCCCGAGTTCAGGTCGGGTTTGGATGGAACATGGGTCGGGACAAGCCGGATTTTTTGAGCCTGATCTAAATTCTAAATTCTGTGCATTGGCCATAGCTGTAGAAAGTTGCTCTGTCCGTTTTCCCATGCCGGCAAAGTCTGTTTTGAGTGGCACCTAAGGCAGTCAATCAGCATCAAGTGCTTGCATTTCGTATTGAGGTTGCCAGTTAAACCCAAAAGGACGCCAAATAGGTGCAAAACTGCACGTTTAAAATCCCCCATCTAACATAGCTTTCTGAGAGATTTTTAGTACACTTCTGAGGCAACCAAAATTTTGTTGTGTACATATCAGATCACAGAACAAGGATAAATACCCTGTTCAACGTTTGTATCCTATTCCTGTGGTGAATTATGGCATCAGCACTCTATTAATGATGACTTTTTATAGTCATGACTCAGACTTGACAGCAACAACCCTGAATACCAGATCTGAACTATCCAGATCTGTTGACTCTGAGTTAAATTTTTGAATCAAAGTTTGCTGAACCCCTTTCCTGAAATGGGCCCTAGGACAACTCTGTGAGAAACAGTGGGACCAGTAAAGAGGTAGAGAAAGACAAGACACTGAGGCGGATGAAACACCAGGGAGACGGGGACCAGGAGAGTGAAATAGAAAACATAACAAAGACAAACCAGGAAACCAGAGACAAGAACCCAGGAAAGCAGATTAACAAACTCTGAGTTAAAAACTAACTCAGAGTCAACAAACCCTGAGAAAAGAAACTGAGTTCTGGTTTCAGATCTGAGGGTCTGTAGTTAGATAGATAGGTTGTGTATAAAAATATATTTCAGACAGGTAACTCAAACTGAAATGAGAACACAGGAGCAGTCAATAGTTCCAGTCTTGGGTTATCCTGATACTGAATCCTGGGTGCTGTTATAGTTATAGATAACTAATGATCTCAGTTCTCGAATCATTTTAATTAACTGAAACCCTTCTTTGTGGCCACTGGGGGAAAAAAGTATAT
>JBAMYA010000005.1:9454890-9471009 GCA_037176975.1 Arrhamphus sclerolepis
ATATATCTCATTTAAGAATTCTAGCCAAGCATTTTTTTCTTACCCCATTGGCAGATTTTTTTCTTTTTCCTTAATATGACATTTTGACTAGATTTAGGAATGTAGGATTACAGTATTCTTAAATCTAGTCAAAATGTCTTATATTAAGCAAAAACAAAAAAAAAAAAATCTTTAATGAGATATATGCTTTTAAAACAGGACCATTTGTCTTAAAACAAGTTTTTGTTTTTTTACTTTCTTAGAAATCAGTTTTTGCATTGTACCACTCGATTCAATTCAATACTAATTCATTAATCCCCAAAGCAAAATTAATAGTTGCCGTAGTTATTGCTATTTAAAAGGGACAGATTATGCAAAAATCACTTTAGCATTCTTTTGTTTCTCCATTTGGGCCTTTCCTCCTCTTATAAACACTCCAAGCAGGAAAACAAACCATCCATCCATTTTCTGTGAGTCAGTAAAACCAGTTTGGTGACAGCATTGAGGCATTTGACTAGCGACCCTGTTGTGACGTCAGTTTAGGGAAATATCAATGATGCTCAGCTTGATAATTTCTTAACCCCCAGAGATCACATCACTTTTTTAACATGACTGCATGGAAAAACTACATTACCCAGAGTGCTCTGGTCATAGAAAAGGCCTTGGTGGGGCATGGCAGCAACAGTTTATTTGCATAAAAGTAACAGAGCCCTTAAACAGCAAATTCTGAAAGGGATTGAAACTGGCAAGAATAGAGCTGAGATCTCTTTATGTGAGAGTGATTTTGTGCAAAGAACTCTATGAACTTGTTTTGTATAGTGCATAGACCTATTCTAACTTATTGAAAAAGAGATATAATATAAGCCTTTTCAATGATTCACTACAGATGGTTATAGCTGTGTTATAGAAGGATCTCCTGTAGTGGTCTGTGTGGCAATGGATCTGAAGAAGCCTCTGACTGAAGACAATGATACACCTCAGATGTGACAGCGAATCTGTGAATCAAGGGTCTGCTGGGTTTCAGGGGTGAGAAGAGGATGCTGAGCTTATTCCTGAGCTGAATCTGTTGAATGTGTTCAGTTCATTTGCTCTGTCCAGACTTCCATTTATCTGATCCTCCTTCTGCTTTCTGCTAGAAGCCTGTGATCTTCTTCATCCCTGACCACACATCACTGATGTTCTGCTGGAGCTCTTTCTCCAGCTTTCTCCTCTACTCCTCCTTGTTGTCTTTGCTCTTGACTTTTAGTTATTTTTCTGTATTGACACAGAACACATAATACTCCAGTGCAGAAACACAGATTTGTCCTCACTGGTGCTTCAAGCTCATCCATCTTGATTGCAAGAGATTTCACATTCCCTATCATGATGAAGGGAAGTGCTGGTTTAAACCTCCTCTTTCTCTCTGCTTTGTTCCTGCGCCACATCGACAGCATCTCCTCTTCAACTCATGGGTGATTTGTCTCAGTCTAGGTATTATTTGGTTTCTTGACATCTCGATCAGCTGCTCCTGCTTGTAAACAGCTCACTTGTTGTTATGGTTACTCATCATAACAGGAAGTAAACTCTACTGCAGCAAACAGTAGCATGAACAACAGCTAGTAAAACATTGTCAGCTGAGGTAATTTTAAAGAGAAATACCTAAAAAAAAGAAAATGTTGGTCATCATCATGTGATTTTGAATTGAGGTTTGATTCTTTCTGTGTCCTCCTGTTCTGTTTCACCATTGGTTATCTTGTACTCTTTTGCTCCTGGACTTTTATTCTAGAAGTTGATTTCTTGTTTTATCTTCAAACTATTTTTCCTGTTTTGGGTGGCGTCTTGTTTGACTTACTCAGCTGGTCCTTTCCTTTTTGAAAGTCTGCTCCTGTGTCTTGTTAGACTTTGAGTGTCTGCCTGTCCTTTTGTCACTGTCTTCTTGCTAGTCCATCATCTCTTTTTGCCTTTTTCGCTTGTCTTTCTGTCCTTTGTTAGCCCTCCCTCACAGCACTTTTTGCTTGCAATAAAAGACTATTATTTACTACTCCTTCTTCCTGGTCTCCTGCACTTGAGTCCTGCAAACATGGCAGTTTAACTATCAACATGTTTAGTTTGTGGCCAAAAGGTTTGAACAACTTTGAATGAAGCAGCAGGTCTTTTGTGTATATGAGTGTGTGTTAACTATGACTTGCTATGGTTAATACCATAGAATAAATACTTCCATAAGTGCTTCATACAACCCCACCTTGATTTTTCATCAGTTGGTAGTTCAGGTAGAGGCCTACACTGCTCTGCTCCATCACATTTAGGGACTGAATAGCAATATTTCAAAATAATACACAAATTATGCTACAATCTCAAGTGGGGTGAGATGGTTGAGAACGGTTACTGATGGAAATATGAACATACAGAAAAAAAGCAGTTTGAATTTAATAATCAGACCTAATAAAACACAAATTAAATTCATTACAATAATAATAAAAAAAAAACACCAGACAGAAAAAATATGAGCAGGCCAGTGAAGGAGTGTGACTCCTGTGGTTGTGGATGGCTGAACAATCAGTTAACTCCATTTCATATTCAACCAGCTGCATATCATAAAAGTTATGAAAGTCATATTCACTGTTTTTATTTTTCAAATTAGGCAGAAAGTCAAAAGGGGTCAGTGGAGCCCAAATCTGCAGCTGCCTTGTGTCCCAGCAGTCCATTTTTAAATTTCTGATCTAAGAATTCAAATGTGGTTATGTAATGTCCATCCATCCAGCCATTCATCCATCTTTTATAGCTGCTTCATCCTATTCAGGATCATGGAGGAGCTGGATCCTATCCCAGCTGCCATCAGACAAAAGGCAGGGCAGGACCCTGGACAGATCCTCAGTGCAAATGTAATATGCAAATTATATTTACATTTACATTTGCTTTTCTTCAGATGGATTTTATCCTGAATCATCATGCAATTTTCTTTTACATAATTTTCAGGCAATGCTGAAAGCAAAATTCATAGTTGCTTTTAGGTGTTTAAAGGTTAATTAATTTGGAGCAGCTGCTGAGAAGCAATTTGCTTACCTTTGAAAAAACATTAGCTCAGTCGGCTCTTCTTTTGTTGGATTCCACAGTTCCACAATACATTGCTTGGCATACCAACCCATATCAAATTTACTTAGTTAAGTGATTTTTATGCTGCAGTGTGACTTAGATTCACAAGGCATGTGAATTTGATCTGTACAGCTAAGAGGTGAAACATCAGAAAATGTACAGTTTTAGTTAACACGCTCTAAGCCATTAGCTCTAATCATTAACCCACAGTTGTAATTTAATGTATATGGCTTTCTAGACAAAAGGTAATGAACTGCGTCCATTATGTACAGGACAAACCTATAACTTACTGAGAGCTGAGACACTGTGTTAGACATCGATATGGAGGTATACAGACATGTTTCATCATCAGAACCACTGAATAATATCTCTGACTTTGGAGCCTCTGAGGTTAAATGTCTGACTGCTGTATACAAACTGTACTGCTATAACATCTGCTTTTGCAGAGATACAGCTTTCACTTTTATTGTACATGATATTGTGTGCTAGATGGTTAATGAAAAGTACAAGCAAAATGGAATGAAATTATGCTGGAAACATGATCTGATTGCTCATAATTTATATGCAATATTGTAGCTATAAGCTTACTGAAGTAATTTTCAGGCTTCCAAAGATTGTTTGGTGAGAGAACGAATGATAGAAAGAGAAAGACAGGTGCTGAGTAAAGATTATGGGGTGACCTGATTTCATTTTGTATGCTATTCTCCCCTGAGAGTAAGGTTTTTGCACTGAGCAAAACTACCAAAGTGGCAGTATCAGAGGCTGTTGCATAGTAAATTTGCTCATTATTCACTTACAGGCTGTTAAAATGGGTCTTTCTTTTTATTCTATCTTTCTTTTCTTTTGGGATTTTTTACTTTTACTTTATTCTAAGGTGCTATGTTGGACGTTTTCTTTTTTTTTCACCATGAGGCCTCTTGTTCCACTGTTAAAGTAGACAATGGGCTATGCATTGGACAGTTTGATTAAAACATGGGCTCAGCTTACCAACAGATTTATGGACTTTATATCATACTCAACTGAAGTACACAGCTGCAGGGATAGAAGTAGTTTAATAGCTGGCTGTGCTATGTTTGTCTGTTTGTGTGTGATTGAGTTTTTATGTGTTCATTAGTTACTCTACCAAATAATTTGTTCATTCACAGTGGAGGGACGCATTCCTCTAAGCTTGAAGACTCAGTCAAAGTCTACAGAGAAAGTGAATTATGTAAAAACCATCAAACAGGAAGCAATCAAGCAACAGATTAAAGAAGTGGCTGCAGTCTTCTATCTCATCCCCATGCTGTGTTGACTAATCACAAATAAATTTTGGAAAGGAGTTGACTTGAGCACAGACTTCTCCCATATATAATAAGCAATAGGGGAGAGCTGCTGGTGTCATCTCTAACTTTATCCTCCTCAGTTTAAATCTACCAACGATTAGAATTAAATGATTTTATCCACAACATTAATTAGATTCGTTTTTGGCTGTCTGAGACACTTAAAATTTGCTAATGTTTGCCTTGCTTCAGTCATATTAGTGAGCATTTCTGGGTAAAGAGTGTTTGCTAGGGGGCTATAAGATATCATTTATTCATTCATCAGGCATAATGAAGCTTTGTCTGACTAGCTGTATCAGTCAGCTACAGCTTCAATTACAGAGTAAAGGTTTGACAAAAAAAGAAGAAGAAAAAAGCAGCTCACTTATCAGTAATTTGGTTAGGCTTTAGAATCTCCCCATTTCCCTGATCAGCTTTTGACTTTACAAATCATAATTAAAAATCGTTTGAAATCCACACAATTTTAATCTCTGACAATCAGGTTTCCAAATGTCTCATTGTCAGTTTTTCTTCTCCAGAGAAATAATCCATCAGTTATTGTGCCTGTTAGTGTTACAGCATGGAATGAACAGAAGATAAATTCAGTTCACGAGCCGCAAATGGGTTAGAGGGAAAACCTGCATCTCAGAAACACTTACCTTTGAATTCAGCCAGCCTGCAATGTAATGTTCTGCTTTGTGTCACTTTGCGTGGAGAGCCTCAGGTGTGGCTGAACACAGCAGTGATTTAGCACTTCTCTGGCAACCAGGTGTTCATTTCACTAACAATAGAACTGCAACGTCATTGTGCCACGGACCAGCTCCATCCTCTCATCACAAATTAGAGAGCCTCAGTCACTGCCTCGTTTCTGAGTCTGACTTGTAAATTGTCTTTTTATTTAAGGCATCCTCTTTGTATCGCTAATCAAAGATGCCTCTTGTTTGAAGTGAATGAAATGAGGGATGGGTAAATGGATATGGGATGACAGGAGAGAGGAAAGGTTAAGATATACAGTGAAAGGGTTCCTGTTTAATTCATGGATTCAGTTTTGATTATTAGTTTTAAACAGCAGGAGTTTTGGGAACGTTTTTGTTTTTTTGTTTTGTTTTTGTTTTTTTGTTTTTTTAACTGCCTGCCCAACTGTAAGCTTTGATAGATTGCATGACAGCAAATTCATATTCCTGAGAAGATGTGCATCTCATTCAGTAGTCAGGAGCAGCTCTCCATTTGTCAAACACTTTCACCTATTTGCTCCTCTTTATGCTAATGCCATCACAAGGGGATGATAATATCTTCATAACAGCAAGGTTGATATAATTATGCAGAGGTTCAAGATTCATTCGTAAGTTTTACCTTTATTTCCCAAAGTTAGATTATGCTAACTTAAGTAAAATGAATGTACAAGTCTTTCAGAGTTGAAAAGGGTCAAATTTAATGGTTGAAAAAGATCATTTAAGTACTTGAAATATGTGTCATTGTAGCAGGCATCTCTTTCCATTATAAGTAATGACTTACAAGAGTCAGAGGCCCAAGACAAAACTGTAATATGGTATTGACCAGGTAATAGTGTGATAATAGTGATAATAGTTATCTCAGTTTTCCTGCTGATAAAGCATCTTTTTTAACAGCAAGAAATGAAATGATTTGGCCTGAAGTAAATAACTTGACATCTGCTCAGTGATCGAGCGTGGCATCAGACTTCCAGGGTTCTTCCATTCTCAACCTTCTTGTCAGGTGTCACAAGAGTCCTAGAAGCACTTATAAACTATAGCATCCTGAATAAGTGGATTATGGAGCAAAGGTACCTTCAAAACATCACCACGATGTCCAGAGGAGCCATTTTTAACAGTTAAGACAGCCGTCCAGGCGTGAATAAGAGACCAACAGAATGATGCTGAAGCCAAAAGTCAGTTTGTCAGCTTATCATAAGAGCTGGAACTTCAGAGAAACTGCTGAGTCACAATCTGTAAAGTTAATGAAACTTTACAGTAGTTTCAGTAAATCTGGTCCTTCTCACCCACTTGTGCAGTATCATAGGATGTGTTGCCTTTGCCACACTAGTCTCCTCATTACTTTCTTTTCCCCATGCTGTCAAACTAACCAAAGTATTTATTAAGAATATGGTGATATTTGTTTGTTAAATCTCATCTCTCTCTGTCATTCTCTCTCAGACAGGCTTCATAAAAATCCCCTTCTCCACATCTCATGATGCCTGAAGAGTCTCATCTCATCTTGGCCTCCTGCTTACTCAGCTTATCCACCACCGGCAGTGTGCAAATTCCACAGAGTCAAATCCCATCCTTTTCCTTCTTTCATGCATGTCACCAGTCCACTGTCATGATCCATCGGGGTTTAAAAGCTTGGTTGGTTTATGGGATGTAGCCCTACTTTTACATGGTATCTACAACAATGTTCTCATCAATGCACATTTTCCAAACCTCAATTTATTCCTTTAAATATAATGTTAAACTATATTCAAAGCTTGCTTTTCTTTTTGATACAAAAAAGTATTTAGATTTCAAATGCTTGTCAAATCAATTATTGATGTTCAATGTGGTATATTTGCAAATATTCACTTTTAATCATCATTTGAAAACAATATACAATGATCTGTTGTTCATCTAAATTAGCTTACCATTAAATAAATTATTTTATTTCTGATAAAAAAGTAAATCTTATTATTGCTGACATGTTATTAGCATAGTCTAATCAGAAGAAAACCATCTGGCTTCAGATAATTCTTTGTTTATTTATTTATTTATTTTTTGTCCCCTGCCCAGTGAAGCACACAACATGAAATGTGTGAAGATTTATACTAAGTGGGATGCCCACTTAGTCACGTCTTGAAAAAGAAGTCCTGCATGAAATTGTTCAGTTTCAGTACTTCCATTTTTCCTCATTCCCATACAGCCGTGTGGGGAAGGAGAGAAGAGTTTTGACAATTCATTCATTCATAATAATAATAATGATTTTTTTAAAAAAAAAAAAGCTATATCAATTTATAATTAAACACGAAGCTGCTCTGCACACAAACTTGTGCACATATTATATATTTATGTTCCCATTCCTTGTTACGCACCACCTGCAGTCCCCTTTGCTTTTCATTTTTTAATTTCTTTTGGTAAACTGATTACTAATTTTTGCCTGACTTAGATGGAAACTTAACAAACACTTCCAGTTTGCTTTATTGCATCTAAAAAAGAAATAAAAACCCTACCCATTTCCTCCAACTACTGCGTCGGTAAAGTAAAAGGATGAGCCAATCAGAGACAGCGACAAGTGCCGTAGGGTTTCCTCAGCTTGACAGAACACACAGTGACTCCCTGCTTTTGGATCTTTGGCTGTGTACACTCACTTCCTGAAGGTCATCAAGGCCATAGAAAAGTTTTTTAATTTTGTATTTTTTTTTCTTTTTTCAAATGATAGAAGTCAACCTTCCTCGGGTTTTTTTTTGTTTTTTTTCTTTTTTGAAAGAACCTCATTACATACCGGTTTATAGTTTTGAAGGTTGTGCATTGAAGGAAAAAGACTGGGAAGAGTGGTCATCACCTCTCTGAACTATCTTTCCAAGACAAACAATGACTTATCTGTTGTATGGCTGAGGATGGCAGTACACTTTCATGGTGTTTGTATTCTCAGCCCTTTCAGCTTTATCAACCCAGATGTCACAAGTGTCTACTTTTTGAAACTCCAGGAACCATGAGTAAGCTTGAAGAAGAGCAGTAAAGCGCAGAGAAGAATTGGTTTATTTTTGTCACACTCCAACAACAATCCTTCACACTCTGACCAGTTACTCTGACAGAGGTTGCATGTACATACAGTGCCATGTTTTTGTATATGAATGTCACCTTCATATCATCAGCATAAGCAGAACGGTAGCTAGGCAATATTTGTATCAAAAAAGTTATACCTGCAATATTTGTGTGAAAAAAAAAGTTATACCTGCAAGGCTGATTTAGTTTAGGAGGGAGCCACAGAATGGCTTTAAATAAATAATCAGCATATCAATGAATCTTTAAAGAGACTTAATCATGACAGCTACTACAATGACTGAATTTCTGTTGGGGGATGAATCGGGTATTTTTTGAATTTGAATTGAATGTGATCCGAGATTTAGGGCTTGAAGCTTTGACACGTTTTCAGAGCTGTGTGTTCAGGTACATATTAAGTTTTATTATTACGAATAATCCAATCCATGGAGTACCTCAAAATGGTTTAACAAACACTTAACAATAATTGTGCAGCTATTTTTTTGTATTCTCAGATGTACCTTCTCTGGAAAATCAGTTCTAGTGCAGAATATAAGAGGCATCCTTCCAGTCTAAAAAGTCTGAGGTTTTGTAAAAGTCCATTTATAGAAATTCCAGACCACTGAATAAAATGCTGATGAAAGACCAGATGAAATATTTGACAGGAGCAGAGATCTCCAGAACTGCACTGCTTTGAGCTTGGGCAGTCCAACAATGTTGATGCATCTTTATCATTAAAAGGAAGGATTCTACTTCTGATTACCCATCAGCCCTACCCAGCTTGGCTTTTAATTTACAAAGCTATCAAAACATTTCCTCATCTTCTGCTGTGGTGATTTATTTTCATACACACTAGCAATTCCACAATCAGCAATCACATCTCTCTCTAGATCTTCAACACACTTTTTCTGTGTAACTAAAGTTTTGTTTGGTGTATTTCGGAGAGTAATTCCCAATCTGCGGTTTCCTCACCTCCTACCAATAAGCTAATGTTTCAAAGTGATCTTTCACTAATCAGCAAGCAGATAAGACTTCTGTTGTCCATTCAAGGCTAACAGCTGCCTGCCACGTATGTCCTTGAGAAGTATCATTAAATGATTTAAGGGAATTTAATGAATTTGGACTTCGTTTGATGTGACAAAGCCTTCTTAGATGTAAGGCGAAACATTTTCAAGAACAAAGAAAAAAAAATTCTTTTTAACCTTGATTCATTCCTTTGAGACTTTTAGGGATTTAACCATATTAAATCTCACTGTTTATTGGAGTACATAAAGGTGTAGCAGTTCTGACCGCCACACCTCTATCCATTGTGTCAATTTACTCAGTTTCTTGTTACTTGAACAGTTTCTCTTCCACCAGTCATTTTATTATTTTTTTTTTGTTGTTGTTGTTGTTGTTGTTGTTGTTATTTGTATCAGTCTTCTGAGTTCCACCCTCAGACTGCCACTGGTAATTACATGAACCCCATGGTAGCCAGCATGCAGAAGGATAAGAGAGACAACAGGTATCCCAGATAAAAAAAAAAAAGAAGCAGAAATGCAAAGCATACTGATCATTCACTTTACTCACTCATAATCAACAAAATATAATGCTAAGCAGATAGAACTCATATACAGCAAAGTGACTATTGATCAACAATCAATAGTCTGTGCTTCTGTCTACTTATGACGCCTGGCAGCATACAGCATGCAGTATCACTGCTCTCGCCACAGCCAAAACATTACCAGCCCACTCTCTTAACACATAATTATGGATATATTAGAGATATAAATATGCAAATTATGTTCATTTACCATTATACAGTATTACACAGTAAAATAATGTGACCATCAGCACGTTGCACATCAGAAGCAACTGTTCCCTTCAACCACGTTTCTCCACAGTATGTTCTATTGGGTGTGACAACCATAGTTGTCAGAAAGAATGATATCTTGTCACCCCATAACTTGACTTTGATCGCATGTCTCTTGATGACATATTAGGTTTTACACTAGAGGGAGACATAGACCCTTCACAGATATGCAGCCTTTCTCAACTATGGCATGATTAATGAGCTCAGGTGATGTTTTATCATGCCTAAATCAAAATTGTTACAGCTGTTTTGGCCTCAGTTAGACAACCACTTCTGGCAAATATCTGAATACTGGCAAAGACAGAGTATTCATAGTCAGCTCCTTAGTCTAATGTGACTTAAAATGTTTTCCTGGGCGCTGAAGCAGTCAGGGCCTGGTGGTGTAATTGAAACGTATTTCAGCAGGATGTGGGCCGCATTACTGGGTTGTATCCTGAGGGAGGCACATTGTAACAATAGCATGGTGGGGAGGGTGGAGGGGTTGCAGCGCGGCAGGGATAGATGGAGAGAGAAGGAGCAGGGAGTTACAGAACTGCAATTTTTTTACTGTGTATCTCAAAGTCTTAATGCCATAATTTTGGAGAGTTTGTGAGAGGATATGAGAGGATTTGTTGGGAAGTCAATAACCAATTCATGTGAACTTCATAGATGGACAAACATTAAATTTCCAGTATGCTAGACAATATACCATATATTGATCTTCTCTTCTTCAAAAGTATATCAATCCCTGTAACCTCCCCTAGAGCAAAACCCTTAGTGTAAACTAATTTATAACCCAGATGAATGGGCCTTTGCTATCATATGCTGATATCTCTGTCAGCCATCGGTCTTCTTACAGGCGTGCCTGGGTTGCTATAACAACAGCTGTGGGTCACAGATACCCAAAACACCAATGTTCATCACATCTCTCAGAAAGTGAAAGTCCCTGTCGCTGTGCTTTGAGCTTTGCTGTCTGTTTTCTGTAGCCTCTTTGTCCGTGTATGAAAGAAGTAGCAGCTTTCCCAATTGGGGACAAGAAAGAAAGAAAGAAATGAGACTGTGGAGACTGACAATTAAAATACTGGGCGTTTACATCCAACAGAAACTGAAAATTATTTTTGCTTTGCTGCTTTCCTGTGGTGTTAATGAGAGCTGGAAACACCAGGGGTGCTGATCGTGGCTGATTTAGGGCCTGCCACATTTTTTTCAACAACAGCGTTACATTTGATAAATAGAACATAAGAAGCTGAGAGTCAATAATGCATTTTCCCCACATCCTAGTAGACTAAAAGCCTAAAAGTGGGCTCAAGGTATTGTATTGGCATCTCAATAATAACATTAAAGAGTACTTTTTTTTTTTTCAAGAAAAAAACAGAGGACCGTCAACACAAGCTGTGGAATGCATTGTATTTATTACTTCAAAAGTAGTCCACTCATACATGACATATTGTATCTGTACCAGATAATGGCAAGATCTAACAGACTTATAAAAAAATTTCTACAGCATTGGACTATAGAAAGAGGCACACATTTAGTTTTTAATAGCAGTGCTACTTTAAAACTTCAGCAACAGTCAAAGCTTCAAGAATACATTTTAGAGCAATTGAATGCAGTTAGACTTGACCTACTGAATTTACTTTGACATCAGAGCTGAACATGGATTAAAGATTTATACAGACTGCAGGAGAGCAAAAAGGAATGACTTTGACGTTAATTTAAAAAAAAAGAAAAAAAAAAAGATCATCTGTATAGTTCTGTGACATTGTCACTTTATTGATGCATACAGAACAGCGGGGATACATGCACATCCATACAGTATAAAAGCTTTCAAATCCAATTTCATGAAAAGAAGAAAACGCTGTGTCATCTATAAAAGCATTGTAAAATTAACTAAGCAGGTCCTATGGAGTCAGTATATAAGTTTATTCAACAGCCTGGATAACGTAGGTATAGATATGTTTATATAGGTTATAGAAATCACGGAGGCACTGCTAACTACCTAGGAAATGGTTAAAAGGTTCACAGAATCCAAATATAGCATGGCTGTTACTTATCAAATAACAAGTGCAGTACACAAACATGTTTGCTCTTTAAGCTACCCTACTTGTGAAAGCACTTGATTTTATTTACCTGGCACATATAGTTATAAATTGAGACAAAAGGAAAGAGAACAACTGAGATCACGTAGTGACTGGCTCTTGACAAGACACGGTGGGCACACAGGGGAGGTCAGTGGCAGGATTTTCATGGCTCGCAGTTATAACATCTTGACTGTGGCATAGATGAGACCTATGGCATCTATGACAGTTACAGACATGTGACATGGGCATCCCTTTGTGATGAATTAATACCTAAGGACAGTAGAGGACATGTTTTTGGTTATTATTCATGGAATTCTTAATATCCATAATTAACATTTACAACAAAATATGCATATAAGACAAGCTAGTTGACTTAAACAGCGGTGTCTCTTCAACATCAGCATGCAAATTGTTATCCATCTTATTTATTTACCATCTTCATAATGCATAATTGACGGACAAAAGTCTGCATTTAAATTCAGCACATTAACTAATATCATGCATGTATTTTCACCTCTGATGTAACATTATTTAATCTCCATATCCTAATGGAAAAGTCTCAAAAATAAGACAGACTGAATGGAGAGTGAGTACAAATGGAGAATGTGTGATTGCAAAACTGGCAGGAATGAAGGGAGTGAGTAATATGAGACATGAATGCTGCTGATGCAACAGGACTCTACCACAGAGCTGCAGTTATGGTTAATAAAAAATAATAATACAATGAACTGATAGAGAGGGGGATGACTTCACTGAGAAAATCACATGTAAAATACCGTGTCAATGAAAAGTGCTTTTATTCGGTAACAGGAGCAGCTGGATTGTCTTTCTGCTCAGAGGGAACTGCTAGGTAGTTTGTCCTGTGGGCAGATTAGTAGAAAGACAGGAAGCTCTGAAACCTGGTTGGATGGCTTTTACTAGCAAGATACATCATAGATGACTGAATTCTGTTCACTTTGAAACAGTGAAGCTTTTGCGCACAAATATTTCCCTTTAATTCACAAAAATACATCCCCACACATAGTAATATTTTTAAAAAAACATCAACATTATCATCATTGAATTCAGTTTACGTTCAAAAGACCCGACTCACTCATTCAGTATTTAACAGAAGCGTTAGACCCTTAAAATTGCACCATTTCAAATCTTTATACAGTTAGTCTGTATGAGAAAAAAACAATACTTAGTTTTGTCTGACTCTTAGCATGTATTTAATGCTGCTTCCCATTTTTATCTTCAGCTGCATGACTAATATTCCATGAACAGCTAATGTAACTCAATAATTTCTCCAGGTACATATTCATTAAGCCCCGAAGCATACAACAAAGCTGCTTTTTTGAGGAAGTATATGTTCTCGGTGTGGATGTGTCATACAGTTATATAAAGAAACAGCCACAGGCCATTAACTCTTTCAATTGCAGTAGCTGGTGAGGTCTAGTGTCAAACCCTTCATGAATCAGCAATCTACGTAAATGGATAAGCAGCTTCTTTCTTTTCCCTCTGTAAGGGCTGCTACCGCTGCTCGTTGTGTTCTGCATATTGATTTGGCATGGATTTTATGGTGGATGTCCTTCCTGACAAAACCTTTCCCATTTACCCAGGCTTGGGATGCCAGTATAAGTGACTGGGGGGGGTCAACCTTAAGAAATCAGCTATGTCACAGCCACAGCAGAGTGGGGGTGTAGCATTATAGGTAGACCCTCAGCATTTAGGTAGCAAACTGGCTAAATCCTGAGCCCAACAAAGATATTAAAATAACTGACAAATAATTGTGATTATATAAATAAATCATATAATTATAACAATTAATGTTTTTCTGCTAACCATTTTTTGAATAAAGTGCTTAATCTCTCTTAATTAAACATTGCGATTTTTAAAGTTAGGGTTCCTACAATAACTGTAAGCGCTCTAAATTGTGCGTACTGTATTGTACTGTATTTAACAAATATTTTAGATTTAAACAAAGATCTTTTTCTTTTTCTTCTTTCTATATTGTCATTTGCAATTCAATAGAAAGGCAAGGTTACAAAGATTAATTAGCATGGTTAATCCCAGTTAGTTGCTAATGTGCAGCTTTAAGGTAAGGAAAGCTCCCCAAAAGTCTTACCACAAAACACAATTCTTTCTCCACGAAATAAAGGAATCATCAGGACATAAAAGATCTGGAAGATAAAGACTTGTCAAGTCAAATGTTCTGTTGTGTACACCAACAATATTCAATTCAATTTATTTATACAGGGCCTGTTTAAAACAAGTCAACTCTAGGAAGAGTCTAAGAAACCCAGAGCATGACCCCGAACACATGGCAACACCATCAGTGGCAAGAAAAAAACTCACTCTGGGGAAGAAACCTTGAGCAGAACCGCTGCTTTACTGTAGCGTTATTTTTGTCCTGCAAGTGTTTATTTACTCTTCTGAAGCAAAGATGGTGTGACAAGACAAACTGAGCTGTGCTTGGGCTTCATGTGTCACTGAAGGAGTCAGATTTTGAATTTGCGTCAGTTGTTTACTTAATAACACACGCGAATCAGCACATGTACTGTCTATTGTCTGCTACCCGTCTCTTCAGGACATTTCGTCTTTGTAGAGGAGCTGTCAACATGGATCGACTTGTTCATTCAGCTCTGTGAAAATCTGGTGGGAGCTGACTATATTGATGTGTTTGAGTGTTTTACAGTAGCTACTGACAATGTGATGCAATAAGTCGTTTTCAGATGGAGCTGAAAATGAATCTCGGATGTGAAAGCTTGTTTTGAAAAAAAAGAGCAGCCAGCAGAGCTGTCTGTCAGGCTGCCTCACTTGAAAGACAAATTAAAGTTGCAGGAGGTTTGAAAACCAATGCAGTGTGGGTTCAGTTACCTCATTGTCTGTCTGTCCTGATTTCTATATTATTGCCTCATGGGTCTCTTTGGCTCATTTGTCTGAGACTTTAAATTAGTATTACGTAATAACCAGAAATTCCAGCATCTGCAGATAATTTATTTGAAGAGTCTCGTATAACTCTGCATTCTCTGCAAAGTTAATTTTTTAGAGAGGCTCGTATCTGAACGTGTCACCACCATCCCTGCTCACACAGATCTGTGAGTGTAGATATGCAAAAGAATCTGTGGGAAACTCACGCTGTGTCCTGCGCCTGGTCATCAGACCTGGAGATCTTCCTGTAGCAGTACACCATTTCAACCAGCAGCCAGAAGGTCAAGAACACCAGCAGCACATACATCATGATCTCAGAGTAGATTGCTGTGGTGTCATTGGAGGCTGTGGAACACAAACAGCAGACAGCAGCATGTTTTATTCAGCATGAATTCATTCTCTGAATAATTTTCTGGAGACAAGAGCAGGGGAGACTTTATCAAAGGTTTAAAGTAGGCAAGGCATGGCAAGGCAGGTTTATTTGTATAGCACATTTTATACACAAAGGCAACTCTATGTGCTTTACAAAGACATTAAGATGGAAAAAAAAATGAAACAAAAGAAATAATTCATAAAATGTAAATGTTTAATAAAATTGCAAATTTATTTGGACAGAAAAGGGATTGAAACATCTTAGAATAGATGAGAAAAAAAAAGTGCAGTAAAGTTTGACTTAAAAAAAACATGGGAAAACAGTAGAGTTTTCAGTTTAACTTTCGTTTTTAGCATATTTAATATCAAGGGGATTTTTATTCCATCTATGTACAGCATAGTAACTAAATGTATTTTCACCATGTTTGGTTCTAACTGGAGGTTCTTCCAGCTGGCTGCTACCTGAAGATCTCAGAGCTCTACTTGGATTATATTCTACAAGAGGTTCTGTCATGTAGTCAGGCCCCATATTATTAAGTGATTTGTAGACTAACAACATTTAAAGTATTCTGTAGGTAACTGGTAGCCAGTGTAAGGACCTCAGAACAGGACTAATGTGTTCAGTTTTTCTGGTTCTTGTTAGGACTCTGGCAGCAGCGTTCTGGATGAGCAGAAGCTGTCTGATTGCCTTTTTGGGAAGACCAGATAAAAGAGGATTACAGTAGCCAAGTCTGCTAGAGATGAAGACATGAATGAGCTTCTCTAAATCAGCTCTGGACATGAGATCTCTGACTCTGGAGATTTGTTTGAGGTGGTAAAAAGCT
>JBAMYA010000005.1:9471109-9492486 GCA_037176975.1 Arrhamphus sclerolepis
GTTTGAGGTGGTAAAAAGCTGTCTTAGTTACAGCCTTGATGTGGCTGCTGATGTTCAGATCTGAGTCAATTAAAACTGCAAGATTCTTAACCTGGTTTCAAGATGGGTGACAACTCTCATTCTGTCTATTTTGTAACCAAAAAGAATTATTTCTGTCTTGTTCTGATATAACTGAAGGAAGCTTGATTGCATTCAGCTATTCTCCTGTTCCGAGCAGAGACAGAGGGAGTCTAATGGAGCAGACTCAAATGGTGAAAGAGCCAAGTAGATCTGAGTGTCATCTGCAAAGCTGTGATCAGCAACATTGCTGTTATGTATGATCTGACCTAGAGGAAGCATGTAGAGGTTGAATAATAGTGACCTAAGAACTGACCTTTGAAGGACTCCACAGGTCAGTGGAATAAGCTCAGATTTATTCTCAGCAATGGAAACAACAAAGCTCCTGCATTCAAGATGAGATCTGAACCAACTGAGAACTGGACTAGACTTATTTGAGAACTAGATAACCCCACCCAGTTTTCCAGTCTGTCAAGAAAGATTTAGTGGTCCACAGTATAAGAGGTTGAAGTAAGATCCAGCGGCACAAATACAAATGTTTTACCTGCTTCAGTGTTCAGATAAACATCATTTTAGACCTTCACCAGTGTTGTCTCAGTGCTGGGACTTTCTGATGCCTGACTGAAATCTGTCTAAAAGTAGTATGCTAAGCTTAATCTACACTACTGGCACACAATCTAATGACATTTATTATGAAGAGAACAAAATGTCTTCACTATAATTCAAACTTTAGGGTTTTTTTGTATTGTTTTGATGACATTAAAATATATTTTTATAATCATATACAGTTGTTGCCCTCAATATCATAGTTTATCATGATTTCATTTCATAATTAGGGAATTATAGTGCATTTCCCATTAATTGTCTGTTTAACCTTCACAGGAGTTGTGTTTAGCCTTTGTGTTTATGGACCAATAGGAAGGGACAAACTCATTTTGGCAGGTATTTTCAGACTTGATTGATTGTACTCTCACTCATCTGCAGCAAGTTGGCTCACTATCATGGCATTATTAACAAAGAGAACCTCATTCTGCTACTTGTATTGTGATCAATGGTACCTTACACCCATCATTACTTTGCAGCTCAGCATTTTGTAAGAGTAAATGATGATGCTTTATGCATCATGATAGATAGAAATCTTAGAAAGAGTCCATGCTAAATAAAGAATATTATCATCATACCCATGGTGTAATGAAAACAGTGGCTAAGAAGTTAAGGGTGCCCTGCGGAGATTTATTCAGGTAATTGCTCATGAAAACCCAAAACCTCCACATGGTGCCTTAAGTATGAAAAATGATAGATGTACAAAGTCACAGTGGTTCTTATTTTATAAAATTCATTTTAACCCTTCCATGTATGTTGTTGAATATAGTTAGCAACTACGTTGTAATCCAAAACTGTTTTCTAGTGCAGTGTTCTTCATTCCAGGTCCTTCAGACTCAATGTTCTGCATCTTTTAGAGGTTTTCTTGCTCCAACACATCCAGCTGAAACAAGTGGGTCATTGACAAACTTTGGTAGATTCTGATGACCAGCTGATGGTGAGCCGCTTAGTTGAATCAGGTGAGTTGGAGCAGTAAAACATCTAGAAGTGTAGGGCAGAGGTATCTGAGGATCTGGACTGAAGAAAACTCCACTAATATATGTATGGGTTGGATGCATAGTTGCACATTTACTGTTTCAGTGTGAAATAAAATAAAACAAAGTGAGATTGAAAAATGCATGTGAGAAAACCTTCTTTTAAAAAAATAATCCATGCATAAAAGGGTTATGTTTTTTTTTTTTTGTTATTGCTTGTTTGTTTTCCCAAATCTGTTTCAGAACATTTATCATTTACCCATTTAAGCACAAACAGCTTTTACTGTTGTCATTCTTTCTTATTATTTCAGCCATGAAGAAAAACATTTTTGAACATGCTTTTTCAAGTGCTGGGGGACAAAATCTACTGTTCTTCTTCCAGCCCTACCTGTCAATAACATATTTCTTGTTGTTTCTATATTCAGTGTTTCTTCATTTTTTTTCATTCTTTAAGATTAGTAACACAAAATACTGTGGACTTTGCCACCCATCACTCATAAGAGAAAACATATAGCATATACATACTATATATAGCCATTATGAACAAGAATTAAGACGATTGGAACAATTAAAATCTGATTTAGTGTACATATGGGCATTTGACAAATGTCTGAAAAAGGTGAACAAATCCTTTTGAATGTATTTTATTTTGTAACCACTGCAATCCTGTTTGTCAGTGACTATTTAACAAATTCCAGAAAGCCCGCTGACCAGACAGTGGACAGTTTAATGATTTGATTCTGCATTTCTTACAAATAGAGGCCTTTAGTGTAATGTAATACCTTAAAAGAGAAGGCGCAGGTGCATGACTCAAGCTATTTCATTCTGCCACTGTGGACATCATTACCATAATGTGATAGCCATGTATAATATCCACTGACACCGAAAGCTTTCTGAAATTTGATACCACTGTTGTATGAAATGTGAAGGAAGCTTTTAATATGTTCACTACAGAATCAAACTGCATCATACTTTTGAAAAAGTGCACTTAGGATAAAAATGACATCCAATTTGCATTCTTAAAAAACATAAATGAATAAAATAAATCAGTTTTTGTATTCCTCTGATCATCAATTCAATAAGCAAGCATAGCAATTGTTAACTTAAATACATAAACGGGGAAGATTAGAGTAGTTTCAAATATACAGGTTGTATTGTATATTCGACCAAAGTGGAAGATGACACATTCAGCAAGCCAAGCATTTGGGAAGCAAAATACATTACCCCTTTTAACAGATAGCAAAGTAGATGGTTTGAATTAACCCCTTCACTGAAAACACAAGAAAGCTTTGATGGACAATAAAAGGCAGACAAAACAAAACACACAATTATTCCTTTTAAATCAGAACATTTGAACTAGAGTGGGAGAGAGGTGCTGTTAGTGGCAGACTGCCCTCACACTAATGCAAAAGCACCCAAGTTAGATTTGTAATTGAAAAAGCCATTTGTCTGACCAACACTTTATGCAACATTAGGTGAAGGGAATGTAGAGCACAAAGAAAACTCTCAGTGCATAGAAGTCTGCACTGCACTTAGTATATCACTAAGTGTTAAAATATGTAATACTGAAGGGAACGATTAGCCACTGTGTTGCTTCTGCAAAGTCTTTTGACTGAGTCATTTCTGAGATTACTGGTCCACATAGATCAGTTTTGCAAATATTGTAAAAAAAATAATTTAAAAAGGTGAGAAAGCTTCTGTACAGAGAAAAAGTCAATGTTTGTTTTTTTCAAGACAATCAGCTCCACACTCACTGCTACATAAATGCTTGTCTTGTAATCTAAACTCATATTTTGCTACACTAATGTGGACACCAAGTATTTTTCTAAACATGAGCACACAAGGTAGTCAGATCTCATGGAAATATAATGGAGCAAAATACCTCTACATACCTCTGTTTCTTACAGTTAGTGAGATGTTCTTCATGACGGAAAATGATGGATTGAAGAAGCCAAAGTCAAAGTCACGATGAACATGGCATTCATAGACACCACTGTCATTATAGGTGACGTTAATGATCAGGATGGAGACATCCTGCAAGTCTTGGCTCCCATTCCACTTTAGACGGCCCTTAAATTTTCCACCCATATGTTTTGGGATAGAATCTTCATACTTGTATATCTGGGGAAAAGGAAAAGCAGGGACATGTATACAAAATGTAGAATCCACAACTGAGTGAAAAGAAAAAAAAGTTATGCAGGTTTATATTATACCCTGATGTAACAACCTACAAGGGTTTTCTCAGGTTTGATGTCATCCTCTGTTTTTGGCATGTAGTACCAATCCACCTGTGTCTTCGCTTTGACCTCCTCTCTTTTCATACAGGAGATGCAGGTGAGCCTCTTGGACTTCCCCAGAACTGCTTCTGTATCCGATGGCACATCGACACATACCGGCGTGCTCACTTGGACTAGATGAGCCAAAAAAAAAAAGATTTAGTTCTGCAGTCAACTCCAATTTCCGAGTCCTTCACAACTCAACATTCTGGCCTTTTAAAAATTGCTTGACCCTTGCTGTGCATGTTGGTGTACCAGAAGGCTGTCCACACGCTTGTATGTTTATTTGCCTCACACTTTTTGTTTTTTTAAACAACAGGTAAAAGTATAAATTACTTTGCAAAAGTCATCAGAACCACTAGTCTTGCTGTTTTACTGAAGTTTCAATGAAATCCATGTTTATTTTCTATTGTCTCTAAGATGTAAACTGAAAATGTAGGAACCTAAATAGACTGAAGTCTTTATTAGTATTGCCAACATCTGCATGGGACGGTCTTATTTGGAAGAGTTAAATATGTGCTTGGCTCTGTGGCAGCACACTAAATACTTACTCTTACTTGTAGAGTCAGTTTGTGCTGAAACATTGTGTGGTCTCATTTTGTTTACATATTATCCAGAGGTTGACAAATATGGTTTTTCTATCACCAATGCTTATTATCAAAAAGTGGCTTGTAAGTGTTCAACAAATTAGTTGGCCAAATTCTGACCATCACTGTATTTTATGCAGGCAAATAACGAAAGACTGAAAAATGTTCTTAAAGGTTGGATTTTTTTATAGTACTGTGTACAATTTTTCTTTAAGTCAACATCTTTAGGATAAAACTAACTCATGACTCTCATTCAAAGCAATTTCTTTTATAAACTGTCATGAAAATGGAGAAGTACATCAGCAGTTTCCTTTTTACTTTTTGACAGACTTCTTCAATATTTACCACTGAAATAAAGCATAGGAATGAAAGATTACAGATGCAAATGCAATTCACCATAAATATGAGTATAAGTGTATATAAGTGTTGTGTAGAGAGAACGCAAAATGCAACAGACCTCCATGTGCATTAAAAAGACATAAATTCAATTATAATGCTCTGTTCACCAGAGTCTCCAGTCACAACACAGCTGGCAAATCAAAGATCATCCACATCAGCAAGCGCAAATTATGGCCTCTCTCAGTTAATATTTGCAGGAAGTGGGAGGAATAATTGAGGAGAAGGACTGCAGAAACTGTGGGTAGTGTTGGAAAAGGATGGCACATTAATGTGGGCAAGTTCCGGAACAATTGATGGAAATATTATTCCACTGCAGATGGTGGAATGATAGAAGGGAGAAAGGAAGTTAATGTCAAAGAAAAAAATAGAGACAGATTCCTTGTATATGTGTGACAATCCAGTGCTGGCCCAGTGCTCTTATATAACAAAGAGCCCCCTGGGTAGACAGTGACAACATTGATTCTATCTCTCTGTCTCTGACTCTCTCTCTCTCTCTCTTTTAACTCTGGATTCATACAAATATGTAGGAGGAGAATATAGAATTATAAGAAATACATAAACATGAGGAGTCTGAAACAAAACAGAAGAACTCGGTTAGACTGGTCTTCTTATTGCTCTTAAACACTGACCATAACAATGCTGCTCTGAAAGTGGGTTTTGAGTTCACAGCCAGCTGGACGGTTCACAAGTCAATTCTAAGGCCAGCAAGCACTGAGTGTCACGTTGTTATAGCCAGGAATCTGAGGCAGTGATGTTGACATTTAAACAAGGAATTGTACAATCTTGAAGGTTACTCACCAGCAAAAGTCAAAAGTACCAAAGCTTGCAGATAACCTCTGTACACAGTTATCATATTCAGCTCTTTCAGGAGCTGCACGTATAGTCTCCGAAACTTTTCTTAAGTTGTCTTAGCGCAGGGCCTTGGGTGTGATAACAATTGTTGAAATGAGCTCAGAACCACGGACAGCGCCTCTCTTCGGCAGATGAGAACGCAGGTAACTTCCCTCCTCCCGCCTGAAAAGCCAAACAAGCCTCCTGAAAGACATAATTTGCAGCCAGGAAAAGGCTCAACACAGTCGCTGGAAGGTGTTTGACATATTCACTGCTCATCTATAAATTTCACTCTTTCATCTGCAGGAGAAGAAGAAAATTCTTTATTCTCTGCACTTCGAGAAATGAACAAGTCCGTCATATGCGACAGCAGTGATGCAACAGTTTTCTCATCCAAAACTCCCGTCATTCAGTCCGGATCCATCCGGAAACACTGAAGATGTTTTTTGTTTGTTTGTTTGTTTGAAAACAAAAAGAAAGAGGCGGAACCTGTGGATTCTAAGAATCGGATTTACTCACTTATTGTTGCGAGATCCGAAGTCCTGTTCACACTCAAAGAGCAAAAACAACGAGGACGGTTCTACATTTGCACTCTAAAAGAATAAAACTATTGGTTGTTTGAAATCTATGTCCTCCATTAAGGATGAGTGATGACATTTCCCAGCAGCAGCTCAGTGCCTTTGTTTTTCTGTAGTCTTAGCACTGGCAAGAGCAAAGGATTTGGTGCGCATGCGTGAGTGACTCCCTCCTACACTACAATGTGCATGACCATATTATTGCCATTTGTGTTTGGCCAAACCTCTCCATCATGCATGTCTGTCTGCATTTGCTTTTCATTTGACTGATGGAACTCAACAAACAAAACACACGAGGTCATGAAACTGCGTGAAACCTAAAGCAAATCTGTTTTAATGGAGGTTGTTACATTAAAAAGAATGAAGAGAAAGTGCCCATCTCCTGTGTTGCATAATCTAATTTAGCATCTACTGGCAGAATTTACTCTTATAGCACTTCATTCGCAACACATCACCGCTTGTATTATTCCAACTTCAGTTTTTTTCCACTGACAACAGACAATTATGATGCTTTACAATATAAATACTGCAAACAGAAGCAAATAAAAATGTGAAAGCTAAAACACCATCTCACCTAGATCTTACAATTTCTGAAAAATTAAAACCTGTAAAATACTGTGGAGAAGTTGTTAAGTTGTGTTACATGACTTGGAAAATCAGAATAATTAGATGAATTATGTTGTAATAAAAATTTAAAAAGCTTGCAACTTTCACTTGTATTTCAACCAAGGTTTCTAATGGAGTTTCGCCTTGAAACTTGAAAATACTTGACACTTCACAACAAGCCTAACGATGATAGTAAGAAAAAGGTTAAAAAGTATGTAACAGATCAAATCACTGAATCAACTTAACTGCCTTTAATACCACTACAGTCCAACAGTCCTCAAATCCATGATCCATGATAGCATCCAATCAAGTTGAAGGAAAGAAGAATCTTAAATGATTTGTTTATTATTTATATATTACTGCTTTGTGTTTACATTGGCTTTATTTTGTTGGCATGAGTGCATTGTTACTTGCTTCAGATGTAGGACTGTGAAAAGTTTCACATCTACTCACCAAAAATATAATTATTCCCATCTCTGATAAACAAGCCACCATATTTTGTTAATTTTCTGTTGTGTAGCCTTAAATGTCTGTGTAACCTCAGTTTTCTTTTTATTAGCAGAAAAATTCAATGAATTAGCACTAAGTGTAAAGGGTTAATTAGGACCTATTTTTGTTACTTGATCTACTTATTCAGGTATATATAAAAATGGAGGAAATATTATTCCACTCCATCAAATCAACACCACTAAATACTAAAACTATCACTAACACAAATTAACCTTAACTTTTAACTATAACAACTAAAAGGTGTTTTTACTCTATTGTTAAAGCTTCTATATGTTCTTAGGATATATGGCTTTTTCTTTGATTTATACACTTGCATTGTATCCAATATGATTAATGACAGACTTACATAAACACAGTGATGACATGCTGTGCACTTTCTTGTAGCAAGTCTATTTCTAGCATTTTTATTAACTCCAGCATGATGGGACATTATTTGCAAGAAGTTTTAATATGCATTAGAAATTTAATAAAAAAAATCTTCCATGTTTTACATATCTGATACTATTTGACATTACATTCCTATCCAAAAGGATTGTTGTTGGGTTTTTTTGTTTGTTTTTCATGTACATTTGGAAAAATAATAAAGAAAATCATGTTAAGCATCAGCTAAATGATGAAAGGTGGTATTCTTTCTGTGATATCATAGCATTTAATTTTCCACTTTCCTTGTTTCTGGAACAATGAGATCATTACTTACATGGAAAACATGAATCAGTAGTGTGATTGTATCACAACTGTTCTTTTGTTTTACATTTACACACCTGCAAAAAGGGAAGTTAAATGTGTACTCCAAAATGTGTATGAAAATGGTAACATAGTAATCAAAAGGTGTTTGAGCTAATGCTTTAATGCTGATGGAGTTGTTTATAGAAAAAAGCAAAGAGGGAGTTGAGAGCACTCCTCGTGCTATTAGCATCAGCAGTAGGCTGGAAAACTGAGGAGCAGGCTAAATATGGCAGGCCTGGCTGAACCACATCCTGGAGATAAGGAAACCATAGCAACTGTAATGACTACAGGAAGCCTGCATAGTTACAGCCCGATGACACATCATAAGAACAGAAGATTTTTGAATCTGTTTCCGTTTCTTACTGCTATGCAATCTGCACCAAGAAAGCAACTATATTAAAAAAAAAAAAAAAAAAAAAATCATACTAAAAAAAATGTGTTGTTACAGGTGTTGCTTTGAGGTCAGATCTTATCTCAAGATGTATACGACACACACAAAAAAAAATCCTAAGAAAGGCCAACTGTGTCCTGTGTTGAAATTCAAGCTGAGTGTTACACACATAGAAAGTATGCAAGAAAGAGAATGACTGAAGTAACTGACAGTATAAACTGGGGGTTAAGAGCAATTATATGTTTGCACATTAATGTGCTGGTGTGTATGTGTGTGTGTTTGCAGGGCTCCTCCATGATTTTCTATAAAGAGCAGATTGTCAGGGATTTGGAAGGATTTCAAGATTATAACGTGATTACAGCAAACAGCCAAGGATCAAATTATGATGAAAAATGAGATGTAAATCTCATGTGCTGCTTGCTAGAAAAACCTTTTAATTCCATAGTTTGAAGAGCATAAGCTGATGTCAGACTTTACCCATCTTTCTAAATTCATATCATCTATATTTATTTGTGTATCTCCATACAGTATGCTGTACCATGCTGTCTTGATTCAATAGTAATTTATTATTTATTATGAAAACATAGAATATATGATTTTCATAAATAGGAATTTCACAAGTTTAAGGTATCAACTAAGCTTTCCTTTTCATGCATGTGACCACTGATTGTTACTTTAATGTGATGAAACAGGGATGCGACTAGAACCTACAAAATTGTATTCAAAACATTAGATAAAACACGTAAGCCCATACCATGTGTGGCAAGGAGCAGTAATTATAAATATAAATTAATAAATTAAAGACCAAGAACGCCACCTAGGAACGTGCACCTCACAGTATGACAACCAAAGGACAAAAACTGGGGTTTAAAAAGGACACAAGTTCAGGATTGAGAAGGCAGAGACAAGAGATTGAACAAAAAAACAGTAATTTTATTAAAATACACACTAATCAAAACTCAATCTAGAAAAGAAAGATTCCTGAAAAAAAGAAAATGCAAACAATGTACAGGGAAAGAATTTTTATTAATAAATAAAGAATCTAAAATGACGACATTAAATCTTAAAACTAAATAAGTGAGCTGGGGTCCTCGGTGGGGGGCAGACTACCAGGATAGTGTCCCTCCTCACCAGCCTGGGTGCAACACTACAATCAACACACAGCATGCAATACAAGTGTCCCAGTGCCTACTTTCATGCAGGAGTGAGGTCCTCACCACAGTGCCTAGCCTCCCACCTGACGACACCCAGACTGCACTGAAAAAAAAGAAGAACAAAAGGTTGACACGATTCAAGCAAAACAAATCCAACAACCCAATTAACAATTTCATGAAAACTCCAGATCAAGCAAAATTGTCCAAACAAAAACACTCGAGTGGAAACAAAAGAAACCAAAAGAAAACCAAACCAACAAACCAAAGGGCAGCCACCTTCACACATCTATACATAAATACATACAAAACCAAGCATGATACAAAGCCAGTGTTCCTAAAATAAACCATGTGTTGGGTTAAACAATTAGAGCAAACATAATGTTGTACAACTGCAAGCACTATAAAAGAGATTTACATAGACAGACCAGCTCACCACATAGTTATATGACAATACGTCCTGCTGTGAGGTAGACACACAGGCCAGATCAGTGGCAAAGCAGATAATCCAACTGATAAAGCTTGTAATATCAGGGAATCTCTGAATAACACCCCACAGTACTTGCAAACATGTACACAGATATATCCACAGGCCAATGACAAATTCAACCTGGGGGACTTGGCATGGAGCTCTAAGCTAACACTGATAGTAAGTGAAGACTTGTTCCGTCTGACCTTCTGATTTGGCTCACAGCCCCCTGTAGGAATACTGACTTTCTATTATAAGAGCCAGAAGCCCATGCGTCAGATAAACCACTGATCCAGAAGAAGGCAGCAGCCGTGCAACATCGACTTCTCTTCTGCTTGGCTTTTAAGTTGTGTAGTGGCTTTCACATCTTTCGGTTATAGAGAAACCTTAGAAAATGTATAGCTCAGAAAACAATCATTGTATTTGTGCATGACAAAAGCAGGTGAGAATTTTTCTATTGTCTTGTAAAATATTAATCAAAACATTCCGGTTGCCATCACTTCACATGAAAGAAATTCTTGTGAAAAAAAAGAGGAAACATAAGAGCCACCATAATGTTATTCAGCTTAAGCCTATTATCTTAATTAGAATATGATAATGAGCAGAGCCTGTCTCAGAAACCCTGAAAGTATTTAGACAAGATGACATATTGTGTAACACCACAGCTTGCTGCCAGAAATTATTTCCATCTGTGGTCACAGATAATTAAAAGAGCACAGCTCAATTGTTTTAAAGCTCATGCATGTCAAGGCAGAGGTCATTCAGATCACTCTTCATCAAACAAGAGGGAATATTGTATTGTTCAGAGATGACCTAAAAACTATTTTTATCCAAACATGACAGAGGACAGAGAACCAAACATGATATAACTACATGAGAAAAACAAACATTTTTCATCATTTATCTACATTCAGATCCACATTCTGGTTAGTAGGTATGTGTATGTCATCTATGTCTGAGTTCTTAGCTGTATTTTCTATTGTTATTTGATTGTTAAGCTTTATTTTTTCTGAGATATCGCTTTGTGGCCACTCTTGGCTCTGTCTCTGGCAGTCCAGGAATGTGTTGGGATTGTTGCTGTGGACAGCACTTCTCTGCTGGTCAGAAATATGACTCTCCAGTTTACTGAGATCTCTGCACTCTGCATGGTATTGGCTTGGACTTTGACTAGCTGAAGAACTGTACTGCTGCTGGTCTTCATCAGGACCGAAACCATTTATACCAGGATAATGCTCTGTTTGTCCCTGCTGAGTGGTCTTGACATCGCTTTGTGTGCCGCCTCTTGTGCCATCTTTCCACTTGCTGTCATGCTGCTGGCACCGTCTCATTTGGCCTAATGTGACTTGCAGTTCGTTGAGGCGCTGCGACACATAGCATCTTCTCATTTCCAGCAGGCTTGTTTCATTACGACTTAGACTTGGCGTGCCCATTGCTGTTTCTCTCTTCACATTAAAAAAAGAAAGAAAGAAATGCATCATTATGAACTATAGAAGATGTGTAAGAGTTGTGTATGGGTTAATTTATACAGTCTCAACTGAAGATACCAATATGCAAATTTAGGCACATATATTGCTTTTTTTTCAAGTGAAGGCTACAAATGCTTATCAGCACAAAGGGGATACGTTTAAAATATTTATCACCATTCACATAAAAGCATAAATACAACATGTCTTCTTTATGTATGAAATGCAATAATAGTGATTGATGAGTAATTCAAACTATATGCAATAAAAATATCATTTCTAAGCCCCTCATAACACAATTAAATTACCCCACATGATTCTTTGAATTATTTAATTATAGTGTATATGCAATGTGTAATATTCCAGCTAATTACCTCATGGTTTCTAGCACTGCTCTCTGCGCTCATTTGAGCTCGCCTCTGTAGTTGCATGCTTAGTTTCAAGAAAGATTCACTCATGCGGTCAATTTCTTCCTCTATACATGATATCTGGGATACAGGAAAAGATGAAATAATGTGAAGAGCATAGCTGACAATGCCAGTTTGCTGAACTTAATGTTTATGGCATTTGCAAATATGCTACCTTGACTGGTGTCCCTTTTGGAGGAAGACCTGTGGATATTAAGACACATTTTTTCTTATTAAAACCTCTGGGAAATGTCTTTGATTCATCTGTGCCAACATGCCCCGAGTAATGTTTGATGATTGCGCTACGAGCACTTTGCTTTAGCCCTCCTCGGAAAAAATATCATTAAAGCCAAGAACTCTGTGTGCTAAGATATTGGACCATTTCTCTAGAATAACAGCTGCTTAGGTGACTGGTGATGTAAAAATTGACTCTCTCGCTAAGACCTAATAGAGTTCAATTATGTTTACGGCTCTCAAAGGGGGAGAAACTCAGAGACAAGTGATGATCTGAAACTACAAGTGGATATGTTCATTAGTTCATAGAGGTACACTATTTCTGTAAAATAACAAAACTTCATAGCTGTCACAAAATAGCTTCTTGATGTCCTTCAAAACAAGGTGCACCCAATAATGTGATAAGGTAAATGCACAGATCAAGCCTAATGTTGTGATTGCTGGCAGGTAACGACAGTAAACAGTACTCATCTTCTACAGTACAATGTTCTGCTGGGAACACCTGCATAAAAATGATTGTAAACCAATTACACCCTCAACATTGTAACATCTTTCCCCTGCAAGTTCCACCAAAGCCCAATAACAGATCAGCAGTGAACATGGCAAAAAAAAAAAAAATCCGAGGTGTTTGGTCTTCAAACTCCACAGACAGAAATCTGATGGTTCCATCCACTTCCATAGAGGTCCTACCCACAACCCAAGGATCTATTGATAACATCCACATACCAGGCACTCCAGGACATCCTCAAATGCTCCCTGGCTAGTCAGAGCTCTTTTAAGAGCATAAGTTGAACTTGCTCATTATTAAGTAGATAATAATAACGTTATGATTGATCAGTGTATTGTTGAGCACTGTTACAGTTCATTTAAAAACGTGTACGCTCTGTGAATACTCAATTCAGTTCATGTCAGTGAGGGTGTACCCCCCCCCCCCCTGCTGTGTTTCTTATCTTTTTGTTTGTTAAAGGTCATAAACTGTAGATTCAGCTCTGTGCTGCTTCCACTCTGCTTTCTTTGGGGTGCGTACCCTCTTCTGCAGCTCCAACGCTCAAGAGACACAACAACCACAATTACCAAATTAAATTGATTGACGCAGACCTGCAGTGTGGGCAGACAGAAAACTCTTTTTTTTTTTTTCCTTTTTTTTTCTTAAAAGAAATACAGAAAGAAAAAAAAAGATTTCCTCATCAGAGTAGCAGACAGGCTTCCTCTTAGCTCCAGAGCAGTGGATCCCAGCTGTAAGCAGGTATCCATCACGGAGAAAGGCAGGATTAAAAAAAATTGTCTTGATTACCAACCTCAAAGATAGACAGAGGCATTTTTGAGAAATCTAATGTTTTTACACTTCAGGGCCTCTGCCAGTGCTTGCTGTCATTAATTTTAGGTTAAGTTATATCTCATTTAATTGCAACATACTAGAAATGATCACACCTGTATCGATGTCGGGAGCTGAATTTTGTTTTAGGTTGGAGATGAGCTGCTCCAACTTGAAATATTTGTATTTCTCAAGTCTAAATTGGAAGAAGGAGATATAAGTCATTTTCAGTAACAGCATAATTGAAAGGATATCATTGTTTTTGCATTTTTTAAAATGAGCTTTTTCACAAACCTGCTGGCTAGGAGGTGATTAGCAAAGCCTGCTTCAGAGGGAACTCTGATGTTGAGAAATTCTTCAACCAATGTGCCATCCTGCCTATGTAAAGTATCGTCGTCTACCTGTTAAAAGAGAGCATAAAAAGTTATCTGCCCAAACTTGAGCATGAAGATGACAAGTGAAGTTCAAATAGCACGCGCATACCACGGCTGAATCCCATTTGAAAGAAAGATTGAACAGCTGAAAGCTCAGAGCTGACATGGCCTCATGAAGAGCCTGCATAAACATCTGGGGTTTGGATCCTATATATATTAAAAACAAAACAACAACAGTATACGCATGTTGTTTCCAAAGAAGATTACATCCTTTGTGATTTTAAAGACATAAAACAATTTTACTACACAGGATATGACGGTTGTAAAAACCAGGACACACAACTGGCTTCTATTTTTCTGATTACCTGCTGCTATGAGGGCCATGGACTGCAGGATGACAGCAATGAAATGTCCCACGTGCTCAAGCTTTGCCTCTGACAGATAAAGGATTTGATTGGTGGCATCAAAATAAAAGTCTGCAGAGCAATGTGCCAGCAGACTCTCATTAGAAGGAGGTGAGGAAGAGGGGAAGGACTTGGCCAGGAGCAGAAGTACAGAGGGGAACATGGGGCAGTTTGCAAGCAACTGCATCACCTGACAACCAAACAGGAAAATGGATGAATGTTGCGGTGAGAGGCTGTCCAGCGCAGTCGGGATGAGAAGTCCATCATGGTCCCCCAAGACAGAATTCACTATAGCTGCTAAAATGGGAAATGTGCTTAAGGCATCAGAAAGTGAAGTTTAGGACTTTATTTTACTTGATGCTGGATTCATTGTGCTTTTACTCTCAAATGAAATGTATGAGTTTGTGTTTCTGTACCATTGTGGAGATCCCGGTGTGGCTCATCTACAGGGAAGTTTTGTAGAGACTGTTGAATGTCATGCAGAGTCTTGTATAGAGGAGACATGGTGACCAGCTTGGACAGGTCATGATCACTGACGCATGGAGCTGTGCTCTGAATGTGGTCTATACAACAGAGAAATGTGTTTTGAGGAAATACTAAAATATCCCAAATTTTTAATGAATGGAAAATGTGTTCCTAACCTGTCTCTTCTGGTTTGGTCATAGTCACTGAAGAAAACTGTGTAGATTTGAAAAAGGAATTAAACTGCTGTTTATTTCAAGATAAGAAACACACTAAAGCTGTTTCAGCACCTGTGTGAAACACATGTTAGTGTCACTTGGCTGCATGTATCCAGCTTGAGTCTCGCAGTCTCTGGTGTCATGAGGACCGGTATGACAGTACTGTACACCCGGTAAATCCAGGCTCTGCCAAGTTTCTCCTATCAGGCGGCACAGCAGAGCTTCCACTGATCTCAGAACAGCTTCAAGCAATGATACGTAGACCGCAGCTTGGGTGGTGGGCAGTTCCATGCAAGATATAGATTACGCAACAGTGTTTAATAACATTTTTTTGACACACGTAAAAAGCACAGCAGGTTTTAAGCTCCTGAATACAATAAATATTTTAAAAAAGTGTTAAATATAAATAAATGCATGAATCCTCCCCCATATACTTAGCAGTTTAAGAAATCAGCCATAATACCACAGAAAGGTTTTCATTAAGTGACATGAAAAGTATCAACTGAAAATGTGAACGCATGCAACTTCTTTCAACTTATCCCTTTAAGGGTGGTAGGGGTCACCACAGTGGATTGACATAGGTTTTACATCAGGTGCCCCTTTTGACACAAGCCTCCCATTTATCAGAGATCAAAGATCAAAGACACTGTAGCACATGATGGGGCTGGGGATCAATCCATCAACCTCCCAGTTGGAGGGCAATCAACACAAATCACTACATCACAGCCACATCCTTAAGTCAGGTTTTTTTTGTTTTGTTTTGTTTCTCTGACAATCAGATCTCAGTTCTTCACATACAACATACATAAGCATTCTTTGGTTTTACCTTGTGAATCTCCACCCCCCATACTGCTGTCAGACACTTTATCCTTCTTTACGTTGTGGGTAAGAATTTCTTTAAGAAGACTCAGTTTTTTACTGTCTATATTTTCGATGACGTCCTGAAAGAAAATAAACGATTGACATTTTATGCATTTTTGTGGTGAAAAAAAATCCCTCTCCGGTGTGATACAGAATACCACTAATGCTACAAGCAGGCCTGGTCTTCCGCTGGTCAGTGTCACATCAGGACCAAAATCATATCATCAGTTGTAGGGAAACCGCGTATGGTTGTAACATGGGTGAAGTTGTAACACCACCACTTCCACCAAGCAGGGACAAGAGAGGTGTCACGTGATCATGTCAGTGTCTACCTGCTTCCTCTCCAGTCCCTCAAGGTAGTTATCAGAGCTGCAAACATATGCATGCAGATTCTATCGAGAAAAAAAGGATTTGAGGTAAGAAAGTACATTTTTGCCCTCTGGCGCGTCCTGGAGTTACTATGTCTCTCAGCTGGCCTGGGAATGCCTTGGGATTCCCCCGGTTAATCTGGAAGAAGTGGCCGGGGATAGGGAGGTCTGGGCCTCCCTTCTTAGGCTGCTGCCCCTGCGACCTGGCCCCGGAAAAGCGGGAGAAGATGGATGGATGGATGAAGTAAATGTTTTGACCAACAGTTTTTTGTTTAGCCCTTAAACCCCTGCAGGTATAGTCATATGACCTATATTAGATGAAAGTAAGGTTTCTCAGGCTAAATGTGATGTACGTTCTCCCAACAAATGTCGAAACCACCGAGCTAATACAGCTAGCTAAAATGGCTGAGGGGGGTGTTACAACTATCCCCTTACATACAATTAATACAACTTTCTTAATTTTAATAATTGTATAGAAAACCTAGAAGGCAGTGGAAAACAAAGACTGACAGAGGTGTTCTTGCCAATTTTTGAAAAAAAAGTAGCATCAGATTTAGTTACAGTTTAACTACAGTTTACAGTTACATTCATTTACCACCATTGAAACTCTGATTAAGAACAGAAATACACAGAAACACAGAATGAAATTGTTATTAATTTAAGGCTACGTGTTCTTTGTGCAGGTATATTGAAGTAGAGTGTTCATTAAGCATACATACTGTGAAGAACGTTTATTCTAGTAAATATGCACACACGAAGCTACATATTAGACATAAACATTCACACTCTCTCTCTCTTTCTCACACACACAGACACACACCCACTCTCAATAAGAAAGAAAGTGGATTTGAGTTATGGTCAGTAAGAGACAGACATTGTTCTGGATTGTGCTTTGATTTTAAAAAACTTCCTTTTGAAGACTATCACACAATGTGATAGTCATTAATTTTTGTAACCAAAGATAAATGAATAAGTTTCATGATGAATGAGGGTTTTCAACAAGCTCCAACCCAAAAGACTTACGGCTGATTTCTAAAGGACAGTTAAGCATCAGTAAGGATATTATTTATAGTTTGTTTCAAAATAATTTGCATCTTGAGCATTGTTTTTGTTTGTTTGTTTTTTTTTTTACCTTGAGGGATTCGGTGTGTTGGCAGATATTCCGATAAAATTCCTGGATGTCTTTCCGGTGTCGAGCCAGCTGAGAGGCTATGTGAAGGTTCTGATCCTCGAGTTTGTCGTACAGAGTTTTTACATTGAACTCTTCCAGATCACAGCACCCAGACACATTTCCTAAACAGAACCAGCAAATGTCACTTTTAGAAAAATAAGGTACAGTCTTTTTTGTTTTTAATTCTTTCATTTTTTTTAAATCAATCCCTATTCATTAGATCTTCCAGCTTTCTTTGATGATAACAGCACAGCACGTTAGAGTTCAATATGAACCATTATTTTTACTTGTAATGAAAAACAAAAATGCATTAATTTCAGGCTGAGCTAATCCACATTTAATTGCTCTCTTAAGCTGCATGAATAACGCAAGGAGCACTGACTAAGAGACACTGAAGTCGTCCACCATCACACTGTTGATGACGGGAAAAAAACTCATGCAGATGCACTGAAAACTGATCAGATGAAAAACAGATGGTAAAGTGTTGCCAAAGTGTCCAAATCTGAAAGACTTTAACAGACAGGGACTTACCTCCCTTTGAAACAGCTGGCTCCTCTGCTTCAGCTCCCTCTCCTACACCTCTACTGCCAAGGCCATGATCTTGGCTTTGGACTGTGATGCTAAAACACAGAGAAAGAAAAAAAGAACAACAACAAAAACCCAAAGACATCATTTGCAATGTTTAAATGTTTATTTAATTTAAGGCAGTTAAAAGCAAGATGTATTACACACACACACACACTCTCCATGTTTTTTTTTCCATCAAAAATAACAAAAATAAAAGAATTTGCTATTCTTAACAGCACTGTCACACTAGAAACAGAAACAGGATGAAACAAGGTCATGTACTGTGAAAAATCTATCGTTTGTCATGTTTTCATGAGACATTTTCACATTACTCCTTGAAGCACTTCGGATCAACACATATATTATCTGAATATTGTAAAAGGAATGTTTGAATGATGAAATGGTAGGAAAAAGGATAAGTTGAAGGATATAAGTTTTTCAAGTTATTCTTCATGAACTGTTTCCTCTGTTGTAAGTCACTTTAGATAAAAAGCATCTGCGAGATGGAATATCATTTATGGTCATGTTTCGGACATGCTGTATAATTCTGTTGTTATTGAGCAGAGTGGACAACATCATAGGACGCATGCAGTGAGATTTCTGGTAAGCAATGAATGCTTTATTTCGTGCAGCCTTCTACTCATCTGCAGCTCAGAAATTATTTTACTAACTCTACAGATGGTTTCAATCTCTACATTATCACAATATCATACTCAGTGCTCAGTAACAACAGAAACTTGTCATAGATGTAGTTATTTGACAGGTGTCGCAATATTGAAGGATATGCTGATATTGAACAGTTTCAGACTAACAATATAAGTTAGTAATCTTAAAAAAATATAGTATGATGTACAACACATCTTAAAAATATACTTCTACTTCCATTTATGATTTTCTAAAAAGTCAAAAGTACACTCCCAACATTTGCAACCCATCGTGCCTTGACACAGAAACTACACACGGAGCCTTCCTGCATGCAGACACACCTTTCTTTGCTGCAAACACACTCCACCTGACAGAACGGCTCCCCAAGGCTGCGCCACCTTGGCTTCGTCCTCCACTGCGGGACAAGCTTTGCTTTGTCGGGTTGCAAAACTACTACTGTGACAGTCAGCACCACAACGACAACGAACAGCAGAGTCAGGACTCCTGCAAACAGTCAGCATTGCTTCACTGTGTAATCAGAAGGCTATATATATGTAAATATATATTTTTTTAATGGTAATACCCCCCGTATTGCACAACCCTGATTCATTCATTACTAAGAAAAAGAAACAGAAAACCCACCAACAATCATTCCCCAGTCAGGTAGGAGGTTCAGCCGGTGCTGCTTCACAATCCCAAACCTGACCAGGTGTCCGGGGGTCATGGGTTGAAACACGGCGGCCCTGGGGTCACACCCTGTCCCCTCCTCACTGACCACCACTACCATACTCCACTCAGGGACAGCATTGTCCACAAACACATACTTCCCTGTTTCTGGGAAAACATGTGCAAACCTGGGAGCAGGAAAGAAAATGTGACAGGTCAGAGAAAGTACTGTTGCAAATGTCATTCAAGATGATAAATACTGTGTGAAGGCCAGATTACCTCGAGGAGTTGAAATGCGTTTGCTTCATGAGCATCTCTAGATGCCTGAAGGCACCAAAGTCCCAGTTGGGGTTACTGTTAAACAGGTGGTCTTTCTTGTACACTGGGAAGTGACTGACTTGGCGATCTAGGGATTTCAGTAAATTTTTATTAGATGACAGTGTTTTATTTTATTTTTAAATGTAAGCACCCCATTGAGAAAGGCCATTAAAATAAACAAAATGTGTGTTACCAGTCTGGTTGATGGTGAGATGGAAAACAAGCATGTCACCAGGGGAAAGACACACAATGGGATTTGGGATTCTAGGAAGGACGGCCTCAACATCACCGTCAACTTTTGTGTCTCTCTTAATTCTGGACCTCGTGTTCAGACTTTCTATCGATTCTAGGAAAAGATACATTTCTGTCAAATTTAGAAACTTTACTGCAGATGTAAATTGCTGCTGGACATAGAAAAATGTGTGGCGAGTAGAGTCATTAGAAAGAAAAGGACAATAATCAACATGGCAAATGTTGTCACCTGACAAAAACTGATTGACATAGTCCTTGTGTAAAGGAATCCAACCAAACACTCCTTCAGAGTCAAACTGGACCAAGTGTATTTTTCCAGAAATCTGAGCATGGATATCTGGACCTAAAACATTTGTTACTGTCTGGATCCAAACAGATGAAACACAAATGAATATAAGAAACATGAGAACTGACACGGCAATGGTGTACCAACTGAGGCTTTAAATGAATAAATATTATATATTATATCATTTCAGAGAAGCCATGACAAGAAAAAAAAGTGTGGCATAAATCACAGTATTTTTATGATTATAGAATCTGGCAGGTTCAGTCATGACTTCTGTTTTTCTAGAATGACGTACATTTAGTTCTGAGGTGTGTGGCAGAAAGTACAAGTAAAACACACAAAAACTAACCAGTAGGAAATCAAGGAGAGCAAATAACCTCAGATATGTGGCGGGGAGGCAAACATACAGACTGGCAGGTAAAAGTGGAGAGACAAGCGGATATATTCTGATGGGGACTTACAAGAAATAAAAACAGAAGGTAATAATCTGTAAATCTCATAAACCAATGGTAAACATCACCCTGTTCCAACTTTTTGTTTTTAAATGGGTTGCTACCATCGTAGTGAAAATGAGCTCATATTTCCATGAAAAATGGTAGAATGTCTCAATTTCAACATATGATATGTTCTTGTGTTCTATTGGGAATAAAATATGGGCTAATGAGATTTACAAATCATTGTATTCTGTTCTTATTTACATTTTACACAGTGTCCAAACATTTTTGGAATTGTGGTTCAGAAGTTAGATCTGAATAAATTCTGTGCACACAACTGTTGCTGTTAAATGACAAAGTCATTTTGAACTGATAAATATCTCTAAGTGGAGCTACACTCACTCACACGTGCAAAAACATGTACATTACTAGATGATGAAACTTGTGGAAAGCGATAAGGCCTAGAAGCTCTCTTCTTAATCTGCTAAATACTTTTTTCAATCATGCTAAGAGATGGTGATTATTTATAATTCTCCCCCACACCATATGTCAGGAAATCACACAATCTGCAGCTGCAGCATTTCTCAGTGAAAAGGACAGTTCAGAGCGCTAAATGCTGTTCCAAGCTATATCGTCAGTCCTTTCAGCACTGGTGTTGAATTCTGCCTATTTTTTTTTTTTTTTTTTTTTTTTTTGTCTCTAAGTTGCAACCTTCAAAATTTTTTCCTCCTTTCTCAGCACAGGAATGTGGTGACAGCCGGCAAATAACTGCTTTGG
>JBAMYA010000005.1:9492586-9507830 GCA_037176975.1 Arrhamphus sclerolepis
GCTTCCTTCAGGGCATGCTTCAGGAGCTGTGGTGCCTGTAATGATCACACACACACACACACACACACACACACACAAAAACGTAAATCATAAATTCCAATAAAAAGGATTATGCGTCCTGTTTATGCATCAAAAGTATTTGAAATACTAATAAATTTATAGTTATTTAGTTTTGCAAAATGATAAACTGTGACCATGATTTGCACACTGCAATCGTAATTTAAGTGCAAATAAACAAGTTCTTACAAAGCAACCAATGCTGAGGGTGGCATTAAGTGATTCATAAAATGTCAGAGTTTACCCTACAGCCACAAAGGACAGGTCAGCAAAGTAAAAGAGAGTAAGTGTGTGAATTAATTTAGAAAGAACTGCCTGAAAAGTTACTAGATGTATGTTGTCAGAAGTTCCTGTGGTCATCCAAATGCTAATTAGCACAAATGAAGCACTGCAGATGTAAAATATAATGGGGCAGAATGTTAACACCCTCCCAGAATATGAATTTGGTTGCATTAGGCTGTAAAAGCAAGCCAGAATCTGATGCATTTCAGGCATGGACAGTAAAGCAACACTGGCAGGGGCTGCATGTCAATCAAGAACCTGAGGAGCAGTAGTGACCAGGTGGACACAGAGATCCCGAAAGTCCATCAAGTGGGCTGGGGGAGAACGCTCCCGCCCTGCAGAAATATCCAGCATGGCACAGCCCTATGAGTGGAATAACACCACAGCACATTAAAACATCGAGAGGGAAAGCAATGCAAGAGAAGAGGTTTTTGTATTTCTTACCTGTCGGCTCCGACAGTCCAGTAGAAGAACAGTAATGTCCTGCGGGACATGGAATGCAGCCTGCAGAACTGTCTGTGCGCTCTCTTGGATTAAAGGAGCCTATGGGGCACGGATGTTGGTTGGGGAGGGCTGTACCTGCAGGACAGTAATGTCCTTTAGGGCAGGGCCACAGTGAAGAGGCATTGGCTGGACCCAGTCTCAAATCGCAAAAGTAGCCTTGAAAAGAGAGAAAATACTTTCATTGCAAGTGTCGGAAAGCTAGTAAAGCACATAATAAGCGGAACACAATGTTGATAGAAAGTCAGAAATACTAGAGCCCACTTTATTACAACCTGGCAGAATTGTTAAAAGGCTAAATAACTTTAATAAAGAGGAAGAAATGCAAGATGTAAAATGATGTAAACAAAATCCCAAAACTGACCTGCATCACAAACAGTGCAAGATGGCTGTTTGTCTCTATCCTGGTACATTCCTGGTGGGCAGGGCTCAGGAGCTGAACAACCTTCTGGACAAAAGTGACCAGGAGGACATGGCAGAGCTGTAGGTCCAGCCTGACCAGGAGGACACCAGTAGCCTATGAAGACAGAGTAAGTTCCAGTCAAGTGTAAAGGGATTGAGAAGACTTAAAAAACAAACAAACAAACAAACAAACAAAAAAACTAAACATGTAACTCCATTAATCATCAAACACAAGTGTTTCATGAACAGTTTTGGACTGACCTTGACTGCAGGGTCCATTCGGAGCCCTGAGACCTGCATCTCTGCAGTAAAAACCTGCTGTACAGGGTTGACAGCCAGCTTCATTAGTCAGACCAAACACTGGGGAGAAAGTACCTGCCGGACACAGTTCTGGCTCTCCTGATCCCTCAACTGCAAAAATAAACATCAGCCATTCTACTATTTATTCATCCTTTTTATATCCTTCTTTATATGCTTTTTTTTTTTTTCGTGAGCCATTTCAGGGTTATTCAGGTGGGCACCAGAGCTCATATGAAGGTACACGTGGCACCAAGTATGAGGAACAACATATGGAGTTCAGCACTTTATCAATAGGTAGACACATATAGAAACAAGATGATTCACATTTAGGGTTCTTTAATCCTCCTGAGTCATAGTCTGTTTAGAGTCTTCACTCCTCTTAATTTGCATGGCTTTGGGCCATGAAATGTAGAGGAGCTACAGTTTACTTTGCATTTACTTTCCATCTTATTCTAAGAAGCTGTCCTTTAAATATAAAAGAACAGTCTCAAATACTTGTGTGTGGAGAAAAAACTGTTATTTATTGTTCACTCACATTTCTCAATATAATACAATATAATTTTATGGACATGGACTCTGAATAAGATGAATATGTTTTTCATCCAAATAATTGGTGGGAAATAAATACACAATGTGTTGGTGTTAATATACTGAATGCCTTTGTCTCTGTTATACTCACAATATTAAAACTAAGCAACGTGCTGCATTTCGTTTAACATTTTCCTACGTGAATTTAATTAGCTTCTAAATAGGCCCTAAATGGGGAAGTTAGGTAATATAACTATTCCGTGCCGTTGAAGCTGAGCTCACCACAGTATGCCCCAGGGGGGCAGATGTTGCCTGTTTCTCCATCAGTTGGTCTGGTCCCAGTGGCTCCTCCAATACAATAAAACCCAGGAGAACAAGGACCCATTGGCAAAGCTAAACCTTTTGGATAACATAAGCACAGTTATTATTTTGAAATCAATTGTGCAAATTTACCCCAAATAGCATGTTCAAGTTCCTAGAAGGCCAACATCTGCTCCAGCAAAATATATCTGCTCTGGAGGTCCATCCACCCACCCATCCATCCATCCATACTTGCTTAGTTACAATTGAACAGTGTGAGTCAGTGTCTAAATACCTGAGATGTTACAGAAGGTTCCTGGTGGACAGGGTATAGGCTCTGAGCTGCCCAAGGGACAGTAAAAGCCCACTTGGCAGCGCCCTCCTGTGGAGGTAGCTGGGCATAGACAGTTGGCATTTGTGTAGTTGTCAAGGTCAAAGGGCTGAGAATTCCATGCTGCTGAAACACAGAACCAACCTGATAGGAACAAGAGGAGCAAGAAACAAAGCATATGACTTTCTCAGCACAGGTTAAAACAAGAACTCAGCATTGCAGGAAGACAAAGGAAACAAAGGAAAGACAAATGAGTTACTGCTAAAGAAAAAGACTTATTAAACCAGACAGCTGTGCTTCTAATGTTCGCCTGAGACTTGTTAACGGTATGTAGCTGACATGGGGCCAGGCTATTCTGCATCTTTGTACATAAATAAAAGATATACAGAGAACTATTTAAATGCCGTTGTTGGGTTGAAATGTTCAGTGCTTAATGTGCACTCTTTGTTTCTTTCTCTGAAGTCTTCCAGACTGCTTTGGACTGGTTTTCCAGACCCTAGAGGCAAACAGGCTGGCACAAATGACAAAATCCATACACCAGGCTGTATGATTGTGATTGCATGTTTGGTAGAAATGAACAAAGACGCTATTACTGACCAGCCTTGCATTTTCCAGATGCTTTGGTCAGCCGTTCTTTCTCACAGTAGTGTCCTGGAGGACAAGGCAGGCAGCTATCCAGACTCTGAGTCATGGGCTCTGGGTTGTAATATCCACGAGGACAGGGAAACTGAGTTGCATGCTTTGTTCCTGTGCATATGAAAGCAGACACCATCATTCAGTCCAACAAGAATCTCAACGTTTCTTCTTTACAGGCTATGAAGCATTTAAGGTTGTACTCTATTCAACACTTTTAAGCATGTGAAAACATGTAACTGATTGTGTTTCAGGCGGATATACCATCTGGGCAGTAGAAACCAGGCGGACAAGGGAACTTGTCAAAATTTCCAGTTTTTTCTGGGCAGTAATATCCTGCAGGACAGCGGGAACACACTGGCTGACCTGTGAGGTTGGTATAGGTTCCAGCAAGGCAGGGCACTGGGCTAACACTACCCTGAGGGCAGTAATGACTTGGCGGGCAAAGCCCTCCTTCTGAGCCTGAAGAGAAAAATCCAATTGCATGTGACAGAACACAAAAATAATCACTGTTATGACATTAATTTAATTAATCAAGTGATAAATGCCTGATTAATTCATTACCCAGGCATTCAACCAAACACCCTAGCACATTTGGGTTTCTTGCATTTATTTGTAACTGTTCTGTGTGATGCTTATTCTTCAGATTATTTGCACATTACACATTAATTCTGCTCCTCACAGTTTCATTTAATGCAATAAATTACATTCATTAATAATACATGTTGTGTTCATTTTTGAAATTGGTCAAACGATTCCAGAGGCAACAAGAACAGATGAGTTCCCCTTTACAGAGAGGAGGGGGGTCAATATTTTAATTTTCTACCTGTGCTTGTTGCATCGCCACCTGGACAATAAGATCCTGCCTGACAAAGACCAGATGGCCGAGTAAGACCTGCAGTGCCACAGTAATGCCCCGCTGGACACGGACTACAGTCAGAGGCCTCTGTTAGATAAAGACTGCAACCATGCAAACTATTAGACACATGCCCAGAAACATTTGCAACTGCAAGGTAAAATAATATGCTCAATATTTTCACCAAACAACCTGTCAGAGTAGGTCCCAGGTGCACAGGCCAGAGGGAGACTGGTGCCCTCGGGACAGTACCTACCCTGCGGGCAGGCTCCTCCTATCCCCGTACTAAAGTTACCATCTGGGTTTGCAAAGTTTACACCTTAAGGAGATAAATATTATAGGTGTATTTCAGATCAAGTTGTCACAACCCTCTAGCAGTAAAAAGGGATTGCTTGCAAGATGAGTATTTTTCATTAGGCTGCTAGCAGTACTGAACAACCAGCAACAACTGTGTGGGCATCCTGTATGTAGTGTACCTGCTATGCAGTAGTAACCAGCTTGGCAGTGTCCAGTAGGTTCAAACAACCCCCATTCATCACAGTATAAACCTGCAGACATATAATTGCAGTCAACAAAAGGCATGGACTGTGCTCATAATAAAACCTCATCACATTCATTTGTTAATTCTACATGATGAAACTTTAGATGAATTTACTTTAATTTAAAACAATTTGCTTCAACCCACCCAGTGATAAAAATGCATTTTATTCCTTTTGAATCGATTTAGGCAGCATCTTTACGTATAGAATACAAATGACCTCCTGACAGAGGATTGAAAACTATGTGACAATACTCCCACCTGCTGGACAAATGAGGCACTGCTCCACTTGACTCAGGCCAAACTGAGGGCTGTATGTGCCGGGTGGACAGGGCAAAATGCCGTCAACACCGCCACCAAGGCAGTAGTGACCTGCTGGACACGGCTGAACACCCTCTCCTGACAGACAGTATGTTCCTGAGGGGCATTCATCACACACTTCTGCTCCTTCAATCCAACAAAAAAAAAAGTGTTTGTCAAACAATGTTTGTACTTTACGTTCAAAACCTTCATATCTGACATTTTTGTGCGGTTCCATTCAATAATTTTTATACCTGTAGTGTTTGAGTAGGTTCCATCAGGGCAAAGTAAAGGAAAATGTGAGCCTGCAGAACAATAATGTCCAACTGGACAAATGTCGCCTGTCACTCCATCTGAGGGTTTTGACAACTTTGCCCCTCCTGAACAGTAATAACCTGTAAAACACGCCATATAAAGGTATGTTATTAAGAGTAACGTGATCTGGATACTTTTTTCTTTCTATCCTTTTCTTTGATTTCCTTTTCTAGAACATAGTAGGTATGTGAAGTAAGAGAAATGAACGTCTTCGCCTGCTTCAAACATATATTAAAAATGCCAAGTGGACAAGCACACAATCATGTTCTGCATTGCTGGGCTACACATAATTAAGCAAAATACCTATATCACATATTCCTGATGGCTGGTTGAGTCCAGTACTGTTGCAGTAAAATCCAGGGGGACAGGACTGACAGGAGGACAGATTCTGGGCTCCCACAGAGCTGCTCCAGGTTCCTGCAGGGCAGGAGTGCTGCTGTGGATACTTGGTCCCCTGTGGACAAAAGTAGCCTGCAGGACATACACCGCCAGAGGCTACGGCCACCTACAGGAGTTCAGAAAACTAGCTATAAATAATTTCAGTGGTATGTAGGTGATTATTTGTTATATATACCAAGGTGGGTAGACTGCTTATCTTTTGGGTTTAGACTGTTAAATTCAAACTGGAAAATTTGAAGAAATTCTATCAGTCATGGTGGAGCTGTATGATTTTTTTTTTTTTTTTTTCTTGCCCATTTTGAGTGTTTTAGAACTTTAAAAGTTGAAGCTGTGGGCAGCTTGAGTTGGTAGCTGTCATTTATTTTCCTACGCACCATCAACAGCTTATCCAAATAAGCATTTCAGTAATTTATTCAACTAATAAAAGCTGGAATGAAACACTGCTCAACATTCATATTCAAATAAATGACAGAAAATAAATGTCTACGTATATGACAAAATAATTATTTACATAAATTAAATTACACGGATTTGAAGTCCCCAAATGCATATTAGAATCCTGGATATTTTCACCTCTTCAATCATCCTGTGTTTTCTATAACAAATAGCTTCACTTGAGGAAAAATTTAATTATAAGCATTAATCGTTAATCATCAAAGAAATGAAAATTAAATGTTTCACCTTTCAGAAATCAGCTTGGTATGTCTTGTGTCATTAAAATCTTTGAAAATATATATAGTTATAAGATAATTGAACCTTTGTTGAAAAGCCTTTTCAATTATAATAATGGAAAAACTTTCATAATCCTCACAGCATGTTATGTACATGCTGATTTTTATTTTGTTTTTGTACCAAAAAACAATTTAGCTTGACTAAATCTTTACTTTGGCAGTTATATCAAATCTTTATTCATCACGGTGTACCGGAGATGCAGTGGAAGCTCCAGATGTGCAGTAATGTCCTGGGTCACAGAGACCTTGAGGTGCAGACAGTCCGGCTCTCTTACAGAACGAGCCTGCCTCACATGGTCGACAATGTTTCCCAGTCTCGACACCGGGCTGGTCAGAGTAAGAGCCCTGAGAATCATTTTTCAATATCAACCATGGAAAATTGATATAACAAATTCAATTTGTGAAGCTTGATTGAACAAATAAGGCAATAAACATTACACACAAGTAGGACACGAGTAAATGGAGAAGAAGGACAAACAGGTGAACCCGCGCTGTCACGCACATATTAAAGAGATACTGACTGAAGGACAGGGGCGAGCAGCAGAGGAGCCTGGAGGACAGTAGTGTCCTGTGGGACACTGTGGTGGCTGGGACAGGCCTGTCTGGTTGCACAGTCTGCCCCCCTGACACTCCATGCATGACCCTGCACCTTGACGCTGTGGAGGATTTATAGACAAGCAAATAACCTTGAATCAAAGTATCGCATTATCTCATTTCATCAATGCCCTTTCAAATTAGATGCACTTAATATTCTGTATGTATTTTCTTTTTTTTTTCTTTTTACCAGCTGAAAAGTGCCAAGAGGACATGGCTCTGGTGTGGCTGCCCCTTCCAAGGTGTAATAACCCTCTTCCACTTCATTCTGAACAGGAGAAGCGGAGCCACCAGTGCAATAGAAACCAGGAAAACACAGTCCTGAAGGTGAGGTGTTGTTAGAACCTAAACAATAAAAACTGACAGAGAGAAACATGTTGACCCACAGTGAGGATGCATGATTTCAGTACTGATCTATCAGCCCATATCTGAGGAACAACTTTGCAAAGAAGAGTGAGGAGTTAGTAGAAGTGAGATTACCCTGGTGGACAGCTGACACACTCCTCAGGGCTGCTGAGGCCAGTGCTGTTACTGAAGGTACCAGGGGGACACGGGAGAGGAGAGACCGAAGCCAGGGGACAGTAGCTTCCTGGTGGACACAAACCTCCAGCTGGCCCATCAACTGGATTCTGGACATAATAGTAGAAACACAAAGAAAACCCAAAATACTGACTTAATTCTCTAAACCAAAATATTTCTGAAAATCAGATAATGCAAATTGGATTAATATGAGTGGGTGTTCACATGACAGTCAGTAACATTAAAAAAACAAAAAAAAACTAACTCTTCATGTTATTACACTCCCTTTTTTGTGCTGTGGAGTTTTAAGCCTTGGGAAGTCTTGTGAAAGCTAATGGGGACCAAAATAACTAAAGGATTAAAATTTGATTACTTTTAATCTTTACTGCATCATTTACAGAAATAGCATTTTCATACGGCAGACTTGGCTCCCACTCTACAGTAGAAACGCTCTTCGCAGCTTCCAGAAGGCTCTGTAAGTCCCACGCCGGCGCAATACTGGCCTCCACCACAAGGGGTGCACTCTGAGCCATCACTCAGAGCAGATCGCGAGCCGTAAGTTCCTTCAGGACAAGGTTTGGGAGAATAAGTGCCTTCTGAACAGTAAAACCCCTGATAGGGAAACAAAGAGAATGATATTCACTCAGATGTCACATGTGACGAGGAAAACACACCTAAAAGCAAGTGTTTCCGATCATTAAAATGCTTTTTATCATTTCTAGAAATTCCCACCTGAGGGCAGAGTAAGGGCATGTGAGTTCCCAGGCTCTTGCAGTAATGACTGGATGGACAAGAAATGCATGCCTCTCCACTGTGACCAAGCGTGTTGTTCCTGTATGTTCCAGGCTGACAAGGATTGGCGTAAGGGTAGCCAGTCCCTGGGGGACAAGCATGCCCATCAGGACACATCCCTGTCTTATATACAACATATAGAATCGCTGTAAGTTGAATGTTTACTAAAAATGAACAATGACCACATAGTGTGCATAGGTGACTGTATTAGATGATAAATTAATGTATTCATTTTCACTGTCAAATTTGTTCTTATTAAAAGCTATGTCCTCTTACAGGCTCAGTTATAGGCTGCTCCTGAGGCTGCTGGGAGTAACAGTATGCTCCCTCAGGACACTGGACACACTCTGAGACATCACGCAGGCCAGGGGATTCACTGTATGTGCCGTTGGGGCAAGGAATGGGGTTGGGATCCTGTGAATAGATTCACGGTTCCAGGCAAGTTGAAAATGGGAAAAAAAAAACAGAAAAGAAAGAAAACTTGCTGGTGCCGTGGCTCCTGACTTACAATGCTTCCCCCAGGGCAGTAGTAACCTTGAGGACAGAGTGTGGCTGAGCGCTGGGGGTCTCTAGCCAGACCCTGCGTGCAGAGTAAACCTGGAGGGCACACCATGATACTTAACATGGCTTCTTCACTGGTGGCCTCATTACTGCAGTAGTGGCCCTGCAGGCAGGGAGAGCACTCCACGGAGCCCTCGTCCTACACGCAAGAGAATGCGAAGAAAGATTCGGGGAGCTGAAGTTAAAGATATCCATTAGTGGAGGAGGACAACTGCAAAAGAGAAACTGAACAAAAGAGAGGGTGGATTTAACATGTTAAAGGCTGGAACAATGCGTGAAAGACAAATAGTGGAAATAATAGAGAAAACGATGGTATATGAGAAAAAAAATTGCACTTTAAGTATTCCTATGCGGATTTTTACAGATACACATAGATGAGTGATGGAAGACGATACCATGTGGGTGAGAAATGGCAATCTAAAAATAGAAAAATCGAATGATTTATGGAATGATAGGAGTGAATCAGCTTTGATTTGCTTTGGCTCTGTCGGATCTCCAGTCACTCAGGACTGTGTCAGATGAGGCCTTACAGAGTAGCTGCCAGCTCCGCACACTCTGGGGTTGACAGTGGCTGAGTGGGGACAAAAATAGCCAGCAGGGCAGGGAGAGCAGTCCTCCAGCCTCCGACCTCCTTTCAGGCGTCGAAATGTAGAACTGAGAAAGATAGGACAGCGGAGATGTACTGAATCATACATAATACACCAATTTAATCCTTCTATGTACCCACTGCAACAAGTTCATTTCATGCCATCGCTCTCTTCATCTTGATTTTCACATCTTTATTCTGATTGTCTGCTTACGGTGGGCAAGGTAAAGGTTTAGAAGTTCCCTGTTGACAGAATGAGCCTTCAGGACACATAAAGCAGTCCTCCTTATGTCTGTTGCCCATTTGAATGCTGTAAGTGCCTGCAGGGCAAGGAAACTGGGTGCCATATGCAGTCCCTGGTGATAAACATCAACAGTTATATCCACATAAATGACTCATCATGACATCTCTGGAGGAGACAACATATCAATTTTACATGGAAAATATACAAAAACTCTGACAGAACAGTTATACGAATGATTTTACAACTTGGAATTTTGAAGTTACAGTAGTTAAGCATATGAACATATAAAGTTAATTCAGAGGCTTCTTTCATTTCCCGCAGCTTCCCCCTCATGTTTACCTTCAGGACAGTAGTGACCAGAGTTACATCGCCCTGTTGGAGCTGCAGACCCAACCAAACAGTACCACCCCCGAGGGCACGGCTGGCACTCACTTTCGGCCTCCAACCCACTGTGGCCGCTCCATGTCCCCACAGGACACTTGTACTGAGTTGGGAACTTAGTTCCAGGCGGGCAGTAATGCCCAGGAAAACAGGAAAGCGGGGGTCTTTGAATACCACCAGTTCCTAATAAAGCATAAGGTTTACAGGCGCGAGAAATAAATGAATTTTAGATGTAAATGACAAAAAGGAGAAGAAAGGAAATCCTGACACAACCATGAACTCTTTCAGCTACGTATGTTTGATCATTTCTAAGGTTTTCAAAGTGTAAATAGAACAAGAATTTTTGTCATTTCAGTTCTTCAAGGTGATTAAGTACCCCGAAGACAGGCATATTGTGCAGGACACAGCTGACACTGCGAGCGGTCAGTAAGGTCGGTGCGGTTGCTTTTTGTCCCTGGTGGGCAGGCATTGGGTGGTGCATTGGGTTTCGATGAGCCAGGGGGACACACAAACCTGTTGGATTCAGACAAATTAATCACAGAAACAGAGTTCAAAAAGCCATTGCAGGTTTAAATGTAGCATGAAAGGTTAAAAAAATAAATAAACATAAAAAACCCTACTGAGGGTATTTAAAAGGTTGAGTAGTAATTTGCGTCAGAAATGTGCGTCCTGCACACTACCACAGAAGCATGGTCAACACCAAACATTTTCTTGAATCTGGAGAGGTTACCAACCCCTGCATGCAGTCCACATCAGGGGCCCTCAGAGCTATCTGTGTGCAGGCCTTTCCAGCATAGCATTCCCTGCAATCTGCTAGCTCATCCTGACCCTCTAAGGGGTTGAAGGAGCCTGGTGGACATGGCACTGGGTCACTTGTGCCCTCAGGACAGTAGAAACCAGCCGGGCATTTGAGACAATCTTTCACACCTGAAAAGAACAGTTGTCATGCTTAGATGAACGTTAGCATATGGAACACTGAAAATCATCTCCAAAAGGTGAATTTCTGAGTTTGGGCAGATTTATGTTCCTTTCCTCATATTTATTTATTTATTGTACAATGGACTTTAAGCTTTCAATGCATTTCTCTCTTTTTTTTTAACTTCACCAAATATTATTTTCATTTGCTCTTTTAAACATCCCTGTGTTGTAGTTTCTCATCCACTCTGGTTCGTGGGAACGAAGCAACACATTTGCATTGTTATGTAATCAATGACCTTGTCATGTTAGGTGAGGTTGTAGGACCCAGATGCAGGAGGAAGCCAGAAATGTGATTTATTCCCAAAAACCCATGACAAAGACACAAGGAACAAACAGTATAGACCAATGAGGAGGGAAACACAGAAAAGACGATATATAGAGGCAGGAACTGACAAGACACAAATGAAACATATCAGGGAAACGAGGATCGAAACGTCAAACAGAACTATACACAGACAGGACTTCAAAATAAAACAGGAAATAATGCTAACAAACAGAAAACAACATGACAAACCCAGAGTTTCAACTAAAAAAAGAGAGACAAGGGAAAAGAAACAGAACAGGACAAAAGGAGTAATAAACCAAGAACATCAACACTGAAAAAAACCAAGACTAAAATCTAAACCATGACAGACTTTTGCTCTGACGGGTTGAGTCAAACACATTAAACAGTCATAATGAACTTTTTGTTCCCCTTTATCTGTAAAACGCATGATGGAATAATAATTAATTATGAATATTAACTACAAAGCAAGCAAGAGCTAATTTCCAGTCAAAGTAGCACAGTGATTTTAAACATAGTTTATGATAGTATAAATAAAAATACAGTGTGTAAACTTACTTATTGCCCCTTGATGAGGGGTAAAGGTGCCGGGAGGACATGTCACTTCCTCCAAAGTACCGGCAGGACAGAACCTACCTCGAGCACAAGGCAAACCAAGACCTGACGAGCCTGTTGAATATAACACACAAAAGCAGAATCAGTCAAATGTTTATTCACACACGTGGATTTAAAATAGATTCAAATTTTTTGACATGCTGGACATCGACTTAAAGGAACAGTCAGCACAGTAAATCTTTGAAACATTTGTCAAGTTGAGCAATCCATCTTTTGTATGTGCTTTCTTCAAATCTGAATCCAGTGACTTCCTTTTTTATTTTTCATTTTTGGTATTTTAGTATTTGTTGCTCAACTGAAATGAGTGTGGTAGCAGTAAGTTCTACCTGCAGGACAGAAACGTCCTTCTCTACATCTCTTGCAGGCTGCCCTACTTGTCTGACCCAGATGTTCCCCTGCTGTTCCAGCAGGGCAAGGTGACCCATGAGGGGTGCCAGTGCCCTCCTCACAGTAATAGCCCTGTGGGCACAGGAACTGAGAGGTGGGTCTCTGTGAGCTACCTTCCAGACAGTAAAACCCTAGAGAAAAGTATATATAGATGAGAAGAACATTTTGTAAAGGAAATAACATACATGGTAAACACCAACCCTCAAACTTAAATACAAGTAGTTTTTTAGGTTTGAGAATCTGCTAATGAACACATACATTCTGGAGTTTGTTAATATACTTCTACTTATCTTTGGACATAAAACTATCAAGCAATTTAAAAGACAGGGGACAATTAATACTTTACCTGCAGGACAGATTGTGCAGTCTTTTAGTCTGTGCAAACCTTCTTTGGGTCCGTATGTCCCCGCAGGACAGGGAACAGCAACACCTCCTACACAATAATGACCTGGAGTGAAGAAAAACATGGAAAAACACCTTTGGTTTTCCTTCCAAAGAAAAGGACACAACAACATGCTGTAAACTTGTTTGCAGTGACAAACACTTGCCTCTTGGACAGACGGTACAAGCTAACTCTCCCTTTGTGTCCTTGTATGTTCCTGGTCGACAGGTGATGGATTGACCAGACCTGTGGACTGAATGGCTCCCGTGGGGGGCCACAGCTCCCCCACATAAAGAGGACGTACCATTACAGCGATGGCAGTAAGTCTGTCCAGGAGAGGAGGATGAACCTGGAGGACAGGGGAGCGGCCATGACATCCCACTGTCTGGACAGAAACTTCCTATGGCAGGCAAAGGACATATTTCCAAATGCTGTGAGACCATTTTTCTGGCAAATTGACAGATTTCATATGAAATGAAGTACAGGTGCAGAAAAGGTCTTTAAATGCTGTGCTACCTGCTGGACACTGCTGACACTGGACAGTACATACAGTAGAATAGAAACCTGGAGGACAGTCATCACACTCAGTGTGCTCTGCATTGGGCTGCTTTCCAGGCCCACACTGTAAGGCACATACAGTAATTAATATATTGACAAAACAGATTGATGAAACTATTAAGGCACTGTGTAACAGTTGGTTTTAGTGGCAAACTTATTTATCTCATGTAGTTAACCTTGTAAGGGAAGCCAGACACGCAGACAGAATCTACAGGGCAGGCCAGACACTGAAGGACCCCTTCGGGAGAATGTTGTCCCGCAGGGCACAAATAAAGTGTCCCATTGGCCAGATCACACGAGAACCCTGCAGGACATGCCCTACAGTCTGCTCTATCCTCTGAACTGATCAGACCAGGAAAACAAGGCTGCAACACGAAGGAGCAAAGAGAAAACACAATGTCAATGTCTTTAATTGCTGCATCATACTGCCATCATCTCTGGCAAAGATTCTTAAGACTATTTTAATCATGTATTTCTTGCTATGACAAGTCAAATGGTTTGTTTAGAAAAGGATAAAGAAAAAAATGATATGATTCATTGGTATTCAGGATACTGAATAAGGGTAACAAGTATTAGTGGACCTTTTATCCACAGAAATCTTTTACCTTGCAGTCACTGAAACTGCTCCTCCCTGTGTAGAGGTTGAATGTTCCTGCTGGACATCTATTAGGTGCAGATACATTTCCTGGGCAGCTACATAACAGAAATACGTAAATTAGACTTTAATGTCATAAAAGTACATTTTATTTCAAATTGTTTACATGTGATTACTCATTGGAATGAAGAAATGTCAGCTTTTCAAGATTCTGTCTATTTCCTCTGTTTGCATAATAGAAAAAAAAAGCACCAATTAAAAGTTTTAGTGATGGTGCAAAACTTACAAATGACCGGAGGGACACTCCAAACAAAGCTGATATGAGAAGTATTTTCCTTCTGGACACTGAATGAGAGCTGCCTCTTCACTAAGAAAGAGGTCTGCGCTCCCCTCAGGTAATTCTAACAAATTAAAGACAGAGAAAATGTTGATATTTGTCATTACATCAATACACATCATGAAACTATCAAAACTCACAGTTGTTCTTACCTGAAGCAGTTGCAGATTTTGTTGAAAAAAGAAAAATAAACAAGGCTGAAAAACAGAGGAAATTTGATGCTCTCTGGTAGCACATTATCACTAGATCTCTCATCAAGTACAAATTTAGGTGAATTTTTTGTGCATTTTTATAACAGACTATTGATTCAAAGCTTAGGTAGATAACAGCTCAGAGCAGTGAAAGTGAGAGGCCTTCTGCCTGAAAGTGAAACGGGCACGAAATGTGATTCCCAGGTGGCTGCTCAAGCTGATAGTGCAGTGCAATTAGGTTCTGTAACTGCATCTGCTACTTTCATAATGTATGAGCAAAGCTAGCCTAGATTTTGTTTCTGTCAAGTGGTTCACAATTATTTATGTTGCCTATGTACAATAATTTTAGAGGTTATGAAACGAATAGCTTTTTGAAAGATACATATATGTATATTAAAAGAAAACCTGAAACTGAAATTTATTGTTGACACCAACAGCAAACACAGGCTGACATTCTTTGCTGGATCAGTTCTGAATTTACAGTCTTTTGTGTTAAACAAGTATTTTTTTTTTGACACTTTTCAAGCCAGGTGTCAAATTCGAGCACACACTCTATATTAATGCATGAATTAGTTCCATTTCATCATAATCCAAAATATATTTGCCCTTTACATTTGCAACTGAAATGTATTTTGTAGGAAGTCAGGTGCATTAAATGGAAAGTTTTGTGAGTTGTATTCACATCTCAATATCGTTGCTTATACCACTTCCTGTACCCAAACCCAAGGAGCGGAACACACACACACATATATATATATATATATATAT
>JBAMYA010000005.1:9507930-9525384 GCA_037176975.1 Arrhamphus sclerolepis
TCGTTGCTTATACCACTTCCTGTACCCAAACCCAAGGAGCGGAACACACACACACATATATATATATATATATATATGTGTGTGTGTGTTCTGGTGCAAAAGCAAGACAGAAACCAGAGTGCAGGAGCACAAGATATTTAACCGTGTCTGTATGTAGAAAAGACTCAGGAAAAAAGGGACAACAATGACCTCAATCCTCTTCACCTTTCTCTACCTTTGGGTTGCACAAGGTGATTAATACATTCACGAAAGATAATCTCTAGTGTACAAGGTACCTTAATGTCTTTTTTCTTCCGTAATAAAGTTTTTTCTCTTTGCAGATTTTGCGAGCTGTGCTCAAATACAGCCACCCGTGGAAACATTGGCTGTAGAGTTGGGGGATAATCTCACATTAAACTGCACCTATGAGTGCCCGTCTGGCTTTGTTCGTGGCTTCTGGAATAAAACATCGGACAGTTCCCATTTCCACGGACTACACAGAAATGGCAGCTTTTGCACCATCTTTCTCACCCTTTCAAACGTGACTGTTGAAGATGTTGAAAAGAGCTACACTTGTTACACCGAGGACCAGGAGGACCCTCAGCTTCAGACAAAGACTGAGCTCATTGTTTTCCTTCAGCTTCAAGGCAGATAAACATTTTTAGATGCAAATTAAAGGAACATATTTTTTCTTTCATTTTCTTTTTTAAAAAAGGTGAAAGCTAACAGTAAACTCTTTTTTTTCTCGCAGTTCAAAGAGGAGTCCCGAACTTGACAGTTGCCCCAAGTATCAAAACAACTATCAATGGTGAAGAATTGTTGAAAATGTCTCAAACCAAATATTCCACAGGTCTAACTGTGTTGAACATTGATTTTATTTCATATATTGTGATCTCCATTTCTCAGAATCGCTTCCAGCTGAGGCAAAAGATGTAGGTGAGATGGCACTTATTATTTTTAATGTATAAAAGTAATATTTTTTGTGTTTTTATAAGTAAATCTAATTTTGTTTATCTATGTCAAAAGGTCATTTCACTGGAATTAAGGTTCTGGCATCAGTTACTGTTACGGTGGCTATGGTTCTTGCAGCTTTAGCTGTCTACCTGTGCGTGAACCGAAACAGACAGAACTGGAATGGTAAAGGTGATTACAGTGTATTACGCTATTAAAACACATTTGCCTTAAAAGTATACATTTCCAAATTAAAAACAAAAATGCACATTAACATTAAAGTAATATTGCCACATATTTCAGGGGAGTCACTTCAGTCCCGGTCATGGTGAGTACAATTAAAGAAATCAACTTTGATCACATCTGTGTTCAAATGCCATTTTTTTTTTTTAAATGAAGCTTTTATTAATTATTCAGATGTTTTCTCAATTTTTCATCATTTCAGCTCACCGCAGCCACCAAATGCTGCCGCCTTACCAGTGAAAGGTAACTATTTGAAGAAAAAACACAAATCATATTATTCAAATGCAGCGCCTCCATTCACATCTTCCAAAATTTCCAGGGACACTGTCAACACAAAGTGAAAGAGTCACTTTGAGGATTCCTCCACCTGGTAAGATGATCTGTCTGAAAAGTAAATGACACAAAATCACACAATACAGTATAATAATTTACAATTCCTGATAAACTGAATCATCTCTTTGACCCAGATAATGAGAGTGATACTGAGGTTCCCTACGCTGATATAATGATCACCATCCGAGGGGTCAGCACACCGGAGCTCACTCAGGTCAGCTACCTGGCTACAGGAGAGGTGAGAGTCAGTGTAAAGGTTCACGCTGGTTCTTTGGTGGCAGATTTCTCTCCCATATTTTTTCTTAAAGGCGACAGTAGAAATAATTTTTCCTAAATGAAATCTGTCATCTTTGGGACTTCTCTTTACTGGCCCACACTTTTCTTCTTGTCTTGGCAAAGGGATAAAATAAAAATGTTGACTGGTGGAGTTAACTGGCTTGTCATCCCTGCTACGGCACTGGGCTCTGCCAAACAAGCCAGGATGAGCACTGCTTTCTCCTCTCCCATGCTGCTCATACTTTTCCACAGAAACCTGTCTATTTGGGTGACATTCCACCATTTATTTGTGTGTTTCTATAATGATGTGTTGCTTTGTTGATATTCCATTCACTAATAATGTGAAATATGAATTTCTAAACAAAAAAACAAAAAAAAATCTTGCATTCATTTATAATTCAGGTAACAAAATATTGAAAAAAACAACAAAAAAAATTAACTGGTAATAAGAAATTGTTGATATCAAAACAAGAAGAAGCAAGAGTAAGAGTTTTGACTCCACATCTCTGAGGTACAACAAATGCACAGCGACTTGAAGTTGTAGGTGGAGCTAAAAATGAGGATGATGGACAAGTCTCTCAGCTGGTACTGTCATAACAGAATCCAGCAAATCTGAACTATCCACTGACTGAGGCAGCCACAAACAAAGTGACAGAGCTATGTAATGCTGAAGTTTGGAGTCTGTAGCCACTCAGGTATGTGGCCACTTGCAATACTTGAGAGGAAAAAAAAACAACATTTTTGTTTACTGATTCCAAAGTTGACGAGAAGTTTTTAGCATCATGTTGGTTTGGACTTTGAAAGTTTAGAGTAGGGTTTAGGTTAATATAACTTTCAGTTGTGATGGTAGCCTGTTTTTTTTTTGTTTTTTTGTTTTTTTTTTAGATAATAAGGGTGCACATGTCTTCAGCTAGTCTTGCCAAGAATGCAACATTTTTATTATTATTTCTGTTTTGTGTCCAGAAGTGGGGAGATGAATCAAGATCTCTTCTGCAGGCCTCCCGTTCAGCTGACAGACTGCATGTGCCACAGGCCAGAGAAATCAGCCGCAAGATGAGTACCAACTCCGAGTATGCAGTCATCACCTATGCCTGACTTACTTTAGTACCGTTGAAGCAGGGAGGAGAAAATTGCTGTTTATATAAATATATGTATGTTTTCCTGTATAATCTGTGTCTTTCCACCCTTTTATGAACCCAAGAACATTTTTTGTGTTTTTGGCTTTTAATGTATAGCATATTTTATCCTTTTCTCAGGCATATTATTGATGATTCATGCAAGGTTGTGCATTTGTGAGTGTTCTTCATTTTTAAAAAAATGTATTTTTCATTTTTAGACTATTTCAAACAACGTGGACCAAAATAGCCTTGTTAAAGACCCTACACACAAACATGTGCACATTGAAATCCATTCAAATCACTATACATGGTAAAAATCACCTAATTGGGAAGTAAATCTCTCAAAACACCAACTTAAAGCTCCAGGCCTCAAGTGAAGTGGAGAAATTAGGAGATGCATGTTTTATACTGTTTGTTTTTGTTTTTTTTAGAGTAGGATCAAAAAATAATGATTTGAAGGGATGGTCGAGTACCTGACAAAAATTAATATATACATATAAATAAATGTAGTTGCCAATCTTTCACATACATAAGACTGCAGTAAGCAAACCATAAATATTCCAGTTTACATGGACTATATTGAAAATAAATAATTTATTGTGTTTTTAAGGAGATAAAATGGAGTTGGATTAGGACACAAACTTTTAAATTTAAGGGTTACATTTTTTATATTCATTAATTAGATTAGCACTGATGCTGGTTTAAAAAGATGCTTGTTTGTTTGTTTTTAAATTGAAAATAAAAAAAATAAAAAAAATCAGTTAATATTTTTGTATAGCTTGTTTTTGTAGTTTGTTTTTGTTACGTGCACATTTATGTGTGAAAATACTTTAATGTAAGTTTTTTTTAAGGTACATCAAAGGGCTAAACTAAATGTTCTAATAATCATATATTTTCTTTGCAAATGTACGCTATATGTTTTAAACATCGACGATAAACGTTTAATAAAAGTCTCTCTCTGGAGTGTTGCATCGTATTTGACCCTTCTCGGTGTCCGTATGAACAACCGTTGCTTGGAAACGGTAATCAACAAAACACAGGAATCTACTATTGTGAGATGAAAGTGGATAATATCGATTTTGTAACAATTTGTTTGTGAGTTCTAGTGTCCTGGCATTTCGTGAACTTCACTTTATTTATTTCTAATGAGTTTAAGTGTGTGAAAGCCAAATTTAAGTAGGCTATATACGGAACTAATATTCAGAAAGTCCTACACATCAGCGATTAAATAAGTTACTGTGAAAAAGGTAAACTTCTCCAAGTCAGAGATACAAAAAAAAAAACATGTCAGTGCCTTTTTCAAACACTCACCTGCGAGTCCCTCGAGGGTTCGGTACCATCTTAGAAGGACTTGCTCGAGAGATACTACGAGACCAGCCAGAGGACATCCCCGCATATGCTGCGAGCTATTTCGAAGTTCTTCTCAAACAAAGAGAAGGTATCTATGACTGAATATGCTGACAGTAGACAAGTACGTTTCGTTGTTGCATATTTGAGTGACTTTTCTTTCCTTGCAGACAGTGGAGAGGACCCTGCTGAGTGGGCTGCCAGACTGGAAGATCGATTCTACAACAACCATGCATTCAAGACTACAGGGGTATCATTTAACTTACAGCCATATAGTAATGTTGCCCTTACCCTGGATAGACCTTTGGAAGCAATGTCAACAATGCATCTCTGTTTACCGCAGAAACTTTTTAAAATGTCTTTTTCGTTTTGTTTTCACAGACTGGTGCTGAAAAGGAAACAGCACCAGAGGAGATGATTTCCAAGTGAGTCCAAGTTTACATCCAGGCAGAAAGATCCACAAAAGAGGGAGAGGATGAACACAAGGGAAAGGATAGTGACAAATTGAGATTAGACTACATATTTATGTGTTTATAATTAAAAAAAAATGCCTGGTGTTTTCTGTAGGCACAATTTGTGTCTTTTTTGTGAAAGAAAGGATACAGAATAACCATAATCAGCCCAGCAATCAGCTGGACAACCGTCTAGACGTACATGCACTGGCAAACCACTCAGAAGTTGTATTTATATGTGTATTTGTGTTTAAAAATAATCATTTTGTAGGAATGACATAGTCAAATTTATAAGATATGTGCTGTGTGATAGACTCATGCTTTCACTTAAAATTATTATGAGTGTGAGGACGATAAAATATATAAAAAAAGAAAAGAAGAAAAATATCTTATGTAAAAATATATTGCTTAATGGAGGCCAAGATGTAATAGTAAATATGAGGTCAGCACTGCCAGATTTTGCAGAGTCAAGGCTGAGAAGAAAAGACAAAACCTATCAGCGTGAGACCACCAGCTACAGGTTAGGCACAGATTTCTGTTGCACGTCGCAGAGATATCAATATCTTTTTAGTTGTTTTGGAAAATACTGAAATTCTCTATTCCCTAATGAACATTACTCAGATCAGTTCTGTCATATCTTCTTTGTAGAGAGAAATCATGTAAGTTCCAAACTGAAGATGAATCAAGTCTCTCGGAAGAAGCCTCATCACTTTCCACTACACAAGCTCACGTTTCTGAAAAGCCGAATTCACCTGAAAGCACAGATGATGAAGAAAAATACCATAATACAGAGATGCCTACTATTTCAGCTGCAGTAGGGATTTCAGAAAGGATGCCTGTTGTAGATACACAGTCAGATGAACTGAGCTGTACAGATGAGAACATTCCAAACATGGCTACAGTTGAGCAAGTTGATAGGCCAGGTAATGAAACAGATGGTGAAGAAACTTCAAAGGGAATTATGCCTCAGTCTGACTCAAATGTTGCTGGTTTATTGTCCTTCAGTGGAATTTCCAATCTAGATGTGTGTGCTCAGGAGTTAGGAGAAGCAAAAGATGAGGGAAAAGACCAACAAGGAAGCGTACTTGTAGATGAGGAGACTAAACACGCAGAAGAAGAGGAGAATACTGAAGATGCAGAACCAGGAGAGAGCTTTCTACAGTCTGGCCTTGCTGATGTGGATGTCTGTGCTACAGAGCTTGGAGGGACAGGACGAGATATGGAAGGAGTTATTGTTCAAGATAATGCACATGTTATTGAAGAAGAAGAAATTGTAAAATCCCAGCTTGAGGAAAGTGTTGAATTGTCATTTTCTCAACATGAAACCACACAGGGAAACCAACAAGAAGCAGAGGATCAGGCACAAAACATAAAGGAGGAGAAAACAACAGTGGCTGAGGTTTCTAATGAGGAAACCAGTGAAGGTTTAGCTCACAATGAGGGTTCTTTAGATGACAACGTTATCCCAAAAGAGGATTCTTTAGTTGAGATTAGCTTTGAAGATGTTCCAGAAGCTCAGGGTATTATTGCAGTTGGGGAGAAACAGCCAGAGTTAGAGACTTCACTAGTCTTACTGAATAACATACTTGACTCACAAGAGAGAGAAGAGGAGTCCAAGGAATTTCCAGGAAGTTCAACAGACCAAAATTTATGTGATGCAAAAGAAGAAATTAAACCTGAAATTAAAGTAATAGAAAATGAAGTTAACTCTGAAGAGCAGCAAATGAAAAGTCAGCATGAAAGATTTGATTTAATTAAAGAGAAGATGGAGACAGATAACATTGATTTAAATGACGATGAGAATGATGAGACAGAAGAATGTGTTAAAAGCATCAGCATATCAGATCAGGTCACTACTGAGGCAGTAAAAGAGATTCAAGAGGAGAAAACTGAAAACAATGAAGATACTGAGAATATGGGTGAGGGCCAATATGACCAGAATAAGGAGTTTGAAAAAGACACACAGTCAAATGATGCTGATTTAAAAAATGATATGATGGCAGAGATGGATGGTGGAGATGAAGAAGGAATACTTACAGAGAGCTACAGTGAGTTGGAGGATCAAGAATTTAACCATGGCAAGGTGGAACCTAATCCATCACAAGTAACCCAGTTAAACGCATCAGTTGCTAGAATGGAGGAAGAGAGTGAAGCCTTTGAGGAAAGTACGCAACATCTAGCACAGGAGAATGAGGAAACTCAGAAAACTATTTCAGTGCCACAGCCAGAAGAAATCACAGAGGAAATGACTGATTCTGAGAAAGAAGACAAGAGTGCAGTAATGGACGAGGAAGAGACCGCCAGCCTCACTCACAGTGCCTATCATGTGGATGCTGAGCATCAAGAAGAGGAAAGGCCAGCTGAGTCTGAGAAAGAGTCCTCACAGCTTTCAAGCAAGAGTGACCAGGTAATTTTGACTGTTCCTCTGAGTATTTCATGTTCATGGTCAGTCAGGCCTGCTATGCTGGATTCCAAACACTTTCTTTTTGCTTGGGCCAGATATGGCCTGGACTGTTATACCATTTAGTGCCATAGCTTGAATCTAACAGACACTCTAAAAAAGACACTTTGTTTTCTCTGACCTGAATAGAAGGACTGAGGGTGAAAGTTGACACAGAGATGGCTTTAGCTAGGTTACAGTCTGCTCTGTTTCCATTCTTGTTGCAGGTAGCCTATATACGTAAACTATTCAAGGACAACTCTCATCAACTGCAGACTCTCTGGGTTAGACGTTTGAAAATATCTCCTGAGATGATATTCTGTGTGATGTAACATTGTTGCTCTGACACTTTAAATATTGTTTAAAAAAAAAAATCCTTTTATCTGAGCGGCCTTTATTATGAGTGTGTGGACGATACTGTTTGTGGCACATGCTCTGCCACATGCACATAAAAACTATCCACAGCAGATCATCTCTCCTCTCAGGAGCCTCGGCAGACTGAAACTTGACTTGGTAATCTGTCATCATAAAAGGCAAAGTAAACAATTTGTCTTGCGAAGTAGGCCTCTAACATTTTTACTGCCACCACTGTTGGCCTCAACGGAATTGTCTGGTCCAACAAGGCTCCAAACATGCAGAGAGAGAGTGTAGGAAGGGATACTGAGAGTGTTACTATGGTAACCCCTCACCATCCTGCTCTCACTTAGTGTCGTCATGGAATTTAGAGGAGATGGTGATGCTGATAGTTGCTAGGCACCCTCTGTAGCAGTAGTCTACCTTTAAGAGCACTTTCAAATTCACTAATTAAAAAGTAAAAATATCACTTTTTGTGGTACATGTCAGAAGTCATGTCAGTTGAAACTACTACCGCACAAACTGTACAGTATTTAAGCCATCTCTTCTAAGAGTGACCTAGCAGTGGTGTCCTACATATCGTGTATATATCCTAATAACTTATAAGTCTTTCGCTCAGCCTTTAAGTATCTACAATATTTTTGCTATACCTCAATCATCTCAGGTGAATAAATACTGGCATTGATTTACCAATGTTCAGGCTAATAGCAAATTAAATATATATTTATCCATACAGGCAATATTAATTATGTGATGGTTTGGTTCCTACAAATCTGCAAAGAAAATTGATTGATTGAATTCAGTTATGCATGTGCATAACTTTACATCGTGTTTAAATAGTTAGAAAAGCCATCATTACTGTCAGGTATATAACTGAGTTAAATGGATGTTTTCTGATTCTCCCTCGCTCTGTCTTGTCTATGAAGCTGGCAGAGGAGTGTGGGCGGCCATACCAGCTGGGATCAGAAGGATGGAGAGGGCTGTAAGCTCACTCTGCCTCTAATAAATTTATAACACCTCCCCGTGTAAAATAGTCCAAGATGTTTACACAGTTTAGTATTAACACTGTTAGTAACATTTGAAACTCAGCGCTTGCGATTTTATGACCATCTGCATTTTACAGAGTATTTCTAAATTGGTCGTTTAGTTTTATTTGTGGAGTGTATTACTGTAAGACGGCGACTTGTGAATGTTCATGGTGCTGATTGCACATGGTCCCCACTTGTTTGTTTGTTTTTGTTTGCTTCTTTGTTTGTTTTATATCCAGACTGTTGAAAAAGGGTCAAACTTCAGATCACTGAAATAGAAACATATGCTCTACATATTTCAGTCACTTTATTTATGTCTTCACTGGTACTTTGTTAATACTTTGTGGTCTGTGAAAGATTTGTAACAGTAAAATGAACACAGTGGGTTGGCAACCTTAATGAGACTGAAAAGATGAAACACATGCTGGTATGTTTGTAGGAGGTCTCTCGTTCCCTCCCTCCCTTTTTCTCTCTTCCTGTCCTTCTCACTCTGTGCGTGAGCGGCTGTTACTGAACATAGAGGGATTGTTAGAGAGAGCCAGTGAGGCATCTGTATTATATCGGAGGCTCATTTAAAGACTGCTTTAGTAGATCCACATAGAAATTTTGGCAAATAACTCACATCATACTAGGTCAACTCAACTGAAGACTGAAGTTATCACTGAGAGTAAGAAATGGACTGTCACAATGTAAGTAAATGCTTTAGATTAACTTTTTTTTTTGGTTAATCAATTATTTTTCATCTTAACCACTTCTCAGCTTGTTAAGTGTGCTCACATCTAATTGGGTAATTCAGATTATTACTTATTAAACATGGTTGGTTGTGTTACTAATGCGGTCAAACAACCTTCTGAAGCTGTGTTTGTTGTTCGCTCTGTCCTCGCTCTGTCTGTAGGACGCAAAATATGTTATCTATTGTTCATTTATTGTTCTCAAGCAAGGTGGCCACATGAAGGCCTTTCTAAAAACTGGGTTCGAAGTGTTATCATCTTAAGTGAAGAGCATTAAATTAGATTTGTGCTGGAATATTTAAAGTCAGCCTGATTAAGTCTTAGGTCTTCTGAGGCAACAGATATGCTGGCAGAAAAAGATCCAGTGGAGTGGTGCATCTCTGCTACTGTGAAACACCTTTATGCAGGCTGCTTGATGAGCAGTCAGACACAGAGGATATGAATGCTGGCCGAACAGGTGGGTGGTCACACTCCTACACTGGATGGGGTTTTACTGAAGAAATGATGCACTACCTCACCAAGATAGTGGGATGACAGTGGGATCATCTATGAGCTGCCTTTGTATGAAATGTCAAGTCTGTTACCATAAGGACGAGGTGTAGCTGATCTGTGCTCTCCACACAGCGTGATTAGGTGTTTACATAATTCGTCAATAGCCTGAGACCTATTTCCCTGACAATTTGTGACAAGCCAGGCTTTCTCCTCCACCCACCCCATGTTTCCTTTGGGACACTGGATTCTTTTCTCCAAGTGACTGGCTGGCATTGACTGCAGTGACATTTGCGCTGGGTCATCCTTTTTTGGTAAATGTTGCATTGCAAGAAGTTGTTTTTTTTTGTTGTTTTTTTTTCCTTGACTTCATCTTGTCAAACTGAATTCAGATAGTTTCAAATTAAATTACTTATTTAAATGTATGCATTTATTTCATCAACTTGGTTTTTGATGAAGAAACTGCTTTAAATTTTCAATGTCTGAAGCATGATGATTTAAAGTTTTTCCAATGTTTTCTATTAAAGAAAAAAAAGCACACAGTGAAAACTCAAACTGGGGTGCTGACATCAAAAGAACTCCACTGAAGTCATGTAATAAGAATGAACTACTCTGCAAGCGCTACTCGCTGTTTTTTTTTTTAAAAAAAAAGAAAGAAAATTTAAAAAGTGAAGCAAAACTGCTCACCACATAAAGTTAACTATGCAAAACATGCTATTACAGTCTGTTAATGATCAAATACTCCCACGAGTACTCCAAGAAAACTCCCAAGAAAACATCAGATATGCTGAAATCTGCTCGCTCACTGTGATAAACTGCCACTTTATTGTCCTCTTCACAGGAAGAGTGCAACCGGCCCCAGGAGGAGGAGGACATCATGGACATCCCCCTAGATGACCCTGAAGCTAACAGGGCTGCTGCCAAGATCCAGGCTGGATTCCGAGGCCACATGACTCGCAAGAAGTTGAAGCCAGAGGACAAGACAGAAGGGGAGGAGGTGAGCAGCTCTGGGGAGGTGCTCAACGGCAACCAGGGGGTCTCAGGTCAGTGGTGTAGAACCAAGGGGAAAGAGTAAGTCCCATAATGCTGCTCTTGAGGGCATTATGGCTAGTGATTGTGTACGGTAGAGAAGCTCCATCACAAGCAGTAACTGTACCAGGCAACTTAAGGTAAGTAGTGGAGAAATTATTTATTTCACCATAGAGAGTCTCTAAAGTCTTGACTTACACAGTGATTATTCTATATATGTTAAGAAGCAAAAACTTTGATAAAATCTGATTTTCAGGCTGTTGCATGTTGTTTGTGTAAGCTTTAGTGCCTTTTCACTGAGGCAAACGCATGATGGCGAGGCAGAAATATAATCTGCTTTTCCATTTAACACATTAGAAAGTTAAAAGTCCATAATCCAGTCAGATGCTTCATATATATATATATATTAAATACATCTGGGAAAGCCCCTTAAGGCCTAACCCAAATTGTGATTAATGCAATACATAACTCAGTGACCTATTTAATTTACTCCAGCAACAGGTGCATGCTTAGGTCATATGAATGCTTAAGGACTTTGATCAGTCAGCTTTAGATACAAAAGATGTTCCACTTACATTATTAGCTCAAATACTCATATAGATCCGTTTAAGTTTACATAAGAGCAGAGAAATAAAATCAGAATTTAACTCTTGGATTGAAAGTGTCTCATTGCGTTCCCTTGGAGATATGACTGCATTGACATTACACTTGTAGAAAGTGATAATATATAGGTAATAGTGATAGTAAAAACATAAAATGTATAGCAGATATGCTCCAAAATTTGTTTCCTTGTATCTGAGTCACCAGAAAAACAAACAAACAAGAAAAAAAATTTAAAAAATCATTTAAAAAAAAAAACTTTTCCCCGTACGACTGTTCTTTAAGGGAGGATGTGGCTCGCACAGGAGCTGCATCAATGATTTGCCCTAACCCAGTTGCTGGCTGCTTTTTATTCTTAGGTAGGTAGAAGTATTTATAGCTTCAGGTGCATTAGTTACAGTATATGCCTAAAAGGACCTAGCAGAATTAATGGGTCTGTCGGCGTGGAACCGAACATCCTCAGCTCCTCCCACTGGGGGAGACCCCCTTTTCACAACAGCAGTGATCATCAGTCATATCAGCCATCAGGGGGAATTAAGCTGACAGCATGTAGATCACAAGGAATTTCAAATAACTGAAATTACAAGAATCACTGGAAATATAGGCACAAAAATATTATTATTTATGTTGCCCCCACCCAATAGATCCGCTCACAAGTAATCTCATAGTTTACCACTCTGTATCATAGTCTTTAACTTTGACCGTAGGAGTAAATATAGGAACTGTTCCTTCCAGGTTCTGCATTCATCAACACTGCCTTTCCTGTTTCCGTTTTTAGAGGCAGGAAGATCGGGGGCAGTAGAGAGAGACGACACATCTGTGCCGGAACAGTGACGCCCCTGTCCTCACCTGAATGAAGAGAGAGAGAAGAGGCAAGGTAGTGGGAGATGGCTGGCATGAGCTGGCTAGGCTGGCTTTCAGGCACACCTTTTTAACCCCCGGGAGGCATTTCCTTTTTCAGCACAAATTAGCAGTAGAAAAATGAACAGTTTTGAGGGTGCACAATGTGAATTTAGTGAACTTTAACACTCCTTCTCTGCTTCTTAGGCAGCCTCATCATTGCGGATGTCTTTGACCCAGAATTTGCAACTTACTGCATGTACTTGTGAAACTTCTGGTAGTGTGCTAGTTTTAGATGACGATCTGTGAATGTGAAAATTAATGTCCTCCTAAACGCTAAACAGGGCTTCTTCTTTTTTTTTTGGATGGATCTACGCGATTTGTCTGTGTATACACATTGTATGCATCACTTTTGCTGTTTAGTGGCTTAAAACTATTTGTTATTTTGCCTTGTTTTTTTGATGTGCTTGTACTTTGACTTTCGTTTGACTTGCGTACAAAATGATTAAAACATCAAAATCACCAAGAGAAACGTAGCTATGTATGTTCTATTTGTTTATTATTATCATTATCTTTCTGATCACACAAGTAAGTTCTCTTCACAATTCCAAGCTTTTTCTATAAATCTGATCTTCCACAACAATAAGCATGCAGTAATTACACTTTTATTTCCCAGATGCATTTGATACAGCTTTACCTTTAAATGTAGTGGTTCAGTATGCTATAATGTTGTGCTGCTGGGTTTTACTTGTATGATTATTGTAAATACAGGTGTGTAGAATTCCACTGTAAGACTTTTTAGAGCTTTTGCTCCTCTGAAGTATATGGATAGTACCTTGCTGAACTTTGGTGTAGTCATGGAAATACACTAATAAATCCACCCTAAATGTACAGTAAAATGTCTGCTTTAAACTTAATCCAGATATGTGTTGCTTTCACACAGGACCCATAATGTTGCTTCTGTCTTTGTCCTTGAATTAAATGATGAAACATTTATATTTTTGTTGGACAATCTTACGGAAGCAAAAATTTCCCATTTTCGTCTGTAACATAAGCGAGGCTGTTAATTAGAGAAAGCAGGTTTCCATGAAGCTGAAACGATGTTCTGTCTCCCGTGTGGTTCTCTTCCACACGAAGCATCATGAATAATTCATAACATAAAAGTGTATTTAGCTGTACTGGCAGTTCCCTGAAACACAGATACTAAATTCTACACTAATATTACCTCTTAGTCAAAACTGCTTGAAAAATCATGCTGTATATACTTGCTGAGCCTGGATGGTTTAAGCCACGAATGTTTTCATCCTATCACCAACTGCAGCATCATAATCTCTTAAATTACAGAGGGATGTGCGCACTGATGAGGTATTTCATGACACAGTCCATGTTTTACTCCAGTAAGGCTGTTTTAATCACAAAAGTATAACACTCTTCAGCTGCTGAGGTAGACCTCCTTGCTTTATGAGAAACAGGATAGCACATCTTCAGTCTCCCAGTGCACCCACTCAGCCCACCCACACACATCTGAGCCACACAGCACACTGCACAAACTCAAACTGCACATGCATCCTCACACAGGAAAAACACAACCCATACTTTAGCATGGAGATCTCACTCAAGTCACTTGCTCTCACACAGACTCACACATGCGTTGATGGGATGTGTCACCAGCTGTAGAGACAGGACAACCAACATCATGTTAGAAGTGGTTTTGCAACCCGTCTCAGCCTGACATTCCTCCTCCACCTCATTCTCATAAACATCCTGTAAGCCTTTTATATGGACCTATTATTTCTTTTCTCCTACTCAGTCCCAGAGAGGCCATGGCTGTGTTCTTCTGTCTCTTTAATGACTGTGGGTGAACAATCAATAATATGCACACCTCCAAACATAGCACAACACCCACTTTGAGCTGTAGATTGAATTCTGACAGTGAGGGGAAAAAAAATAGCTTTCAAAAAGGTATGAACTTGGAAATTGTGTTACTCAGGCTTTTAATAAATCAACGTGTTGGCAACTTTGGAAAACACATGGTATCCTTAAACACACACAGTTCAGCCCTTCTCATTACAATTTGTTTGGTTTAACCTGGGCTATTTTAGAAGTGCGTCATAGGAAAGCTCTGCTTGGTTGGCATGGTTTGCTTCTCAGGCAGCTTGTCAGTAAGAAAAAATATCTAGTCTCCTGGGAGATAATTAAAGAGGAATAAGCTGGGACAAACAGCAGGGGGCGCAATTGCTTTCTTTTCAATGGTTATCCCACTTGCTTGACCATCTTAGAAGAGACTCTTTTATTCTAAGTAGGTTACACAACTGAGCAGTAACGAGAGGATACATAAACTGTGGCTAAAGCTGCACAAACAGCAACATCACTCATGCTGAAATCTCATTTCAGAAAGGCAAGATGAAGATATCAGCATCACATGTATCACTGAATGTGTGAGGATGTCATGAGTCTTGCAGTGTAAAAAATATATGACAATGGTTCTGTCATAAAACATTTAACCAGTTATCTGAGGCATGTGATCTCAAGTTTCCCCCCCATCTCTTCCTCTTGACTCCCGCTTGATTTAGAGAATGTTTGAAGATGAAAGAAAAGGGGAGATGCAGCTTTTAGAAAGGGCAGAGGTGGAGGGGAAAGGTTCAACTTTGATGGCTCACTACACAAGAGACTGAGTCCTAGGAAGAGAGGAAGCTCACAGCAGCTGCTCCCTCAGTAGAGGAGCGCTCTGTCAACCGTGCTCTCTCCTCTGCAGAGAAGCTCCCTTTGTTTCCAAACTAAATGCTTTACAATATTCATAACAAAAGATTTTCTGAAAGTGGGTGATATGACTTATAATGCAGCTGACTCATCGCTACACACAAGTTGATTTTTCTTTCTTTTTGTTTTTAATTAAACAACAGAGGACAGATGTGACATGGTAATTTTGCATCATGTCTGATCTGACAAGATGTGACAAACGTTTTTTGTTTTTTTAAAATCTACATGGCAGTGAAGAGAAATATTTAAATCTTTGCATCTTTGCACGCATCGTCACAATCCCTGTCTTTTTCCTGAAGGTCACTAGATGTTTCCTTTAGACTTACACAGCTTAAATGTCAAAACATGGTAGCACGTCTTAAGACAGTTTCCCTTCAAGCCAATGCCCCTCGCCCTTAAATTCTCCCCAAGCATCAGGTTGTTGTCGAAATGTAGCTTTCACTCCACCTAGAGGACAAGGTAAGTACAGTCCTTCCTCTTCTTGGCTTCCTTTTTTGGTTGTTTTTGCTGTTGTGCATATAATGTGCAACAAAATGATTCGAGGTTATATGTTTATGAGTCAGAAGAACAGGCAATTACCAAGTGATTTTAGTGGGGCTCCAATTCAGAGTGTGAAGAAAATGGAAAAAGTGGGGGATGGGGGGCAACAATGAGCTGCTTTGGAGACTTTTCAAAGCTTCAAGTAGGTTCTTTTAAGGGCTGCTGACTTGTCAAAATTACAGCTTCAGCAGAATTTCTTTTGCAAAATAGATGAGCTTAATATTAAGTTTTAGATCATTCAAATATTAAAAAAGAAGAAAACTGGTACTTTAAGATAAATATTTGTCTAAAAAGAAGCCATTATTTTCTTTGCACTCCCTTTTGAAAGGGCAAAGTTGAGTGGAAGAGAGGAGCGCATCGACACTATGTCTCTGTCTCACATGAACAAGCACATGCACACAGTTGGCCGTTGTTGGCTGTGACCAGGATGCTGTGGGGAGAGTGGGGCTCAGTGTAACCAGGCAGTGAGGCCAGTGTTGCAGGCAGGCGAGCAGGCTGTGGAAAGAGCGTTGTACCGCAGAGACGTGCCCAGGGTGGATAAACCATGCTCACTAAGTGGGAGAAAGACTCTGCCCAGGACACAAGATGAAGGTGGAGAGGAAGCCCTCCTTTATACGCAGCAGATTCACTGACATTCCTTTACTACGGACGCTCTTTGGCCTCTTCCTCTTCCTCCTCCTTCACTTCACAGGTGGGTCCTGATATTTTCTTAATTTATCCCGAAAAAAAAAAAAAAAAAAGAGGAAAACAATTTTTGTGAGAACATGTCACAAAAGGAAACCAAACAAACTGTATTCCAGTCTAAACAAGCAAGAGAAGTAAGAATGAGTTCAGTTAGTATCATTTTTATTTTATTTATTTTTTACTTTTCTTTGTCTTTGGATGACTTTCTTAGTTTACTTTTATGTGTCACTTTAAACCCAAATCAAAATCAATATCCTAGCTCTTTTAAAGGGAAGTTATTCCAGGTTAAATTCATCTCAGATTTATTTATTTTTTCCGTTTGTGTAATGCGGGTTTGGAGCACAATGGGTTCGTTCACGGGTGCTGCTCAACACTGGGCCCCCATTTTAAGCTGAAAGGAGCCTGGAGTGGCCATTGAAGACATGTACTAAGGGAACCTAGAGGTTAAGTGTGATTATAAATAAATAAATAAATAAAGTTTTATTAAGAACTTTGACAGGGCAGGGCTTTTCTTTGTGGAAAGATTAATGTGCATTCATTTGCAAGACAAAATGCCTCTCAAAAGTCAAATGTCTAAACATTCTTAAAATGTTAGCTTTGATTTGACAATAGTGCCAGTTTATACTACCATACCAGTTTTATTAGAATAACTGGATCCTGTGTCTATCCCCAGCTTCACCACTGACAAAGAATTTCCCTCTCTAACCCTCTCTCACTCTTTTCAAGGGATGAAACTAGCCCCAACAATCATGCCCTTTGTCTTATTGCCTTGGCAACCCCTGTCAGCCAGACCAAATGGTTACCAAGGCAATGAGGCGATGCCCTGCTAACTGCCTCATTGCAAAGAATAGTGAATGGCGCAGAGTCCCTCTCTCCCTCTCTGATCTCTCCATCACTGAGGCCAACAGAAGGATGCCCCTCAAGTGTTGAGACCTCCATGTGTTCAACTACAGCTGAGTTATAGGAACCTCCACTGTGAACATTATAAGTTTGCTTTGTTCAGTTTCCACGACAGGGTTTTCCTGTGAAGGTTGAAATGCGTCTCATAAAGCCATGGCCCTGTGGGAAGTGGGGAATAATAACTGAGGAACACAACTTAGAATTAATATATCATTTGTTCACTCTAAGGCCTTTTTTCCTCTTTTTTTTTTTTTTTTTTTTTTTGGGGGGGTGGGGGTGGGGGGGGGGTGTTTTCCTGCAATATGGGTTCCTTTTACTTTTCCCTGATATGTAAAAAATCGGAAAAACCCCCATCTTAAC
>JBAMYA010000005.1:9549417-9561840 GCA_037176975.1 Arrhamphus sclerolepis
TGGAAACTTGTTTTGAATTGCCATCCTGAGTTTTTCCTCCAATGATGCTGTGTTAACCCTGTCAACACTGGTTGTGTGCAGTTTGGGTTTAAACAGACTTTTGCCATCAAGGCAAAATGCCATCATTTGTTGATGTTTAGTAGAGAGTGTAAGAAGGATGTTCTTGAAATTGAGAACATCATGCACCAAAAGTGGTGCATGATGATCCAAGATGGATGAATAATGTGCGTTCAGTGCAATTTTCTCTGAATTCACAAGACTCACGAAAAAAAGTGCACGCCTCCTCCCTTGTCCTTGTCCTGCAAGGTGATCTTGTAAGATGTGTTTTCAGTGCCCCGTGGGTCCTGAAAGTGTACACACAGTCACTGTGAATACAGGGCCAGTTAGCTCCTCCTCCGTTCCTCAGACGATAGTGCTTCAAGAGACTCTCTTGGTTTGTACAGGCAAAATTACAAAATTTGCACCTCATAGGACAACTGCAATACGAAATAAAAGACCAGTTACTTGATAAAATAGACAAATAAATACCAAAATATACATTCAACAAATATGCAGCATATAAGATCCTCTGCACACAAACTTGTCAGTCCACCAATTTATCAATTAATCAATTGATTTCTAATAATTAACGATCCACTAACAACACTAAATATAACGATAACATGCAGTACGCACTTGCTAATGCGCATATCTGTCTAGCTATGGAGCGAGACATATGGAGAGAAAATAGACTCAATAGAGGATTTGTCCATATATGGTGTGTTTAAGTGCTGGTGGAAAGCTGGGTCATCTGAATTTTCTTCCGAGTCGAGCGTTATTTCCCTTAATACTTAGTTCCCTCTAAACTTGCATTAGAGTGTGAAAAAAAATGTGGATCTGTGTACAAAGGAATATCTCAGGACACCATGGTTATAACACATTTACTTTGTAATATTCTAAAATTACTTATATGGACATACATGCATTTATGAGCTGTACAAATGTAATTTGATGCTTTAAAGCAACAATCACTGGCTGGTGGACTGGTTCTTTGGCTGGGAAAAACTGATAGTCAAATCAGGAAGCAAGAAGACGGTAATAGCAGGGCGTCATGGTGGTCTACCCTCTGAAGTAAGTACAAATTAAATCTGCATCTTTTGCTATCCAATTACAATGAGACAGCCAGTATTTCAGATCATTTCAGATAACTGTTGTTGCTTTGAAGCATCTTTACATTTGAATGGCTCACAAATTCATGTTATGTCCACAAAAGGAATATTACAAAGTAAATGTGTTATAACCATGGAATACTAAGATATTCCTTTTTACACAGATCCACTTCTTTTTCACAATTCATTACAAGTTTAAAGGGAACTAAATATCTAGGGAAATAAGGCTCGACTCAGAAGAAAGTTCAGATGACCCAGCTTTCCATAAGTATTTAAACGCACCATGTACGGACAAATCCTGTGGCGTGAAAAGTGTCTCAAAACCCCTCATGCTTATCTGTACGTAAATATAGTTTTGAGTGTATCGGATGATTCTTGCTTGGGTATTTAACGTTTTGTGTGTATAGAAAGCTTTAAAAATTCGTAATTATGATTTTGTCCATAACGTTAGCTAAATTACGGACAAAATGTTGTTCACGGATTACAAATTATGTTTTACACATATAACTACACAAAGATACACACATACAGGTTTACACACGCACAAATCAAGTAATAGCCTACACACATAGAGATATATTAAGTATATTTTCTCTCCATAGAGACATGGCGTGCTGGGCGGATATTATGGCGCTCACTCTGGCGTTCGCTATATTAACTAAGTGTTGGGGTATCTGAAGCTAACTCGTGACCCGAACTTGAGCTCGTAACTGAAAGCAAAGAATTAGCTGTGTGGCGCCTCGTATCTCAAAAACACTAAATAAATAAATAAACAAATAAAGAAGAAGAAAAAATTTGAAAATCTTGCATGTTGAGAAACTAGTAAGTCGAAGTACCATTGTATAATTAAGTATAAACTGCACACGTGAACCCCAACTTTAAGTACCATATTGAGCAAAACACTCACCTTGAGAGTAAAGAGCAGGTAAAGAGTCTCGAAGAGATGTCGGCAGCACATGGAAGCTATGTGGCTGTTGTTGGGCCCCTGCAGATTTGCATTGGAGACCCCAAGTTCTTCTTCTTTAGTTTTCGAGAATTTGTTCTGACCTCTAATGCACAGTTTTGAGGTTTGTCAACTCAAGTTATTAAGTTAGACCAACTTTAGCCAAGAAACTTGAAAAAGATAGTTGAAATAAATATGTTGATTAGTTTACAACACAACTCAAACTTTTTTGTTTAGTTAGCTGAAAAAATATGATAAGGCAAACAACTTTAAGTTTTCATTTTTAGGGTGTGCAAGCATATCTGAAAGCAGAGAAACTGTCTTTGAGTGCCACTGCTCTGACAGGTTGATGTAGACATGAATATCATTCATCTCTAAAAGAGAGGATAAATTGTATTTAAAGTAAAAAACTAGAATAGAAATCCCAGTTCTGCTTAGAAATACTGTCTACATGCATTTGAGTTTTTTTCCCTTTGTAATTAATTCATTAAATTCTCTGGGTGTTTGTATTTGCAGCTCATTGATCTGCACTGTTCTTCTGTTACTCGGTTCGTCTTCTGTTGCTGTGTGCAGGCAGAGGACCTTTGCAAAGATTCACTCATAAAATAAAGTTGTTTTTTTTTTTTCCCCCTTGGACACACTTTGTTGCTCACTGACTGTGAATTCTTGTGAAGTACTTTCTTCTGCCTCCTTGTTGTGGCACTTCACAAACCCACGTGGGCTCCCAATGGCCTCTCAGAAGACCCCTTTGCTCCTGTTGGTTTCTCTGTCCTTTTGTTCTACTCCCACCCAGCTGGCCAGATGTTCATATATAATGCAGCTGATACGGGGGAAAAAAATGTATTTTGTTACATGAGGAAAAAGTCTTTAAAAAGGAGAAATGATTGTCATCTTTGTAGATTTCTTTGGTGACAGCGTGTCAGTGGACAGCTTTCTGCTGTGGTTGCAACTTCAGATGGAAAAGGAGACAGCAGTTGTGGCTTTCAGTGTACATAGCTGTAATGTTTTCTCACTACGTCAGAGGTTTTAACACTGCAATTTAAAAAAAAAAAAAAAAAAGCCAACAAAGGTTTCATCATGCCAAACCCTCTATTCTCGCACACAGTGTCCTGAAATGTCCCTTTATCAAATTTATACTGTAGTTGTTTCCTTTCTGGATAGTTCTACCTGGTTGGTTTCACACTAATTTATTGTGTTTTTGCATCTGTGAAAGTTCAGTCATTGACAACTTAAACACTGAGTCTAAGTCCACAGCTGGAGCATTATTACATTTTCTCCTTTTGCCAATGAAATTTATTTTGTGTGTCACATTTCTAGACATTAAGTCATTTCTCCTTTCTGTCTTTCTAAAAGGCCTGAAAAAGAACAAGAAAAATCTGGAAGTGAGGGGAATGGATATATATATATATATATATATATATGACTTATCACATCTGGGACCTCTTAAAATCAACAGACATATAAAAATCTGTTTAAAATTAAGTCTTTGAAGAATATTTGTATATAATACTCAGATGATTATAAGATTATTCAATCATTTCTCTCTAAGTAATTTACGAGTTTATCTAGTTTGAATAAGACAATTGTTTAAGTCCTTATCAAAACAGAGCTGTTTTTGTATCTCCTGCAACAGGATATGGTAGACGTGGAACAACATTTACAGGCTGAATGATTCCGTAGTCTTCTCTCTTGTTTATACCTTATCTATCAGCCTCATTTCCTTCCCTGTTTGCACTCATTGTTTGCCTCCCCCTAATTTCCTGAATGCAAAGTCTCCAGAAACTGTTTGGGTGTTGGGTTAATCGTATCCAGATTTTGTGTGATTGAGCACATGGTTCTTTCATTGAGGCTTGCACAGATCAGGCAGGTCTAAAGTCTTTAAAATATAAATTGATAAAGTTTTGTGGCTGCCAGTTTGTTGGAGCTCTTTTGCAGTTGCAGAAGTTGCCTTTCATTGTAGTGAGGAGAATGGCTGAGGGGAACGCCTTTTTTTTCCATGGCCTCCAGTGTTTTGATTGTCCATTCACTGTCTCTGTTTACTAATTGGTTAGCTCTTTGGGCAGCCAGGTGTGACCAGCCCTAAATGTGACTCTGCATTCCTTTCTTTAGAGCATCTGTAATTAGCTTCAACTCAAGCATTTCTTAGTTCCATGGCTTTTTCCCCGGCTCCTTTTGTCTGTCTGTGTGTGTGTGTCTGTGTGTGTGTCTGTCTGACGTTGTCTCCAAAACTGATCTTTAATCCTTGCCCACACCTGTGCCTTTTGACAGGCCTCCCTCTTACTCCAATGCAAATATCCCCCTTATCTCCAAACAAAGTAGATCCATATATTGTTTTTAAAGGTCAGTCAGTCATTTTGGTTGCACTGACAACATAGCAAGTTGTTCTAGCTCTTTGCTGGGGGAATATATGTATATATATATATATATATATACATATGTGTGTGTGTGTACGTATATATTTGTCCTCACACAGTCTCACATTGATCCCTAATGACTCATCAGAGTGTGGCTGACCAGCAGTCCTGCTCGGCCAGCAAACAACCTTATCACTGGGTCTTTGAGGGGATTTGGAAACAGGAAGAACCCACTGCACAGGGGATAGCTACTGGTGTACTCTTTGTGTGCACATTTTTGTATGTTTGAATGCACGTATGAGCTGGTTTAGTTAGTGCAGCACTCAGAGAGATATGTGTGTTTTGGTAGTTTTTTTTTTGTTTTTTTTTTTTGTTCTTCTGCAGTTCAGCTGGTTTTAGCAACAACCAATCTGTCTTAACATAACTCTCATTTCCACGGCCATTAAACCAGGTATGTACTGTGTTTGGAATGTTGGATTACAGTGACGGAGAATGTTCACTGTAAATGGCACCCTTTGAGTGTGTGAATGAGCTTTTGTGCACCTTTTTAAAATTTTCTGGCCCACTAAAGGTAAACCAGTAAGGAAACAAGCCTCCACTCTCTCTCTCTCTCTCTCCCTCCCTCTCCCTCCTTTTTTGACAGGTCTCAGTATGTCCAGTCAAGCCACTAGTCAAGTTGCATAAATCCATACTTGTTTTTGGCCGTATGCCAGTGGTTGTTTGTTTGCAAATGCAATAAGTTCGAAGTGTAACAGAGCAATGTTAAGGAATCTGTACTCCAGTGGATTATTTATAGCCATGCTGACATTTACGCTGCTCTAGTTGAGGGAAAAAAACTGAACGCTGTGCTGTCCTTTGATTATGGTATCGTCTGCCTAATTCAAGAGTCAAAAGTTGTTCTTTTAATTCCTAAAACCCATACCTGGTGATTTTCTCAGGAGTTGAAGCCTTTAATTTTTGTATGTCAGTGGAAATGCGTTTACTACAGGATGACTCATTTTCCTAATATAGCCTTCATGTTTTTAAGGAGTAGTTGTGAATGTGTGCAGCTGCACTTTTTCAAGATTCAGTAGATCGGCCTGACTGTTATATCATTATCGTGATTACTTCAGGTAGTTAATTGAATATTTGATCAGGAAATGACTAATCTAATAGTAAGAACAGAAAACAAGTATCACTATCTTACTGGTCTTTACCTCTGAGTCATGCTGTGCTTTAATCTTGACTCATCTGCATCTTTACATCATTCCCTACCAAGTGAACTCACTTTTTTTTTTTTATTTACTGTTCCTAGAACAGACAGTTCATTACTTGCTTTCTCTGGATGTTTGGATATTAGCTGTCATTATAAGAACAGGTGTAAAACCTCCCTTAATCGCATTCCTGCTCATTTTACTCCCTTATTGTGTTTTCTTTAATCATGCGTTGAGTGTGTCTGCACAAGTGAGTCATTACACACATGTGCCAGTGCTGGTTTTCAGCCAGGCAGAAGGGAGTTTAGTCTTGTCTAAACAAACAGCTGAATCCACTGGCTTCTGTCTGGATGGGTGATGTGGACATGATGTCATGGCTGTTACTCTAGTTGCTTTGAGGCGCTATGTTGACTTTTGCAATTAAACTTCATTTTCTACTAACAGCTGCTGGAGACACGTTGGCTGAACCCTAAAGTTTTATTAAATTATGTTTTCTTAAAAATTATTATTTTGGCACCCGTGTCATTGGATGAACAGTTAGAGATATATCACGATGATCCTGATGTCTTCCTAATATTGATCCTATATTTTTAAATTTCAGCTTTAATGAAGTACATCTCTTTCCTCAACTTTTTATAGTCCGATTTGAGACAAATACCATCTTGCCACCTTACAGAAAGAGTTGACAAATTGAATTCAAGCCCATTTAAATTTAATCCGACTCACTTCACTTAAATACAGTCTAATTCAATCTAGTTCTATTTAATGTAGTGCTAGTGGTGAAGGGATCAAAATGAAGACTGAATGAATGACAAGAAATAGTCCCAAGGAGTTGGGCGAGTGCCTCCTGTCCTCACTCACCCTGCCCTGTGGTAAGTGAATACCAAAATAAAAAAGGATCCTGACATTTCAGCATTTTGATTCTTCCAGTGATCCGTCCTGTGTGTTCTCCCTCTCCGGCTGGTAAAATAGGTGAGGATGGTTTTCGACGTGTCAGGATCCCCCCACAGCATGTATGCAGTTAAGCTAAGACTTCTGCCAGTGTAGAAGGAGAATAGGTGCCTCTAATAGTGTTGGCACGAGCAGAAAAGTAAGCAGGCCTTTGCAAGGTTGACTTGATCATTTGATAATGAGCGTTATGGAAAAATGTTTCCTGTTGCCATTTGCTGCTGATGGATAGCTCAGTCCATCTATTATCTATAGCTGCTTTATCTTATTGGTCACAGAGGTCTCAGCTGTCTTCGGGCGGAAGAAGGGGACATCCTGCACAGGTAGCCAGTCCGTTGTGATGAGAACTGATGCAAAGTGACAAATTAGGAAAGAGGTGTTTTCCACCTCGACACAACATTTTACACCGTCGGCCAGTCTTTTGCAGATGACATGTCAGTATGAAACCAAAAAAGGGGGAAAAAAAAGAACAAAGGTAAAGTAATGCGGAAGGGGAAAAAAAAAATCACCTCTAGTCTAGTTTTATTTGAATGAATATTAAATTACTTGGTGGAAGTGTTTTCTAGCTCTCTACAGCCTCTTGTTCCTGCTGTAAGTAAAAACAAACAAACAAACAACAAAAGACTCTTGCGACAATGGTGTCTCACTTTATGGCTACATGTCACACATCAAGATCCAAAAAAAGTGTTAAAGGTGCTATAAAAGCAATTAACCCTCTATAGGTGCTGAGGGAGATCTGAGCTGCAAATGCAAATTAAACCACCCCCCCCACCCCCCAGTGTAATCAAAACAAACCATTTTTTTGTGGCCCTATGGGTGGGCTGGTGACCCGACCTCTCGCACCAGTGAAAAAGTGCACCCCCATGGCACTGAAGAGTACGATGTGGGAAGGAAAATTGATGGCTGAACTGACAGACATTCATTTAAAGATGTGATGAACAAAAGGCTAAAATCCCCTAATACATGTAGCCTACTGTGTGATGTTCAAATTCAAATATAATCTGCATTATTTCCTGTTGGAGAACAACTGTAAATGACTCCAGGAAGTTACAGCACCTGTTCAGGAAAGAGTGAGGCACATACACCCCCCATGAAACCACAAACTGTCGTAACACTTTGGTTTCTAAACAAAAAAAGATACACTTTTTGTATGTGCCTTCTGCCCTTTAATGGTGCCAGGGGACCTGTTCCCTTCTGTTGCCCATGTTAATGTTAAATCAAAGCAGTGGTCTGGTGGCTTTCTCTTTTCATACCTGGCATGAAGACAAAGGGAGTGTTTTTGATTTTTCTCATCAAATTCTCTGGAAGAGAGGGAGTAATTCTTCTCAGGAACTCAAACTACTCCCTGAATGTTCATGGTTGTGCAGAGTCTGTTGGGTTTGGACCCGTCGATAAAGATTGTTGCCACTGTCAGCACTATTGCTGTACCCTTGCCCTCAATAGAAAATGACAATCATTAATCAGGAAACATAATGACACAAGAGGAGGAGGAGGAGGAGATCTCATAGTCTACACTTAACCATAGAGTCACTTCCAAAAAGGCAGAGTTGGTGGAGCTACCCTGCTTCTCTGTAATTACCCAGAGAGCCCTGGGGCAAAACCATGTGGTTGACACGAATGCGTTCCTTCTTCTTTCTCTCCCTGCGTACCTCCCAGCATAGCGCCATGTGTCTGCAATATGGGAGGTCTTGAAGTCGTGGCCTCTGCATCTCCCCAAATTTGATGGTACTTGCCCGTCTGTGCGTCAGCATTGTACTCTCTTCCTTATATTTCCTGACGTTCACTGGAATATATTCTTACATCCTCTCGTTTTGACATTCTCTTTAATCAGTTCAGCTTTTGTCTTCTTATTAGCTCTGTATGGGAAAGGACTGAGGTATCTGTTTTTCACTGGCCTGTGTTTCTTCGGTCCTTCCCTCTGAATTCCCTTGAGCTGTTCACAGAGACGTAATCAATATTTATTCTGTAATTTTCCAACCAAAGGTCAAATGGTATCGCATGATTGTCTTGTGTAATACCCTTGCTTGTATTGTATGCCTGCCAGAAAGTCCTTTTCACAGACAAAAGTGGCTCTTAGACTGAAGAAGTGGTGATCATGCAAAGTAGTCTTGTTAAGAACTACAGAGCGTAAACACTTGTGAAGCTGGGTATATGGCTTTTTCCCCAGTGTGTTTACCCCCTCCCACGGTACAGGAAGTGGGACCATAGGCTTAGAGGAGACTCAGAGAGGTTATCTCTGGGCTGTTTATCTGTCTCCGAGATCCTCCGACACAAATGCTGAAAACCATCAAACTGCTACTCCTGGACAGTCTGTTCGCTTCAGATGGCTGTGTGAAAAGCGGAGGAGGGGTGTTTGGGACTGTGTCTGTCTGTGCCGTAGCTGAAGTTAAGAAGGGGGGTGGGTGTCCCATGAATAGGAAGACAGGTCTGCTGCTATGCTCTCCCCACTGTTGCAGCTTCCCAACATGCTTTGCATTTCCCCTCACAGAACTCTTTATGGCCTGGAGTTTGGTGCCAGATCTCTCACCCTCATGCCAACAGCAACAGTTATTCTTTTTTTTTTTTTTTTTTCTGGTAAATTCCTACCATCCAGTTTTTCTACTTAGACACTTAAAATAACACAGCATGTGTCCATCTTATACTGCAAATTCTGATAAGTTTGTCAGAAAACTGGGCTTTAAACTGGCTTTTATTTGACTTTGAGATTGGACAGGCCTTCAGACAATAAGAAGTATCAACAAACTGTCAGATGAGTTGCAGTGAATATAAACCCTTCTTAACTGTTAGCTGACAGTTGTTTGAACATCTTTGAACTCCACATATTGAATTATTTAAAATGTCTGGAGAAGTGCAACATTAAGTACCGCGGTGGAGGGAATATTTGTTCTAATCTGTATGAGCCATACACATAAACAGTAAGTTATTATAACGTCGCCTCATGTACCACTTCACAGTCCTCCAGGAATTCTCTGTTTATCTGTCCAGCCAGTCATCTTTCCTCCCTGGCCTCTTTCAGGATGTGAAGATATTCCGAGCGCTGATCCTTGGCGAGTTGGAAAGAGGGCAAAACCAGTACCAGGCTCTGTGCTTCATCTCTCGCCTCAACCGCAATGAGATCATCCCCAGTGAGTCCATGGCTCGTCTCAGGCAGGTATGACGCAGCAGAAGTTGTGTATTTAGCCGATTCAGTTTCAGAAAAATAAAAGGCCAGAATCGACAGACAAAGCTGTAGTTTTCATTTTCGACTTTTCAGATTTGAAGTCCTATGGTGAAAAGAAAACGTTTGCAATTCACTTCTGGGTGTCTGTTTTACTGCACTTTGTATGATGAAAGTATGACATGTTGTGCTGCATGTCGGGACACAGGCACTATATTTATTTACATTTATAGTTGCATCTTTTATTATCCATATGGGCTATCATTATTACCACATTTTCTGTTTGGCTGAAAATGATGTGATACTGTTTATTGGATGGAGGAAGAACAGAGAAAGGAGCTCTTACTGGGAAACATTTAACTGAGGCGCATTGCTAGGTACTGATGTTTGGACCCACAGAACATGGTGGATGGTGTACTGGATTACAGATACATAAATACATTTTCAACAGGTCCAAGCATAACACAAGTGCTATCTTACCAAAGTGCATCTATTAAAAAAAATACAGAGAAAAGAACACGCAGACAAAGCATAGTCTGTCCTGAAATTGTTTTCGGTGCAGATGATGCAGCCTACTTTTATTTTAAGTTTTTGTCTTGTTCGCCCCCCTTGCCAAGTTGTGTCCCCACTCTTATTTGTCTCAGATGATGATTTGTGATTTCCTCTCAGAAAAACCCTCAGGCCATCCGCTTGGCCGAGGAACGAAGAGGACTGGAGCAGTTGACGATGAGCGCAGCCGTCAACCTCAGTCGAGCCTGGCAGCTCAGCTCGCACATCCACAACATGTGTAGTGAAGCTCACGAGGCCATTTACACGAGGGAGGCAGACGTCAAATACTGGCTGGACAAAGGTGATCTACTCAAACTCACCTTGATTATCTGAGTTTGCTTTCCTCTTTTTTCTATTGTTGAAACTTGCATAAACTTTGTTTTTCTATCCCGTTCAGCACCTTCACATTAAATCTGTACACTTTGCCTCTCTGCAGCTTTAACCATCTGCCCTGTGTCCATCCCTCTTTTCTGTTCATTTTTGCAAAAAAATACCTCTTCGTATTACATTCTGTGGGTTTTAGCTTTTAAGACCAACGTAATTGTTCCCGCTGTTCACAGATTTGTTTCCCGATTCTTCCAGATTCTTGTTTCCATATCCAGATTCTTAATAGCTGCAAAAGTTCAGTTATCCAGACTGAGGAGAATCCACATGACAGCGCTATTGTACCCCGACAGCTTTGTTAAACAGAAGACAATGCTGAGGGCTGTGGTTCAGCAGGCACCATCATCTGCAGAGGGCATCATAGAAGCATCTCCTTAGCATAACAAAACCTTTCTTTCACTGCACCATCTCCCCTCTTTTTTCAGGCACTTTTTATCTGTTGTCTCCAACTCAATACGCTATATAATTGAGCGGAATCAGCAAGAAAGTGATTCACCCAACTTCTCTTGTTTTTAAATACTCCGAATCCTGATTTCAATGCTTCTGTTTGCTTTATAGGAGTGGATGGCTCCATTTTTGAAGTCCTGCCCCAGACACCAGAAGTGCCCAACTTTCAGGCCTGTCATTCAACTAAAGACTTGTGGCAGCCGTGTCTCTGCACGTACGGCCTGCGTCTGGAGTGGTACCCGTGTCTGCTGAAGTATTGCCGCAGTCGGGACACGACGGGCAAAGGCTCCACCTACAAGTGTGGCATAAAGAGCTGCAGCAAGGGCTACCATTTCACTTACTATGTTCCCCAAAAACAGCTCTGTCTATGGGACGAGGAAACCTAGCATTTTGCAGATGGTTTAACAAAACAGAAATATTTTATTTTATTTTATTTGTCTTTTGCCCTCAGCCATGTCGGTGCCTCTCAGCCCATGTTCAGTGACTCTGGACCTTGGTTTGTTTGTTTGGTGAGTGAAGCGGTCTCAGGTTGGGAGAGCTGACGTCCAGATGTGCACGCTGAAACAGAAATGTACTGGAGCTCCAAGAGAGACGGAAACATTTAAAGAAGGATAGATACAGCAAACTCTAAAACCTCTCTGGGAATAAAAGACACAAACCTGTTGGCTTCACTGTGACTTTGCCAAAATTGTCACTTTTGTGCCTTTTTTTTTCTTGTCTTGGAGGGATTATTGGAGCAGATGACCAATAACAACAGCAGTGACCTTTGCAAGAAGCTGCAGTGTGTGCAAGCTGCACGCTGCATTTCTGCTCAATTAAACACCAGCAGAGGAACAACGGTGATTCACTCTTTCTCAGAGGAGTTGGACAAACATAATGTTCTATCCTGGTTAAGGTTAGCAGAATGCTGGATTGATCTTTCTTGCAAAGTTCTGTGAGAAACTGTACATTATTATCTAAATGCTCGTTTATATCAGAATAAGCTGGCCGACAAAGACGGTGCCTCTCCAGACTATTTATTTCAGCTGCAAAGTAAAAATATAGAAGACTGTTTTTTATATAATTTGTCATAACCTCATCTTTTTTTTTTTTTTTTTCATTTTAAGGCCATCTGTCTAAATCGCAGGTTCACAGTGACAAGAAGTATTCAAAGTTGTTTCACAATATTTTTTTTTTAACTATTTAGATATTTGCTTTCTTCTCGTCCCTATGTTTTTGTTTTTTTGTGGGGGGGGGGGTCAGTGATTTACAACTTTAATGAAAATTAACTGGAGTCATTAAAGATAATCCAACGCTGAAG
>JBAMYA010000005.1:9568052-9613169 GCA_037176975.1 Arrhamphus sclerolepis
CCCCCTTCTCCAAAAAAAAACACTCCACCCCGGATTCGTTGGGGGGACGGGAGGTCAGACTTGTGTTTTTCCGGTTTGGTTGGGGGGGTAATCCCCCCCCCCCCCCCCCCCCGATTACCTGAGACGGACAAATCATGCAGTGTGAACATGGTCTTAGGGATATTGTAAATGTAATCTCAGATGAAATGAACAATAAACAACTTCATATTTAATTTACCAAATTAAACAAAAATACAGAAGCAGTTTGTGGAAAAACTCTTTAGGTCATGCCTCAGCACAGTTTAGGAACTTTAAGTGGAGCTTTGTAATATCTTGATCTTTTTTTTTTTTTAGTCATTTTATAGATTTGCTAGTCTGCATGGGATCACTGTCCTGTTAAAAGGAACCAAACTCCACAGCGCTTTAGTCAATTTTACAATCCTTTGGAGTTCATAATCAGCTGATCATGAACTTTTTGGTCCTGTGGCTCCAAAACATGCCCAAATCCTCAGCCGCTCACAACTGTGCTTGACAGTTGATATTAGGTGTTGCTCAGCAAATGTCCTGCTGTGCATTATAGCCAGACATGTCCACTTTGTTTGCTTTGTTTATGTACAACTTTGCATACTTTAGCAATGCTATCATGTTCTTTTAAGAGAGAAGAGACTTTCTTTTGGAATCCTTTCCAAAGAAGCCATAATTCTATGCTCTTCTTTTTTCTATTTGTACCATCACACACTTTAACAATTATACACAAAGAAAGCGCTATAGAGTCTGAGATTAGCATTGTACAGAAAGAACTTGGGTTGAATTTGCTGCGATATGTCTTGATTTTTTTCCCCCACTTGTTAATAATCTGTTTTACTGTAAAATAGACTCTAAATTCTTGTCTGTTGTCTTTCCTTCTTGGCACAGCTGAGTATTCAAGACCAGCAAACTACCAAACACCTCTGCTTTCATGCATGTGCTCACACCTGCACCTGGTTGCTTGTTACGCTCTTGATTCCTGTGAAAGCAGTAATGGTCTACTTGATTTTTCACATATTGCTTCTGCATTCATTATTTCCCACTTAGTGTGGTGTTTTGTTCATTTTTTTAAAAAACTCTATGACGTGTGATGTATTGTTCACATCAAGCTGTATTTCCCTAATATTAAGACCAGATAAAGTCCACATGAGTATTAAGTTCTGATATGTAAAACCTTAAAAGTGGAACAGGGTGTGCTTTCTTTCTCGGGTGTGTTTTCTCTGGCCCCATTCAGACCTCACATTACAATGCATCTTGTGAAATTCAGTCACAAATGGCCTGTGTTTTTCACGCGTTCACATTTGGGCACCAAATGTATATTGAAATATCGGATCTGATGTCTGTGTTCCATATGCAAATAAACATGCACAGAATTTTTGCTTGCAAACACCAAATGTGTTGGCATTTTTAATTGTCAAAGGCAGCAGCTGAAAATAACTAGCCTTAACTCAAAGCTGGAAATAACAAGACAAAGAGGTGCCTTTGTGCTTCAGCAAAAGGTGATGATTGCATATCAGTTAAACCTCTGAATAATGCATAAACTGAGGTGGATTAATCTGATCAATGATTATGTAAGCACTCCCACACCTCAACTACACATCCTGAATCATAATTATGGAAAATACAAAAACCGCATGAAATCTAGAGGCAAATTCACACCAATTCTTTATCCCATATGGCTTTATATGCTGCTTAACACCCATGCCCTCTTGCCCTTCCCCCTGCTCCCTCAGCTCTACCCGACCCTCTTTCCACACCCTTCCCCCCTAGCCTGTACAGTTTGTGATGCTCCCCCCAAGCCCTTATTTACAGACTCAACTGTCCTGTAAATGCTGATATGACCAGGAAATCATGGACACAAGAAAGGATTTCAAGGGTCATTGACTAAATGTAGTTCATAGAGATGTATTGAGATTGCTTTCTGTTAATATATCCTTATTTTGTCACTTCAGAAGAAAAGGTTTGATTATTTTTGAAAACGTACCGACAGATACTGTACTAACAGCTACACACAGCTGCTGTACCACCAAAAAATATACATTGTGTCAAATATTATCTGAAATACCAGTTTCATTAATACGTGCTTTTAAATAAGATTTTTTTTTCAATATTCATGACTCAACAAGTAATATGGCTGATGATGTGACTTAACTTTTTTATATCCAATATACTAAAAATATTATGTACCTCTGAAAACGTTTTCTGTGCAACAAACAAACATTACTGTAAATTGCCATTGTCCTTAGCTCTAGGCTACTGAAGGTTGGGTTTCTGCTTTAAAAAATTGATTCAAGTGTTTAAAAATGATATTCATGTATAAACTTAAAGTTTATATACACTTTACTGTTCATTTCTCTTGTCCACATTGACTGCAAGGATTTATTATGGAGGAGGAGGGACAATTAATGAAGCCAGTATGTCATTTCACATACAAGGATGTGAAACTCAGTTTAAAAAAAAAGATTGAAAACATTTTATTCATAGTGGTTTTTCAACTGCAATGATTGTTCATTCAGAAACATTTCTTCATGTGCACGTTTCAAGTTAGTTCAAGTGTTTAATGATAAAAATAAACATGAGGCTTAGTTTGGGTTCTCAGCATATTTTCTGCTGACTCTACTGTCAAGCAAACGTTTTTTAGTGACTTCCTGGTCTTTGTAAACACCCTGTTTTGTCTCTCTGTCCCACCTTTCTCTTGCAGGTCTGGTACAGCGATGTGTAATCATCCAGAAAGATGAAAATGGTTTTGGACTCACTGTCAGCGGTGACAACCCAGTGTTTGTGCAGCTTGTCAAAGAAAGTAAGGTTAAGTCTTCCGTTTAAAAGGAAGAGGAACCAGATGTTATTAAAATGACTTGGTTTTTCCTTCACAGTAGAGATACGGCCTCCTTTTTCATGTTGTGACGTCAGTCTTCCATGAGAGTTTAATGAAAACTAGCATATATAGAAGTGGTAATCTGGAAAATCACCACAAATCTTGTACTTGTGACGCCTTTGACATCGTGCTGTATTCTTTCTCGGTTGTTTGACCGTAGCTACAGCTTGTGCTATCATGCAACTTCTGAAAATGGTTTTGACAGGATGCTTATGTGGTCCATCTGAGTCTGTGGCTGTATGTAAAGGATGATATAGCCTTGTTATCGGGTCACAGAAGAGGGCCACATGGTCTGTGCAGTTGTGGAGAAAGGGGGGAAAAAAAAAAGAGGAAGGAACTTATCAAGGAATTTTGTTGCACTGTCATGCCAGTTGTGCTTTTGTTACACCCACTAAAAAGGACAAACTGCTTAGTCTTATCTAAATAAGTTATAACCCTTATTTTTGTCCTTATTCTATTTTTTTTGTAAACCAAATTGCAAAAAACTATAATATCTAGCCAAAAGTTATTTATTCAGTATTTAACATTGTTAGCTTTTCTGATAACAGCCATATCTAAGGATTCAATCACATGAAGATAAATAATGGTCACAAGTTATTAGACAACATGACATTTTGTAAAATTTCCCCCTTTTGTTATAAGCCTGTAACCCCTTAAGTTGGTTTTGTTTACAAACTCTGGATATTCACTGCTGACTGTAGTCAGACATGGCTCTTCTAATAACCTGTCTCATGCATAAATCCCTTTGTCTGGGGTGGAGCTGTTAAACAGGTCCTTGTATTATAACCACTGTTATGGTTTTTCAAAATAGCCACTTTGCCACATCTGGTTTGGCAAGGCAATGTAGTATCTTTTTATTTGTGCTGAAATATGAACAACTTCATCATGGAGCCAAATGGCTTTTTTTTTAACCTCCCACCACTCCCCCATAAAATCAGTTTAATTCTTCCATCAGTTGTATTTCCCTGCCCTTTGTTTTGTCTTCCACCAATGTGCTTCTTCCTTTGTGTTTTCCAGATGGGGCTGCTATGCGGGCAGGTGTTCAGACAGGAGACCGAATCATCAAGGTAATGCATTCACCTGCTTCCATTTCTTTGAACTGCTACACCTCAGACTATTAGGTACGCCTTGCTAGTACTAGGCTGGGCCCACTTTTGTGGCATAGCCTTAACAAGGTGTTAGAAACATTCCTCTGAGATTTTGGTCCATATTGACATAATAGCATCACGTAGGAGCTGCATATTTGTCAGCCACTCATCTCCCATTCCCCACCACATCCCAAAGATGCTCTATTGGATTGAGGTCTGGTGACTGTGGATGCTATTGTAGTACAGTGAACTCATTGTCATGCTCAAGAAACCAGTTTGAGATGATTTGAACATTGTGACATGGTGCATTATCCTGCTGGAAGTAGCAGGAAGTAGTATTTATTCAGAAAATATGTTCACTGTGGTCATAAAGGGATGGACATGATAGGCAACAATATCATCATGGTGATTATCATCCACAGCAGTATACAACCCTCAGCCTGAATTATGGCCTGATTAGTCCATGACACACCAGAAAATGTTTTTCCAGTCTTCTGTTGTCCAGTTTCAGTGAGCCTGTGCAAATTGTAGCCTTAGTTTCCTGTTCTTGGCGAACAGGAGTGACACCCGTTGTGGCTTCTGCTGCTGTAGTCCATCAAGGTTCAACATGTTGTGTGTTCAGAGATGGTATTCTGCATACCTTGGTTGTAACAAGTGGTTATTTGAGTTAGTGTTGCCTTACTGTCATCTTGAACCAACCTGCCCATTTTGATCTGACATCAACAAGTTATTTTTGTCAGTCATCTTTTTGTGCATGAAAATCCCAGTAGACAAACCACTCTGACACCAACAGCCATACCATGTTCAGTCACTTAAATCCTCTTTTTTTTCCACATTATGATGCTTGGTTTGAACTCCAGCAAGTATTCTTGATCATGTCTACATATTTAAATTCATTGAGGTGCTACCATGTGATTGGCTTTTCATCTGTTTGTGTCAACAATCAATTGAACAGGTGTACTTAATAAGGTGTGAAGTGTAACTATTTTGTGCTGCTGATATAGAGGCTGTATTCTGCCATCTTCTGGTCAGTCAGTATTTCTACATTTTGTTAACCATCTAAAGATACAATGTATTGTCGTAGTCTTAAATACTGTGTTTTGCATATGTATTTATCTTTTTAATTGTCATATTTGTTGTGTTTCAGGTGAATGGGACCCTAGTTACACATTCTAATCACACTGAAGTGGTGAAACTTATCAAATGTTAGTTTCCATTTATATTTTACCACAAGCTACAATGCTAAAATAAACTTGATGGTAAGACTACTTAACCTTTTTGATGTTTTATTGTAGCGGGCTCCTATGTGGCCCTCACTGTGTTGGGGCGCCCTCCAGGGCTGGCCCAGATCCCTTTGCCAGAAGGAGAGTCTGACATGTTGGGTGTTAGCTTATCTTCTCCAAGCTCTCCAGTAGCGGAACGGCCATACAGTCCTCAGGACCGCCTCTCCTCCTCGCAACTACCATGGGTACTAAAGAAATACAGTTATATTTGTTCTCTCTGACGCCAGCAAACATTTCTTCTCTGTTCATCCTCCTCCTGTTCGTATTTGGAAGTTTCTCTTGGCTTATCTTTTTTCTCCTTTTTAAAAGAGCAGTCATTATTGTGGTGACCTTTCTGTGTGATCTCCTCTTTCTAAGTTTCTGTGTGGTTAAATGACTTGTTCAAAACCAATATTGTAGAATTTTAAGACACTGTGCTCTTCATCTTTCTTTTTTTTTGCACCCCCCCAGGATGAAAACAGCATTGTCTGCAACCAGAAACCAGACATCTTGCAAAAGATGTCCTCAAAAGAGCAGCAGGAGCTGCAGGTTAGCACAACAATGACCATTACATTCTGTCTCCTATTGTTATACTGCTTTACTTGGAGGTTCCAGCAGAAGTCAGCCACTGAGCCTCGCTTATGTCATGTCCTGTATATGAATTTAAAAGAATGCTGTGATATTGTTGTTTAAAAACATAGGATACAATTTTAATCTTTAAATAGAACATTGTTTTGTGTCCCTGGGCAAAGTAGCATGTCCACTTTATAAACTTCTGTTTTCATCTAGTCTTATCAAAGGGAAGTGTTTTCTTAAACATTCAGTGTTGCAAACCAGATTCTACAAAAGACAGGTTTTATTTACCTGATGGTAAAATAATGTCAGGAACCTGGTGCTCTTGTGCTTGTTTTGATTGTTGTCTCGTGTCTAGGCCATGAAGGAGGAGTACAGCAGGAACCCCTCCTCCAAACTACTGAAAGACATCCAGGAAGCTAAAAAACACATTCCTCAGCTGCAGGGTCAGCTCTTAAAGGCCACTGGGACAACACAGGTACTAACTTGAAAAATTTGCTTACAGAACAAGAAAGCCACAGACACAAATTACTGAAAGCATCCAAGCAATTTTTGCGTTGAGCATTAGAAGATCATTCCAGACAAACATTAATCCTAATCCCATTCAGAGGATTATGCTCTCTCTGTGGGAAGTCACTCTTTTGTGTCTGCATAACATCTTATTTTACATGGCTCTTGTGTTGTCTACAACATATTGGTCTGAATGTGTATTTAAAAAAGGTTACACGGTATATTCATAGAATACTGATAAATTAATGAATGTAATTGTATTTAACAATATCTGGACTGTTTGTTCAAAGCATGCGCAGTTACTGGAACACATTGTAAACAAGTTCTGCTGTTTATAGTATTTATTTTATATTTTGTTTTATTGTTTTATTTATTTATTTGCATCAATCCTCAGGAGGCTATTCCAGGTGGTGATGCAGATGACGGTAACATATTGGAGACAGAGCACACACTTCCCCCTAAAGAAAACCACAGCACAGACCTGTCGTGGAATAGCACTCCTGTAAGTGATTACACACCAAAAAGAAAACAGTTTAAAAATCATTTTTAACTATTGATCATCGTCATGAATCGGCATTGCTTAGTTATTGTTTATAGTTTTACACCGAGCCAACGATGTGCATCCATGACAGCTGTGGACTGTGCACCGTAGCTTCAGTCATATGCTGACGTGCACCACTCCTGAAATGTAACAACGCATCAGGTTGGCATGGCCAGTAACAAATGTGATCGGTATGCTCGATAGGGTTAAATCTCAAGATAAGATATGTCTGTTTTGCTTCTCTGCTGCATCTGAGGTACATAAAGGAAGTAAGCAAAGGGAAACTCAACGCTGCAGCTATTGCATTATAGAAAAGAACCTGCACCACCATCTAGTGTTTTGTGGCATCATTACAGAGTGACTGCAAAAACAGCGAACCAGTAAAAATGCCAACTAGGTAGGGCCTGTATATAGGTCACATGCATAGTTGCTTTGTAAAAGCCGTAAATCAGGCTTTACTTTTGGGCTTTTTTGGATCTACATAACACAACCACAGACAGTGTTACATGCTTTTATCATAACTGCATTCAAATGAATGATAAACTATAGAAAGTATATTATAAAATATATAACCCTAGTTATTCCATTTGTTGGGATTCTCTTGGAGTCTGATGTTGAATAAAAAAAACTTTCCAGATATCTCGGGCATTTGGGTCCGGATCGTCAGACAGCCAGTGTCTGAGAGAGTCATACTGCCCCAGCCCAAAGAGCACACCCAGGAACAGTATCAACTCCTGCCACTCCCCAGAGACAGAGGATACCACTGACCTGGTATCTAAACTTTTACTAAATACTCTAATATTTATTTTGCACTATTTTCAAGCATATGCTAATATCTGACCAAAAATCTGTGAGTGAAGGTATGTCCAGGTGAAAGACTTTGCTAAAGTGAATAAAGTAAATGTGCTTTGTTACTGTTGCTTCTTTTCCACAGAACTCTCTGTCTCCCACTACCGTCGGCAGTCCCTCCTCCTCTCGCCTTGTCTCACAAATCATTGGAGCTGAAGACGACTATTTTGATTCGGACCATGAGCAGGTAATTTATTTATTCATTCTTTTCAGCAGACATTAGCAACCACAGTATCAGAGGAAGTAAATTCAGTCAGATGATGATGCCAATGAAAATGATTTACTGATTGTGTTTCAGACAAATGGCCAGTGTAACAGCTTTAACAGTATTGAGCAACTCAAGTCTCGCCCCGCCCACCTCGCAGCCTTTCTGCATCATGTCATCTCTCAGTTTGACCCTGCTCCTGTGGTAAGACCCTTTGTTAGCACTTTAATAACATATGCATTACTAACATATTTTTAATGCATCTTAGCATTTTTACAACTGATTCTCTTGTTTAGAAATAAACATTATTTTCTGTTTTTAGCTCTGCTACCTCTATGCTGACATATTTAAGCAGACCAACTCCAAAGAGACCAGACGGGTGTTCATGGACCTTCACTCCTTCTTTATGGACCGGGGAGCAGTAAGTCTATGTTTATAAAGTAAAACACTTATGTATTGTTCAAACGACACACAGTTAACACTAATAAGACTTTAACTAGTTTAACATTTTGAACTTTACATCACTCTCATTCTATTTACAAAACAGCACTAGATAGACCAAGGGACACTGAATCCTCAGAAAACTGTTTTATGTCTTTAAATCCTGAACAAACTCCATGCAGAAGTACTATTAATGGCAAAATATGTAATGATCCTCATAGACGGAGGTGATATTTTCAAACTTAACAGCAAAAATCAGTTGCATTTGCATGTTAAAGCAAAGTGATATTGCAGTTCACAGGCTTTGTACTAATTAAAGAGATTATATAAATTTGTTTATCTTGACTCATGGAGATACTATGGGTATAGATCCCTAACTGATCCAATAAAACTCACCTCAAGCATATTAATCACATTTTCCCCCCAAATCCGTTTTTGAGGTATAAATCTATTTCATTTTTGTTGCAGAATTTAAAAGTTCCTGTCCCTGAATCTGTGTCTGCTGATCTTGGTAAGTATGTTCTACTGTTTTATCTTTTCATGTGGGGTTTTTGACAGTTTTTTTCTTCTTTTTTTTAATCATTGTACCTTGTATTGATCTACCGTAGCCATTTGAGTATCCCTTGATACTTGGTGTATAGCATGTGTGTGTTTCATCTGTTTTCAGATCGGCGACGGACAGAGCTAATTCCAGAGGAAATAAACAGACAGCATGTTCAAACACTGCAAGACTCTCTGCTCCCTGAGATTCAGAAGAACCTCGAGGACTTCAGGTAAATTTGGTGATTCACTGTTCATTTTTTTTTTTTTCTTCTAGTGACTTCGGATTAATTCCTGAACCTCCCCATACCCCACACCCCCACCCCACCCCACGAGAAAAAGTATGAAATTTTGTTTCATAATTTTTTATCTTTGCAGTTTCATACTTTTTCTGCTTACCAGCAATGTGCTTTCTACTGATTTATCAGTTTGTCCAAATTTATGTAATATTGATCAACATAAAAAGAAGTTATCATTATGGATGGGTCGGGAGACTTTTTGTGTTCCACAGTGCACATAAACAGTACTATCTCCCCTCTGCTCCTTGCTTTAGAATTGCAGTTAAATTTAACTTCCCTTAAAAAATATCCCTCTTCTCAGAATGCGCAAGTGTCAGTGTCAAGCCAACTTTTACTGCCAGGGTAGCCAAAGCAATGATAGCTTTGCTTGCTCTTAGGCTGGTTTAAGTAATTGCAACAGCTTTTTTCCCTAAACATATTAAAGAATTCTTAAAGAGTTTATAATTTGTCATTTTGAGGCAACTTAGTCTCTTAAATCCCATCAATAATTTTAAAGTAAATTACTATGCCATGATAATGCATATGTAAACTATGTTTTATTTTTTATTTTTGGTTTGGATGACACACAAGCCTCAATGACAGACAGGTAGTCTTAGTATTCATATGAAGTGATTGAGCATATTTTTTAGTTTTTCTATATAATCTACACAGTTCTCTATTAAGAGAGTATTTTTACTTCCAAAGATTGGCAATGAAATGTGCAGCCCGTTTGACATCTAAGTAGACAGCTGCAGTCAGGCTGCAGCATATGTGTGACACCTTCCATCATCTGTGCAAATCAATTTCGACCTTATTGACCTGATGTCAGATCACCTGATTGTTGTATAAAATGTAGGCAGAAGCGCAGTATGGGCCTAACAGTGGCTGAAGTGGAGCTGGCCAGACTGGACCAAGAGAGAGTCAGAGACCGGGTCACTCTGGAGAGGGAACGGTCATATGCTGAAAACATCATCACCAAGATCGACGATGTCTTGTAAGGAGGAGATGCAGTCACACACACACAGATTTATTCCACATTCAAGCAAGAAGAGTTTGATTGCAAAGACATTTTTTGATTCAATGTTTATATCTATTGCTAGACACTCAGTTTTTCTCTTTGTTTTTTGTTTTTTTCTCAGATTATCCACACAAACCACAGAGGAAGATAAATGGTAAGAAAATGGATGTTCTCACATTAGGTTGATACAACACAAGAGCATTTATAAACAATTAAAGGGAATTTTGTTGGGGTTCAACATTTCCCATCTCTGAACCAGTTGTTGCCCCAATGCTTATCTTATTTAAAACTAACATTAAAAGTTGTCCTAATTGAATTATGGATTATGCCAGTAGTAATTAACTAAGTTATGGGTTTAAACTAAAGTCAATAAGATTTTGAGCTTGTGAATTAATGTACACCAGTGGTGGACAACCAGTCTGAGACCATGCAATCAAATTTTAACTATGGAACTGTGAAGGACCACAAAATAATTGAATAAATAAAAAAAATTCTACTACTAAATAAATTTAAAAAAAACAGTCTCTTAAAAAATTCTTGTGTTCATATTTTCACTCAGCTTTTAGAATTTCACTCTTTTGCTAAAGGGTGACGACTAACTTGCTTGCATGCGGAAAAGAATGGTTTGTTCCGTACCTGCTCCCTCCAGATGATTGGTTTGCATGCTTGTGGCTCAGAAGCAGTGGTAAAGATATACACAATTACAAGTGGCAAAATTGATCTTATATTTAATTTAGTATTCATTTTGTCTAAAATTCTGCATTTTACTCATTAAAAGAAGGACGAAAGACAAACTTTTATGTGAGATAATGAGCCACATTCCTAATGACTAAGAGCCATATGCAGCTCCAGAGCCACGGTTGGCCACGCTTGATGGAAACGTATGCTTGTTTGTAGTTGTAAATCAGGCATTTTCACTCCTTTTATATTTATATAAATTTAAGTTTGTGCATGTATAAGATACCTGTATTGTAAACTATTACACATAGAATTGCTTTTGTGAATATCTATTCACAGAAGCAAAGCAGAGAAGTACATGTTAATGTTGATCTTGTCTTTACATCTCAGTTTCAAATCGAATTGTCTAATCAGAGCAGCGACTATGCTGAGTTCCTCCCAAATGACTGAACTTTTCACCCTGTCTCTATGGGACAATCCAGCTTCCTTATAGAGGAATATTATTTCAGCTGCTTAAATCTCCAATCTCATTCTTTGGTCACCTCATTCTTCCCCTATGGATATACTGGTACCATGTATAGATATACTGGTGTCTGTTCATCTCCTGGTCCATTCTTCCCTCACTTGCGTACAATACCCTAAGAAACCTCACACATCATGAAACCATCTGCCTTTTGATTCGATAAGTTTGATTTGTCACTGTATGATCAGTTTGAGATATAAAGACAAGGTCACAAAATGCACTTGTAATTTTAGAGTAGCAGGAAGTGTGCACAAGCTTGGATTTCTCTGGCAGATTTATTTGAAAGGGTGACAAAGCCTGATTTACGATAAGAAACTCTGGAAACATTTGTGAACCTTAATTTACAAGTTTAAAGTCTCATTGACTTTTACTTTACCCCATAAATCATCTTTGCTGTTTTACCAAATAATACTGACACATACATTTGTGCTGTTCAAGGTTTTTCTGTTTCCCCCACCATTTACAATTTAAGCACCCAGGCAGTCTTAAAGAAAACATGTAATTTATGCAGTATGTATATATTAAATAATTCATAAGTGTGACTGATTGAGACAGTCTTGTTAGAAATGCCATATGGTCATAACACAGCACAGATGGTTTGTGCAGAACTTGTATGAGAACGACTGGTATGACATATGGTCCAAATTACAATAATGGACACTTGTGCTCTTCAGATTCCAGCATTGCCTTGTTTAGTTTTTTTTTTTTAAGAAACAAAACTCAATTGTTGACACTTTTCATTTAGCACTACAATGCAGTATGTTATTTATGCATACATGAAGCACCTTGGTGTGAGGGTCAAGGAACCTCGCGGTTTGGAGTCTAAACGGGTTCGGATCAGCTTTATTACTAAAATGAAGGTAATGTATACATTACTGTCAGCGTGAACTTTTTTCCTCTCTTTTTTTTAGTATTTTATCAGCTACATAACACTTTGTCTTCCTTTGATGAACTTCAGAAAAGCAGCAAAACAGAAAAGGAAGGAGATGAGAAAGTGAAAAAAAACAGGTTTCAAAGTATTCTTGGACCACAGCGTTGGCCCAGCCGCATTGAAGCAGCTTCAGGTAGTTGAAGAGGTTTCAATTAATCAAAATACCATGGGTACAGCTAAAGCTTTTTACAACCACTACAGACCACTTCTCTCTGTTTGTAGTGGTTAAAGCTGTGGAGAGTCGTCCTCGGCCTCAGAAACAGTTGTCTCAACCTGCACTGGGGACAAGTGACCACATGGAAGCTGGTCGTCTTAGGGGCAGCCAGTCCAGTGAAGGCCCTGAACTCATGCACTCTTTGTCTGTGAACACCTCATCTCCAAGCAACGTCACCAACAGCTCTGACACAAGCCGAGACACTGATATTGGTGAGTTACAAAATCAATGAATGAATTAGATTAGAAATTTTAAAAAAAATCAGTGGGGGTTCTGTTGAGGGAGGGTTCCCAAGCTGTAAAGCTTGGTTTATGGTTCCCTGTTAAATCAAAGCCAGTTTAAGCAATCATCACTGCCGTGATCATTTGTAACTGTTTAGCAGTTGCATGTACAGTTTAGTCAATCTACTCCTATAGCTTGACCGCCATTTAAATGGATTGTGTTCTTTGTCCAAATATTCACACATGAAGAAATAGTGGCTACCCCTGTACTTCAGAGCATAACGCCTCAGGAGGCAGCATTTGCAATCATCCAGGCTTTTCAGATCTGTCTCTTTCCAGTCTTAACTGCACCAGTGGCTTCCCCCAGGCAAGTAGACAGGAGCACTACTCAAACTCAATTTCATTTCAAGAAGAATCGTTGGTTTATCTGAAAAATGTCAGAATAACTTTAAATATTTTAAATGAGATGTATGCTTTTTTTTAAAATATACTTTTTTTTTTTGTTGTATTTTTTTCCTCCTTGGTATTGATCTGTATGAGCTTCTTCCAGTACTTCTGGGTCAAAGCCAAAGTGTGGAACGTGTAGCCCAGGCTCAGTCTGTTTGAACATTTATATGCAGAAATCAGCTTGACTCATTTACTGCGTGTGCTCGTCTGACAGAGTTTAGTTTCATTAATTTCAGTCAGATTAATGCAATATATGTATATATATAAATATATGGGTTTTTTTTGTAACATCATGCGAACATACACATGACACAGACACACTCATACATGAGTGTGTCTGTGTCAGCTAGAGATAGACACTCATTGGTTGCAGGGTGTATAGGCCTGTTTTGTGCTTACCTCAATAAATATCCAGTCCCTTTTACTCAAGTTACTGCACCACTAAATAGAAGAAAGACCTGGAAAGTGATGCTGTAGATTTGGGTCTTTATTTTTAATTGTTTGAAATGAGAAAACAACATGTACTTGTAAACAGAATACTGCTATGCGTGTCCCAGCACTATGATCCAGTTGTAGCAGTGGACATTCTACATTTTTGTTTCATTTAGTTATCAAGCTTAAAGAAGTATAAAGTTACAACAAAGTATATCACACAGACCAATCACATCTGTTATGGTCGATGTGGTTGTGGCATTTAGTTACTTTATATAATGAAAACAAAAGTTTAATGTTAAATGTATTTTTTTAAACCAAATATATAAACACACACAGACATCTCAGAGATGTATATGTGCTTACGTATTAGCTTATCTGTTTGCATTAGAGCTTGTAGTATCCTGCAGTGTCTTTCGGTATGGGCGTATTTAGAAAACTCTTTTTTCTTTTTTAGTCCTGTCTGCAGGACCTGTAGGGTCCACATCTACCCATTGCTTAATTCAAACACTCATTTGCTACCTCATGGCTGTCGTAAACTCCAGCAGTGTTATCTTTACTGCTCAGCTTTGAGCACAATATGCTAATATCAGAAAAGCCCAAGTCCTTTGTTTTTTCTCTCTTTCTTTATAGAATTTACTTGTGTGTATGATATGATGCTATGAAGAAGCACAAAAAAATTGACCTAAATATTGTAAGTGGCATTGTGTGAAGTACTTAAAAACAATTAAATATAGTAGAAAACAGTGGGAAGCACGCAGTATTGAGGAGGAAAGTTAAGAGATGAGCCAAGATGAGTTACTCAGGACAGGGACATGAGAAGATGAAAGTTTTGCCATCTAATATCTAAGCCTTGGGTCTGCATTCCATTTGCGGCATGCCTGCCATTAATCACAGTACTCCAGTCAGTGGGAGCTGTCCCACCAGACGTGCAGTGTTTCAGAACACAAGGGTGGCATAGAAGCCGAAGATTGATTTTCTAAATAAAAACACCGTGAGCAAACTCTGACTTGCACATTGACGTTATGTCATAATCTGTGGAGGAAGGCAAACAATTTAGTGAGTCTAAGATGAGATGTCAGTCACGTTTTAGAAGTTGAAAAGCACGTTTGTTGACACCACCCAACCTTTTTCCAAGGATAATAGCAGAAAGGACAAAACATGACAAGAATTGGCCACAGTTTTTGGGGTGAAAGTGAATATTACCTTATTATGTTGTTTTCCTGGACTTATTAGAAGGATCAAGAACAATGTGCAGATTACCATGTGGCATTCTCAAACAATCTTGAAACTTTGGGATTCCATGCTTGGTGGGTCCAAGAGATCACAATTCAAACCTCAAGCAAAAGAAGTAGAGTCCATGGTTTTAATTTAGAATCTGCATGAATTTAATTTTCAGGGATAACTGAAGCAAGCTTTATTTATCTGTCAGGTGGGACTCCAACATCGGGCACCTCCAGGCTGAGTGACGGTCTTCAGTCTGACCCGTTGGATGTGTTGCCATATCCTCATTCGCAGTTGGACCTTTATAGCCTGGACCAGTTACAAGAGGATGACAGAGAAAGTGACAGGTGCATTTGCACTCACATTTGTTCTTCCAGGAATTATTTATTTATTTATTACTAATTTTGGCATTTACATTCTTAGAGTTCACGAAGGAACGCCAAAGGTCATCAGAAGGTGCGTGAAGTCATCATTTTAATTTTGGTACCCGAAGAAATTCTAGCCTGGTCCTCACCAGACTCTGCACTTCATTTCATTCCTGCAAAGAGTCTGGTCACCCTCCATTGTCAAACGTTTACTTCCTGGTGGGCAGGGTGATTTTCTGAAGCTTCAAATAATTGGTCATCCGGTAAATCAATCACTAACGTTTAGAGATGACAGCACAACCGTCTCGTACTTCCGCTGTAAACACAATCCTCCATACCAGAGAATATTCAATTCAGAGCTACTACATTATTTCCGTTCAAAAAATTAACTAAACACTCATCTTGTTGTAGCTTTAAGTTGCTGATACCGGCGATCTTCTCCAAGACAGAGCAAATATCCTCCCATATATGCATTTCTGCAGCCATTGTCGTTTTTTATAGGACTCAACTGAACAACTGACGCAGTGGCCACGCCCTTCTGTTTGTTGATTGGTCAGTCGTTTTTTGATTGGGAGTAAACCAAAAACAACTGAGTTTTCCCAGACTATGCAGTGAAGTGAAATAAAATGGAACGAAATTACTAGTCTGGTGAGGACCAGGCTAAAGAAATCCTCCCACACCCACACACACACACACAAAAAAGAAGATGAGGAAAGGAAAAAAAAAATGCTTTGACACAAGTGAAAAGGTTCCTTTCTGCTCCCCTAGACTTGAAGGATTGAGTGCTGCCGATGTCCAGAGTGAGGACGACCAAGGGACAGACTCTGAGCATGACCCCCCAAATTGGCAGCAGCTGGTAGGACGAGAAGTCCTTGCGGGTCTAAGACCTCATGAAATCAAGAGACAGGAGGTTCTGTATGGTGAGGATCCAGCTCTGTAAAAAAAATAATAATAATACAACAATAAGCACTGTAAAACAGGTTTCCTCAAAATTTGTTGTAAAGAGCTACATTATTAAAGACAGTAGTATGTTAAAGAGGAGGAAGAAATATGCAGAAGAGCAATAGCTGAAATTCAGAAGTCCATATATCATAGGTTGTGAAAATCATCTGTCATCTTGGAAGAACACCCTTTGTTGTGTTTGCAGAGCTGTTTTATACAGAGCGTGCACATGTGCGGATGCTGAGGGTTTTGGACAATGTGTTCTACCAGAAGCTTTCTAAAGATGCCATTCTTCCTCCTGCTGACATCAAGAACATCTTCACCAACCTGGAAGAGGTTCTTCAACTGCACGGTACACATACATCCCAGAATCTATCAGATATTCTCATTAATGGATGACTCCTCTTGAACCATGGAGGATGTGGAATTCGCCTTAAAATGATGGTGGTTGTTTTAAAAACAAAGATTGAAGAAAAGATAAACTAATAGAGTTTTTTTTTTATTTCTTTTAACTTGCACTTATACACAGACACCCTAACTGTTTATTGTTGCATCTGCATTAAATTTCAGTTTCAATACTTGAGCAAATGACAACTGTTCGAAAGAGAAACGAGTCTTCAGTAATTGATCAGATTGGAGATGACTTGCTTTCCTGGGTGAGTACAAGATCAATCCAAAATAGTATTTCTCAAATGTTTTTTTATTTTTTATATGATAAATCAATATCAGGAATGTGTTAGGAAGACATATTGTGCTCATAAAAACGAAACTGATGGCATCGAATTGATTTAACACATTATTTGCACTTTAATATTTTATAAATGACAGAGTAAATAGAAATTGTGACGGGAGGAAAAACTTAACTTGAGATAACAGAACATTTAGTCTTTTCAGTAGCAAATTTTATCACAGTTGAAAGAAGTACGAAAAAAGCTAGCTTGTTCCCTAATATACGTGCGTGTCAGAAGATGCCCCAGATTTGGGTGACATCTGTGCATCTCCATGCTATGCATGATATATTTGATGTGAGGTAGCCATATAACTACTGGCAGCTTAGTCTAAAACCTCACTATGGGGGATAAGTAGGGTATGTGGTCCCCTGAGGGTCTGAGCGCTGATCTTCCTCTGCCGAAAGGATATAAGCCTGGCCCCCTTCTGGGAGTTAGCTACTCATTATAATGGTAAATGCAAGAGATTTCCATGCCAAATAACCCCTGAACCAGAGTGACTGACCGTCAGAGAATCTATATTCTCTTTTCCCGGATCTTTCCCGGTCAATACAGTTCAGCGGTGGAGAAGAAGAGAAGATCAAACAGGCAGTGGGAACGTTTTGCAGCAACCAGCCTTTTGCTCTGGAGATCATCAAGACACGGCAGAAAAAAGACGCAAGGTTCACGTCTTTCATCCAGGTACTCACATTATTCTCATATTGTAAAGAGAGAGATTTCCAGCCTTAGCATTTGAGGAAATATTTGATGTATATGTACTAAGTAAATACTCATGTACATAATAGTAAAATGTAGTAAATCCTCAGAATGTCAAAGGGTGAAATTTGAATTTTTAACTCTATCAACTAGATTGAAACTCAAACTATACTTGTCATTATTTATAAAGTACTTGAGAAGTTCTAAAATTCCAAATAAACAAAATAAAAAACATACACTGAAAGATGTTTTAGAAGGCATTTCAGGCGTTATGTAGTCATTTATTTCCTACAAACACATTAAAGTGTGCAGAAGTGCAGGATTGTCATGATATTTGTAATTAAAAACAAGTTTTCTTCTCTGTTGGCGGCATGTACAGTACATGTACATGGACTCATACATTCCTCTTTTGCAGCCACGCCTTTGTAATTACTGCAAAATATGATTTTGTATCATCTTGTTAAAACAGGCATAAACCTTCAATGAAAGTACAGAGAAGAATTATGACCTTCTCCTTCGGGGCCTCCTTGGGGGGATCTTAAGGAGTTCAGCCCTTATTTAACCAGGGCAAGACTCTCACCCAGCTCTCATCGTGAGAGCGTGGTTTGCATTTCTGGTAGTAAGCCTTGTTTCTGGTGGATGCTGCTCTCCACCAGAGTTGCTCCCTTTTTACTGGTTTTGCTATTTATTTGACATCATTTTAAGGTTATAATTTCCTATAGTAGTGCTAAGGGGCTGGACGTTTCCAATTTGTTTAGTCTAGCTTTTTAAAGATGATTTTGTTGCTTTTTAAAGATGATTTTGGTTTTATCAAGCAGAGACCTTTGCAGGCTCAAGAGTGATTTTCAGATTTGGTTTAATAAGCTTGAAGGACCCAGGATGAGAATTAGCACCTCTAATTATAAGGATAATTCTCAGACAGGAACATGTGGCTTAATCATTTAAGAACTGAGAGCACATATTTGCCTCAAGGCATTTTTCACTTCTTTTTTTTTTCTTTTCATAGGTTGCCATTGGTATATCTCCAATGAAAATGTATGTGACATGCTTTAGTCAACATACTCCACACTTACATAAGCTCTCTGTTCTACCATGCCTTTCCTGCTCTGCTTGTAGCAGCTGATTTTACTGCTGGTTGGACTCCACCGCCTTCTTCCATTGGATGTACTGCTTTTGAAATCTTTGTTTCACCTGTGTGCGTCTCAATTCTAAGATACAACAAATTCAGTATAATGTAAAGTTGAATCAGGAGGAAGGTGAGGCCCCTTCAAATCTGAACTGTTCAGCAAATGAGAAACTTTGAATCCTAGACAGTCCTAAACAAAGTGGCAGGTGTCTTCAAACACCTGGAAAAGTATAGTTTAAGTACGTTGGGGTCTTGGTAGTGGGAGGCAAAAAAAAAAGGTTGGTCTGGTGTCCACTGTGATGCAGATGATTTACCTGTCTTGTGTAGTGAAGAGGAAGTGAAAACTGTCCAGTTACTAGTTACCAGCTCATGTTTAAACCATCACCTGGAGTCAAAAGTGATGGATGGATGAAATGTGCTGCGAGCCTAAAGGTAAAAATAGGTGTACATTAACACGTGAACATAAGTTCACAGCAAAACACAACATATCTTGAGTTCATAATGTCTGAAATAAAAATAATGAAATGAAAATCAAACAAATTGTGAGGATCACTGCTGTTTTCAATTTGAGTTCTTAACACAACTGCTTTTTTTCTGATTTAGGGTTTAATTTCGAGATATATTTTTGTTGCTAAGGCACATCCCAACTTTTGTTTACTTGCAGGAGGCAGAGAGTAACCCACTGTGCCGCCGACTGCAGCTTAAAGACATAATTCCCGTGGAGATGCTACGGCTCACCAAGTACCCCCTGCTACTAGACAACATCGTCAAGTACACAGGTGCTGTCATGCTGCCTTACCGATATAACCTCACATTTTACCACAGTTCACTGGGATTTGTTCACGTTTTAATCATTAACACTCAAAACATATTGTGAACTAACCCAACACTTCAGCATGACAAATGACTGTAGAAACTAATAATGTGACAAGTCAGCTACAACTAACAATTATTGTCATTCATGACTAATGTCCTAATTATTCTCTTGATCAATCAGTTGTGTGGTAACATTTCAGGCAACCCGGAAAGTGGTAACACAGGTCTCCAGGGTCAGGCTGTACATATCACTTTTCTGACCTACTTATGAAGAAAAATGAAAGCTGCAAACTTCCATTAAAAGTTTTTGTTGTTGTTGTTTTAAAAGCATACAGCTTAGATTTTATTGAAATGCTTTATTATCTCTGCAGTCTTCTGTATTATGGAGGAAAAATAGCTGTATTGCTTAGTGCACCAAAAGGGCATAAAATACGTGGTTTCAATATTAGATAAAAATTTAAATGGCCAGTTCCTAAGTTTGGCTCCGTAACTGCGGCACCCCTGCGTGTAACTGCTTTGTGTTCCCTTTTATACCCGAATCATCTATATCCCATTAAGGAGTGATTTCTCAGTGGTACATAATTTGTATCCATATTGTAAACAACAGTTTTTTGTTGTTGTTGTTTTTTAGCAAATAAGTAGGTAATAATACCTCATTTGCATGTAATAATCCGAAAGCAATACAATAAAATGTGAAAAATGTAAATCAGCTCTTTAGTTTGAGTCTTTAGCAAGGTTTTGTGTGGCGACACATCATCTGTTAATGAACTACAAAGACTAATGGAGAGAATATAATTATAATGAACTTGGAGTGATGGAGCAAATTTCATGAAATGACACATCCATTATTTTCTCCATCATTTTAGTCTTGGCTGGAATCTGGGTCTCGCACTGGGAGAACACACTAGAGATGAAGTATAACCACCTATTATAGCACCCTAATGCTTCACTTGCTTTATCATAATTTTTAATAATGGCGGTGTGTTAATGGGCAGAGGAAATAAAAATTTACCGGACAGCTCTCTGCAGAACTAAAGAAGCCTTCCAACTCAATGTCACAATATTTTTCAGACAATGCAGTGGAGAAGGAGAAAGTTAAACAGGCAGCAGAGAGCTGCAGAAAGGTCCTCAGTCACGTCAATCAGGCTGTGAAAGAATCTGAGGACAAGCAGGTACAATATTTTTTCTTGTTATTTCAAATCACCTTAATGCTATTCCCCAGTAGTCCTTCCTTTTTTCTCCCGCTCTTACACAATTTATTATAGTTGCTTCTTTTTAGAGAGCACTTATTTTTTCTTTTCTTTTTCCCCTCTGGCATTTCTGCACTTCTTTCCTCTAGAGGTTAGAGGACTATCAGAGAAGATTGGACCTCTCCTCTCTAAAGCAGTCTGACAACCCCATGATCCTCGAGCTAAAGGTGAGTTATCTGCACAACCGTTTTAGCTTAGTTTGAAGTGTACTCAGTAGTTGTACACCCACAAAACGCCGTCTGAAATATGTGTGAGATAAAACAAGCATTTTGTAGAAATGGCTCCATGGATCAGTAGCCAATACTTAAAAGCTATTTTATGGTTTTTCCTTGTCTACATCAATCAGAACCTGGATCTAACCAAGAAGACAATGGTGCATGAGGGTCCACTATCATGGAAAGTGAACAAAGACAAGACTATTGGTTTGTAATTTTCTTTGTTAGACTTTGAATATTAAATGTATTGCACTGGCAGTACAGTTTGCAATTCCATTGAACCACAGTTCATGTGTGACAGTCGATACATTTATTTCTTTATTTATTTTCAGAGTTGTACACGCTCCTCCTGGAGGATATTCTCGTTCTGCTACAGAAACAAGACGAGCGCCTGATTCTGAAGTGTCACAGTAAAAACCTGGCAGGCACCGCAGATACCAAACATATCTTTAGCCCAATCATCAAACTCAACACTGTCCTAGTGCGTTCTGTGGCTACAGGTCAGTTCGTAAACACTGATTTGTAATTCAAATTGAAACTCACTGTCTTGGTATTTTAAAATTGCTCTACCCTAGACAAAGCACTCAGCTTAAGGACTATTTTTAAGTTCCCTGCAGAAAAGTCAGAATCTGTGTATTAATCTTGTTCCTTCTTTTCACCCTCTCTCCTGCCAGACAACAAGTCCTTTTTTGTTCTCTCCATGTCAGACAATGGTGCTCAGATCTATGAGCTAATGGCACCCACAGTGGCAGATCAGAAAACGTGAGACCAACTACCTTTTGATTGATCGACTAGATTCTTAGTAGTTAAACCAGCTAAGTTTTTTTTTCTCTCTCTTGTACAAGGTGGCAGAGTCTGATCTCCCAGAGAGCTGATTCTACAAAAGTCAAGCCTCACAGCGTCATACCTTTACCCCAGACTGAGTATGTTTCTCTATCATTTTTATAAATTTGATCAGTTCCTGTGTCTCTCAGGGTGTTTTATTCTTGTTACTGAACTGAGACTTCTTGTGTGTCAGGGGGGAGAGAGATGGTGTTGAGATCATAACAGCAGGTGTTTCCAGGCTGAGCAGAGAACTAGACCGCACATCTACTAGCAGTACTCAGTCCACAGGTAACTGAAGCAGCTCATTTCTAGTTTGTCTTGGAAATATGTTTCCATCCATCTAGAATAAACCTACTCTGATAACTGTAATTAAACCTCCCCAGATAAAGAGAGCAACCCAGCTTCAAGAAGTACATTACAAGGTTCTCTACCTGGTAGTAATCCATTTGAGGAAGCGAAGGCAGATGATGAGGAGGAAGAAGGCAGCTTTGAGCTTCCTTACCAAGTGACTGAAGATGTTAGAGAAGGAAACTTATTGGATGCGTTTCCCTCCAGGGCAGACGAAGCACTGAAAACATGTGAGCTCTCAGAACGAATAAATCAAACCGTGCATTCATTCAATCTACGTTGCTCAGGGATTGTAGGTAAAAACAATAAAAGACTGTATGATTTCTATCACAGTGGCAGCATTAAAGCAGGTGTTGGTGACACAGCTGATGTCCCAGGAGACAGCAAAACAAACCAAACGCTCCACGGGGGCCCGTCTCCTAAGAACCACCTCTCTGCGGACCCCTATAGACAGCCGTTCAAAGGTGATGGTCCACAACGGCTCGGAGAAGAGCAGCTCCCAGATAGAGGACCTGACTCAGGACCTGGGATCAGGGGACACTGGCTTCTTTGACTTACCTGAAGATTATGGTGAGCACAGGAAGCCTGGACATTGTTGGTTTGAACGTGTGAAGCTTCCTGATGAATTGTTGACTGCTGATCATTATCAGATTCTATTTTATCCATAATTGTTTCTCAGATTTATTTATTTTGGAGCACGGGTACATAACAGCTTATTTTGATGTCCCCTGCAGGATGTTTAGTCTTAGAGAGTTACGGCGGCCTCGGAGAGAGCAGCACAGACGATGATATTTTGACATCAACCACAGGAAAGCAGCTGAGAACCTCACAGGGCTGTGCTGCTGACTCTGGCATCAATCTGAGATTTTCCTCAACATCACAGGCTGGCAGCCTTTCTACTTTCAGCAGACAGGTGCTCTCTCACCTTAAAAATCTTCAGGCCAACCTCAACTACCTAAAGGTACCAGCGTTTGCTTTCAGCTCTCCAAATCATATCTAAAATGGTTTAATATGTAGACTTAATGGTTATATTATTGTTTGCTCTAAATGTACGTTCTTTTTTCCTCACAGGAGGTTGAAACCAAGTACAATAATCTGATACACCAAAGGTCAGAGAGGTCAGCAGCAGATGCAGATGGAAACAAAGGTACTCCATTTACACAGATAATCACTCACTCTTAAAATACAAGTCACATTATCTCTCCTCTTACTGATCCAGCGTTTTGTTTTGTTGTTTTTTTTCTTTTCTCTCCAGATAAAAGATAGTGTGAAAGTCAGTGACGGAGCCTTTGGCTCTGCGGCCAAAGAAGTACAGACCTGTAGTCTGTTCCTACTTCTTGTATCCTGGACTTTCAGGACGTCCTATAAGCCTGTTCTCTCACTGCTGAACCCTCTTTTTTTTTTTTTTCTCCATCGTTGTTGCCCACGGTCACCACATAGAACAAGAGACATAGATGTGAGCAAACATTTTAAGGGAGGATTCATCTGTGTGATGCTGCACCCCCCCTTCTCAGCACAAGGCAATCAGGGAAGTGGAATTGACCCAGAACCTCAGCCCCTTCTACCATTGAACACCCATTTCCCCTAAACTTCCTATGAGAAAAAGAACTTATACCAAAATGTACAAAGATGTGTGTTTAGAATATATATATATGAAACACAAAGCAAAAGGAAAATTTTAAGATAATGTATTAAGATTTTTTTTTTTTTATCCCAAGATGTATTTATTTTCTTTCTTTTCTTTTTTTTCTTTTTGTTTTTAAGTGTTTCCGATATTGCTTGCATGCTTTTGGCCATGGTGTAACCTTTTTGGCTGCTCGTCCTGCTTCAGTCACACATGGTCAGTGTGAGCCCAAGCAAGCATACCAGCTTCCTAGCATATCTTGATGAATGGCAGCACTATATTCAGAGTGATAGAGGCCAGAGTTGCACTGGTGATGGATAGATTTTATTGTGTTAAAACTCTAGAAATCTGTTCCAAGTCTATAATTTTAGATAAATTATAGTTGTGGTGTTAACTAGAATGAAGAGACTCTAGGCTCTGATCTGGTCCTGTTGCATTTCTGTGCTGACTCTTTCGTCCTCCTCATCGCTGTGAGGGGACTTTTGCCTTTGTTCTCCCACTCTTCTCCATTTGCGTGTGATTCTCTCCCTTCCGTTCCCTGTGAACATGTACGGGTGCCATCCCTCTCCTCTTCCAGGCAACCCAGTGGCTTTGATGCTTATTTATCCTCTCCTACACTCTGTATGTCATGCTTCCTCATCTGCCTCTGGTTTTCTTGCCTTGATTCCCCTTCTCCTACAAGGAGCAGCTGTGCTTTTTCTGATTCAGCTTCTGACAGAAAAGCTGCTTCTTTTTGCTACCATTGGTGATGCTGTTCTGACTGCCTGATATTCTGATAATGTCATGAAGTTCAACATATACTGTACAATGATCAAGTCGGAAAAGTTGTGCTTAACTTTACGAAATAAATGGTGCCATGACACATTCATAAATGAAAAGTCTTTGTTTTACTTTATGATGTTCAAAGGGCTTCCTTATGTGCTACAAAGTCTTTCAAATATAAGAATTACACTTTGCCAGACTGTTACATTCATGGTTCCTTAGATATTTTATTAAGAAAACTCTTATAAAAAAAATGCATGTAGTAATGGGGAAATGATTGAAGGGCCATTAATTAAGATATATTTGCAAACCTGTTAAAAGATTCTCAACATTTTTTTTACACTCTTAACAAAAATGAGTCAACTTTTCATCGGGGTAATGAAGAAATATTCTGTTATGCAATTAATCCATAAACAAAGTAACAAAAATATGAAACTTACTGTAACTTAGCCCACCTGTTTTATCTGGTTGAAATATACTGAAAATGCGCAGTGATTTTTGACACAGCTTAGCATGTCTATGACAGTGTTTCTACACATGGCTGTGCTCATTAATCTATCAGTTTTACGTTTTTAAGAAGTCACCACAGCAGATATTTAGATACGAAAAAAAGTCACAAACTATTATTTTATCGGACATCTTTGATTGTAGCGCATAAAGTCTTCTCCAGTCGTCTCCCAGACATTACTAGTGCCATTAAAGTCTGGACTCTTGGTAGTCAATCCGTCTGAGAATGATGTCTCCTTATATACAAACCATGATTTTAAAAAATATGAGTAAATAAACTGGGCCTGATGTGAACCTGGAATTGTCATCTTGAAATATGACCATGCATAAAAATCTGTTGATGGAACTCGGGTAGTCGACGCACCTCAGTCAGACATGATGGGTGTTTCACCTCATCCTGATGGACCCATCAGGAACAAACGGGGTCGGTCTGGACTCATCAGACCACACGGCCTTTTTCATTTGTTTTGCTCCTACACTGCAAAAGCTGAAAGGAAAAAAAGTACTTGTTTCAATAAAAATAGTCTTACTTTTTAAAAACATACATCTCATTTTAAGAATTCTAGCCAAGCATTTTTTCTTACCTCATTGGCAGATTTTTTGTTTTTCCTCAATATAAGTAGGTTACAGTATTCTTAAATCTAGTCAGAATGTCTTCTATTAAGCAAAAACAAAAAATCCCAACGGAGTAACAAAAAACATGCTTGGATAGAATTCTTAAAATGAGATGTATGCTTTTAAAATGAGGCCATTTGTCTTGTATTTTTTTAGAAACAGTTTTTGCAGCATATATAAGTAGCTATGAGTTGTGGCACAAAAAGCCTCAAAATGACGATATAGTAAAACCATTGATTACAGAGTCAGTTTGTGACTTAAAATTGATGATTTAATTTAACTTCTACCAAATGTTGCTTCGGTGTAAACAAAATTAGCCACGCTAGCAAAATTCAAGAACTTTAATTCATTCCTTGCAATAATTTTACCTTGAGAATGTGATTGTCAAATGAATGCATAGTGATTTATGTGTAGATAAGTTTTGTATTTTTTAAGCAGTCAAAAGTTAGGCCAAATAGCCTTCAAACTGCGGTGTACCTTTTTAAATTTGAATATTTACAGTTCTTTTTCTGTGATAGCCTATTATTTTCAGACTGTATGGAAATAATACAGCACTGTTTTAACATTCTAGTTACACAGTTGTGTTCAAAATAATAGCAGTGTGTTTTTCCTCCTAATCAGATTTCAATAATTTTACTTTAAAAGAATGAAATTAATCTTACAGGTGCGTGGCAGCACTAAAGGTCAGGGTGATGACCATATCATGCTTTGATGGACATCAGTAAAAGTGATGTCTGCTACCAGCAGGTGGCAAACTTCCACCATTAAACATCATGTGTAGAAGACCCACCCTAAAACCCGCAGTGACATCATTGTTTTAAATAATCCTGGGTGTCCTTTGATTTATCAGATATATTTAACTTTAGTGTCTGACTTAGAATTGGGTAAAGGGATAGATTTCCATAATGGGAGAAAGCTTAATTAAAACATTTATTGTGACTTTCTTCAGGGTAACCGTTACCTGTTGTGGAGCTCTGATGGTGTTTTTAAGTACAAAGCAGGAAAAGGCTTCACGGTGTGAGTGACGTGTTCTGTGTTTTTCTTTCTCTGTCACTCAGACTGTAGGCACGCTGCAGTGAAGCAGAGAGGAGAGGGAGCAGATGCGTTACCAGGAGACAGAGAAGCCAGATAGGTTAGAAATGGGATTCAAGTCAAATTAGGGACAAAAGCCATTAAAGTAAGAGCAACAGGGATGAAGTGGCGAGGGGCCAGGGTGTGGAAAAGACATAAAGAATATGAAGTGATGACAAAGGTAGAGAAAAAAAAGGGGGGGGGGGGGGGTTGACCGTCTCGCTTCTCCACATGCACCTGTCATAAAGCTAATTGGAGTGGTGGATACAAAGAGAGAAGTGTCAGTCACATGAGAGCATTTCAAAAGAGTGGTTCATATCAGTTTTAGAGGTGCCGTGCAATAATAGTGCTGCTGGCCATGAAAGAAAAAACAAGCTCCATGAAGAGCCAACACTGGTAATGTGTAGAAGTAAAATTAAAGGCTTGTATTGATGGTATTTTATTTTTCACCAATTAGTCCTTAGACTGTCTTCACCCTTTAACCGTGTATACTACAAAACCATGCTTTGTCATATCGATTTGTCTTTTCTTTTCTTTTTTTTTTGAAGATATTGCAAGCTAAGTGGAAGATAACATGATTACGTGATGCGTGTTACCGTGATTACACCCCCATGGCTGTCACCAAGGGGCTTAAATCCAAGACAAGGATCCTTGACTAAATAACTCACCTGTGACCAGAAACAAACAAGAGCCTTATCTTTCAAGTGGCAGCCTTTTTATCCACAACCCCAAAAGCAGTTTTTACAGTAATCAAACTCACCCTCAGATACCTGAAATCAAATTCCATGTGAGCACCCGCATATGCAGATACTGTATATATATGTATGTTTATGCCCCAGAGGAATTTCTCATCAATATGCTAATATCTCCACAAATGCATCTATTACCATACTGATCATTTAGGTGTTATAGATTTACACATCAGCTTGCCTGGTTGCGGTCAATGTTTATCCTATGTGCGTCACTGTATACAATTATCCATATTTGGAGCTGCATGACTGGTTGCTGCAGCTGGTGTTGTCACATTGGGACGTTTTCAGTTACATTGCCCACATCACTCAGCAAATCATGCACAGAACGCACCTCCTCCTCTCTTCAGCGTGCTTCCTTTCCCACATCGGATGTGGTGCCCTGTTCATCTCTAGTCTTCTGCGTGTTGCGATGCACACATGCAGCATCCTGAGACGCCGTTCTTAACAATCTCTCACCAGCAGGAGGGTTGTTTTAGGTCAGGATTAAGATTTGTAAACAAAATGATTAGTTATTTTTACCCCATTACCTCTGGGTAGTTTTTCTAGCAGGCACGCGGTGGGGTTGTTTATACAAGTGATTTGTCACTGTCTAGTTGCATGGTGCTCAACAAAGACTTTTATATTTCACACTGGGTGGGAAATGAATAAAAGCAATGTTACATAAAGTTGTTCTAAAAAGTTAAGGGGGTAAGAGTCAGCTATTCAGATTGTGATTTACAGCAGTGTTCATTTCTTTTGAAGGGGATACGGGAAAGGTCTTTGTGGCTGTTTCTGAAACAAAGAACTCTTTTCACGTCCCTTATAAAATATTTTTTTTGTTAAACGTATCGACAGTTCCATCAGTAGCACCAGCTTTTATAGGACAACAGTAACACCATTGTGGTACTCCCTAGACTGGTTCCAGTCTATAGGTGGGCTAACATACACCTATGGTGAAATGAGGAGCACTAATTAACTCAACGTGTATCTGTTTCATCTGTGGGAGGAAAATGAAGCATCTGGAGGAAGTGCCATGCAGATGAAGGGAGAGTATACCACACAGAAAGGCCCCAACTGGGACTCAAACTGCAAATTTTTTTTTTTTTTTTGCTATAAGCCAGAGAATGTGGACTACTACCATTTAAGACACTCACATCTTTATGAAAATGGCTTTACTAAAACTTTGTTTATAATTAACTTGTACTCTCATACAAATATCATGCACATACTCAAACATATGATGTTTTCTTGCTTAACCCATCACCTCAGTTATAAGCTGCTTCCTTAGCGGGGGCCCTGACCTTCTGGGCTATATCTTTCTTGCTGTCTTTCCTCAATCAAGTAGTCAATATCAGATGAATTGGGCTGCGATCAATACACTTTCCACAGTCTGTTTAATCCATCCTTTCAGGTAATTGCTGTCCCACGCAAAACAATGAGCAAGATGAGACAGTGGAAAGGATATATTAAGCCAACGTTGAAAGAGAAATGCATTGAATTTTTAAATTGGGAAGGAATTTGCTCGAAAAACGTTTATATTCACTGAACAACAGAGAGGATACCCGAACCCATTTATCTGTTGTTGCTGTGGGACACTTTTTAATCAACCTGTCCAATAATGAATAGACACCTGTGGCTTTCCATGGCTTGGCTTTAACCCTGTCTAATTACCACACCACACTTTGATGGAGTATCTAGGTAAAAAGCTTCAGGCAGGCCAGCTGGCATTGAGCTCCCTTGTTCACTCCGCTGTGAAAGAGAAGCCAGAGGGAGCAAGCGCACAGGCGTTGAGCTGTGACCTGGGATCACGCCCCAGCTTTATGTACCTCAGTGCCTCAGAGGCTCAGCAAAAAAAAAAAATCGATAGCGCTATTGGCAGTTGTGCTTCTGCGGATTTTGGTAACCAGCACTGGCATGCTGCACAGCTGTGCCGCCTGTTCTTCCAGTCTTGCTGGACAGAGTGTGGTTGTTTTTGTTATCAGTGCTGTGTAAAATAGCAATAAACGGCAATAAAAACCCATATGAAAACCAAAAAAAAGGAGATGTTTAAAGCTTAAGTGGGTCGTTTGACATATGGCTGCTCTGTGGTACCATTTGGGTAGTTGATAGCAAACAATGCAGCTTTTCATGCTCCTACTGATGCTGGATTTTGTTAAGAAGAGAAATTACTAAGTGAGTTATCATTCTTAATCCATGGCTGCTGCAATCAATTTAAAACAGAACTCAACACCATAGATTGCAGGTTTCCTTCAGTGGTTAAAGGAACAATAAGTCATTTATTGCCCTTCTTTCTGAGACCTAGATGAAATGATTTATCTCATTGTTATGTCTGCATGGTAAAAATGTAGCTAGAGTGAACAATTTCTGAAAGGCACTTTGAAGCAGCTGCTGGTTTGCTCACATGTGATTAAAAATAATTTCCGGGAGTGTGTAGCATCATCCTTTTTTTTTGTTTTGGAAAGCACGATAATAGTCTCAAGTCACAATGAGTCATCGAGGAATTGTGAGCCTTCTTTTATTGCATGGGACATGCATAGCTTATTTAATTGGGCAATCCTTCTTGGTGAGCTTGTGCCATATAAACAAGCTTTTGCAGTATTCTTTAAAGCCCACACCCATAATTTCAATGTGTTGTCCTCTCATGAGTTGCCGATACCCAACAACTGGCTTGGTTTATGTTTTAAGCATGAGCATGAATTTTACATGAGCTTTGAAACTGAAAAGGTTTGTTTTACATCGGCAGTATTTGTAACATTGAATTAAAAAGGCTTTCAGTTTTGAGATGTGAGAGAGCACAATGCAGGTTTTCCAGATGTGTGTGAATCTTTTAGGAAGCCATATGCTGTTTGCCATGGCCAAGAAAAGTTCTCGTTCATTCTGATTCATTTCAAGACAAGGTGTGTTTTGCGGCTTCGATGTAAACGGTGTACATTGAAGTGTTGAGAGGGAAGGCTAGTGTCACTTTGGTCAGCTTTAACAACCAACTACAGCTGCATCTCATCCTTAGATTAGGAGAAGTTATGCATGCCTGTCTGAGAGACCAAGCTGGGGTCAGGTCATTTAATCTGCCTGCCATGCTCTTGCAGGGTGTTGATCAATAAAGCTCTTATACTAAATCCAACATCAGGAAGGAAGGAATCTGCTTTCAGGAAAAAAAACAAAACAAAACAAAAAAAGTATAAGAGAGAACAAAGACAGAGATGATAAGAATATAAAACAAAACCTGACTGGAATTAAAAATGGCTCTTCTGTTTGGTCGACTGCTGCCATTCTCTCCACAGACTGTAGGCCTCTAACTAGTCATTTGAAACATCCATTATGGTCTCCTGCCGTTCGCTTTGACTCATCTGGTAGAATCCAGCTGGCTTTTGAAAAGGTCACAAATTCAGTGGACACATATAATCCCCAGTTAGGCCTGAAGGAGAGCTGCTCTCCTGACCTCTTTCAGCAGAGGCTCACGTAAGTGTTCTGCAGGAAATGACCCCACTCAAAGACCCTGCTAATCCACCTAAACTGGTTCACAAGGGAACTGTTTGGTAAAGGGGGAAGCAGGGCAAGGGCACCTATTAAGACGTACCCCCACAGAAAGCCATTCCGCATCTTAAAAATTGAATAAAAGATAGTTTAACCTCTCAAAACAGCCTTAAAAGGTTTAAGGCACTTTGACTTATTGAAACAATATACTCCATTATTCACTCTCTAAGCAGCAGCATTCGTGGATAAAGAGTTATTTTAGGAAATAGCTGGTCTGGAACAGTTTCTTTTATTTGTCCATGTTTATTGGGGTCATGCAGTGACGGTCAGTGTGCTGGTGGCTTTGATGTAGTCACTTGATTACGTAATTATACTCTGCAGACATCTATTCTGTTCTGCTGGCTGGAAAAATCTGTGACATCTGTGCTGTTTAACCTTAATGAAGTCAGGACCCATGACTGACAGGCACCAGACCAGATTACCCCAAAACCGAAGATTATTAGGATCAAGAAAACTAGTAATGGCAGGTAAATATTCCCAAATTCTGTTTTCCTGTTTTCCTTTTGGTACTGGGATGCACTTATTTGAGTGTACACTAATGAGACAACACATAGATTACTCACACATTAGAAAAATGATGTTTGTTGTATCAAGGATCATGTTGGTCAAGGATATATTAGACAGTAATTGGAGAGTCTGTTCTCACAGTCAACGTGTTGACATCATGCAAGACAAATGAGCAAAAGCAACTTTGATAAAGGCTAAATCGACAAGGCCTGACTCCTGGTCAGAGCTTCTCCAAAATGGCAAGGGTTGTGAACTGCTCCCAGCCAGTAATGGTGTGATGAGGTGTAGACCTTATAGCTGCAGCACAGAGTCAGGAAATGTTTATGTACAATTCATAACTTACAACACTTGAATCTGCTTCTAACATCTTCCAGATGTTTCCCTCACATTCTTAAATCACTGAACCTGCCTTACGAGATATCTTTGATCCCGCTTATTTTTGTCCTAGTGTACCAACTCAAGTACTTAACAGTTAAACACTTCACAAACAGTGATTTGAGTCCTTCTGAAAACTATAACTGTCACTTAAACACTTCCACCTGCCCTCGTTGTTCAATTCTCCTGATTGGAATGAGTAATAGAAAACGTTAATTGCTCATTCTCCTCAGCTGACTGGAATACATAGCTCCTCTTTCTGCTGGGGTAATGGTTCGCTTCGAGAGACAAAATTGTCCAAACAAAGCACGTAACCCCTTGGCTTCCTTCATCACACTCAAAGCAGCTTTTCTGAAAAGAAACATATCAGCTTTAGCACATGCAGTTCAGATTCAGGCAACATCTCGCCGTATGACTGCCTTCAGAACTGTCACATAGAGTTAAGAGTTTGGGTTGGACATAAAAAAGGATTTCTTGCTTTGCTGTTCCAAATTCATGTCACTCTACTCTTCCTCACTGCTTTATCCCTTGTTACCCAGTCTCTCTTTTTTTCTCATCCCTCATGTTATGTCTTCCGATCTATCTATGGCCACTGGATGAAAGCCAGGGCTATTAGCCTGCTGTCAGTTTGAGAGAAGAGGAGGATCTATCCTGTTAGCTGATGCAAAATGAATAACACCACTTGGTCACACAATTCATAATACTGGAGGAGCTCTGGGGATGAAAGGTAATGCAGCACACAAAGAGAATAACAGAGAGTTTTGTGCATGCAGATGGACACCGAGCAATACAACCTGACACATCAACACAGTGCTGCTGCACTGGTGCAGCAGTGGCCTGATTCATAGCTAATGAATATTTACCAGCTGGCACTGCCATGTCTGAAGCTGCACTGGCTCACAGGTGTAGCAGAGGTGTTGAACCTCAGGTGGCTGAAAGTTCAATTTTTAACACCAGCAGCTGTCAAGGTGAAAGTTTCACTCTTCATGCACATGTGGGCTTGCATTGATGTGTATTGGAGGCTTAACATTTATGTGCACATATTTATGCATGTTTCATTTTTCAAGCACCGGATGCTCTTCAAGGCCTATCTTTTATCCCCAGTTGTCTCTCACATGGTGCAAGCGAAACATCTCTAAGGACTATGAAATAAACATTAAACACCTCTGCTGTGTGATGCTGATTATTTGATCATTTACCGTGAGTATAAAATGTCAAATGCGTATCACTAATGCACCACATACCCACATACTTACCCCCTGAACTATCCTAACTGATATTTCCTCCTGGGAGTAGCTGCTGTACCATTGACTGTATATCAATAATACCTTGGCAATACATGGTATTTATTTGCAGCAGAACGGATGGCAACCCTGTATTAGATCAAGCGAAACATCTTAAGGGCATTTGCATAGACAGAAGAGCAATGTGAAGTCGTGAGTTCTAAACTGGAGAAATACCTGTCGATAACATTAAATATTCACTGCTGGAGTCACAGTTGAGGATTAAGGGGAAAAAGAAACATTTGTAGTTAAGATCTATTAATGATTGCCAGTCAAAAATTCGAAATTGGAAATAAAAAGACATATTGCTAACTGCTCCCACAGGTTTTAAGAAGCAAGTAGCAGTCAGGTGCACTTGCTCAATTAGCAAGGATGAGTACCTTTACAAAAGCAGACGTTTTGGTAATTTGCTGGTCAGGTGCATGCCAGCACAATGCCAAAGAAAAAAAAAAAGATGATCACACAGCAGTTGTGGTTCTGTATCTCTGACGTCACTGACGGATGTTATTCAAAGCTTCTAAACTTCAAAGGCATCTGACTTTTCACATGAGCGTCTCTCAAGAAGTCTGATTTCATAGATATTGTGAAACTTGAGATTGTATGAGAAAATTTCAGTTTTTCCAAAGTTGTGATATTTTAAAATTCATATTTTTACAACAAAAGTATGAGATTTTAGAACAAAGTTATTTTATGTCAAAAGGTTGGCACGGTCTCCTTCGGATAAGAGTCTCTTCCTAGTGGAGGGTTACAGCTGAGTTTCTCTGTTCAAGTAAGATCCTGGAGGACATAGCGAGGAGTCCCAGCTCTCGTTGGATTACCATCCCACCAACTGGTGTACAAACACAACCACAGACAGTCACTGCTTCCCGGAGCTGGACTATGTTGTTGTTAAATGCAAACCCTTCTACCTACTGAGGAAGTTTACTGTGATCATGGTTATTGCTGTTTACATTCCACCTGATGCTAATGCTAACTTGGCTGCTGGACTTTTATATGACAGCATTAGCAGGCAGCAGAGCATATATCCTGATGGTGTGCACATCATTGCAGGGGACTTTAATTATGCAGACTTTAAAACGGTGCTCCCTAAATTCCACCAGCATGTCGAGTGTGCCGCAAGAGGAGCCAACACACCAGACAAGGTCTACACTAACATCAAGATGGGCTACAGGGTCAGATCACTGCCACATCTGGGTCTGACCGCCTGTCCCTGTTTTTAGTCCCTGCATTTGCCCCTCTCAGGAAAACTAGTCTTACCACCACAAAAACTGTGAAAACTTGGTCTGATGGTGCCACTCAGCAGCTGCAGAACTGTTTCACTATCACAAACTGGGACATTTTTGAACATCAGGACCTTGAGGTGTTCTCTGACAGTGTGCTATGTTACATCAGATACTGCATGAACACTGTGACGGTGGACAGGCATGTCTGGGTCTATCCCAACCGGAAGCCCTGGATGAACCGGGAGATCAAGCAGCAGAAGAAGCTGAACCTCTTCTTCACCTGCTTTGAGGTGGAGCCACCAGAGGCAGCTGCACACCACAGTGGTGGGACTGATCTCTATGGGGGATGAGACCGCCTACAGGTAGAGCAACAATCTGTTGCTCAACACCTCCAAAACCAAGGAGGTCATCATTGACTTCAGGAGGAATGGGGGGGACATAAGGCCTCTGAACATTTATTTTTTTGAGGTGGGGCATCGAGGAGGGCCTGACCTGGAGCATGAACACCACTGGACTATTGAAAAAGACTGCTGGTGTCTCTCTATCAGTGCACCATCCAGAGCATCCTGGTGTCCTGCATCAATGTGACACTTTATTGAACACAACGAGAAACAATTGCAATGTGCAATATGTTCAGTGACCAGGGGAATAATATGTACACGTGTGTGTGTGTGTGTTGGAGTGAATGAGTATCTGTTTGTTTGTATGTTTTTATGCCTCTAGTTTTATATTGGGAGTAGTTTTTATGGTATATTTATATTGACTGATTTTTAGATGCACACTTTTCTTTTTTAAGTTATTTATTTATTTATTTTTGGTGTTTTTATTAATGCCCAAAAGGGATGGCACTCTTTAAAATTTCAATGTACTTCTATACAATGAGAAATAAAGATATACTATTCTATTCCATTTTTGGTAATTGTGAATTTACAACATAACTGTAATATTAAGTTAAGAGGTTGTGATTATCGGACATATAACCGGACTTACAATGATAACATATAATAAATAATATTTTAGCAGTCTTGATGGAATTTCAATGTCAGGGTGAGGGGGTAGAGTGGGAGGAGTCAGAAGCAGTTGGAGTCATCCTGCAATGATGACATCATACAGCACTTGTGGTTCCGTAACTCTGATGTCACAAATGGAAGTTTTTCAAAGCTTCTAAGCTTCAAATACATCACATTTCACACAAGTGTCTCTGGTGGAAACTTCATTGTTGACTCAAAAGTGAACTTTGTCTACCATGGTCTACCTGCGTTTGTTAATAGACACGATCCACCCATACACTTCTTGCTCAGAAACTGTAATTAATCTAGTGTATTGTATTGGATTTTATTGTATTTTAGCGTAATGTATTGTGCTGTAATGTATTGCATTGTATTTTATTGCATTGTATTTCAGTGCGATGTATTGCACTGAAGTGTATTTTATTGTATTGTATTTATCGTGTAATGTATTGTTCTGTATTGTATTTTGGTGTATTGTATTGTAATGTATTGTAGTATATGGTACCATGATCTACTGTGATGTATTTTATTGTAGTGTAATGTACTCTAATGTAGTGTTTTGCATAGAAATGTATTTTTATTGTAATGTAATATATTGTATTTTATTGTATTGTTTGTAGTGCAGTGTATTGTACTGTATTATATCGTAGTGTAGTGTATTGTAGTGTATTGCATTGTATTTGTATTGTATTGTGCTGTAATGTGTTGTATTGCAATGTATTGTAATATATTTTACTGTAATGTAGTGCATTGTAATGTATTGTAGTGTATAATACTGTGATGAGAGGTATTGTATTGTATTGTATTATAATGCAGTTTGGTATACTGTAATATAATGTCTTGCTGGATAAGTGGGATCTCATGGATGGATAGATGGTAATGTCTTCTATATGTAGTGCAGCATATTGTACTGTAAATGTATTGTCAGACCGAGCAGATCGGATCATGTGGATTGCCCTGGCCCATTCCACTCCTCTATTCTAGACATCTTGGTCCTCCATCGCTGCAGGGAGTTGATATTCAAGCAGGTCTACATCATAGGTTTGTTGGCCGATGTAGGTCAGGCAGGGACAACCAACACTGTTGGTCATGAGCTGGCCTCCATAGCAGTAATTCACTAATCAGTTCATTTTTGCCTCAATAACAGTGACCAGCATATTAAACACCTCTTTCTCGCAGAATGGAGGAAATTGGTGGCATTTTCCTGTATAATTCTTCTTTTGTGGGGATGCTGCTTCCATGATTTATTGAGCACTGCTGAGAATCCTTGTATTGAGCGTTTTTTCTAGTTTTTTTGGTTAACGTCCATGCTGCTGAACCATTGAGAAGCATGGATTCCACTACCACTCTGAAAAAGCTCTGTTTTAGGTCCTCAGACATAGATGTCTTCCTAATGATCCTTGTTTGTCAAGTGCACTCCAAGCTTTGTGTTTGCACATTTTTTTTGTCCTTTTCTGTTGATGAAATTTTATTTCCTAGGTATATGAAACTATCAACATTTTGGAGAAGTTTCCCACTCAGAGTTTTGACGTCTACATCCTGTGTAAGTGTCATGGTCTCAGTTTTCTTTGCATTGAAGTACATCCTATTGTTGCAGCAGCTTTTTCATGCAGAAGTTTTTCAGCATCAGAGAGGGGGTTAGTGAATAGTGCTAAGTCGTCTGCATAGTCAGCATTCGTTATCTTCTTAATAGGGTGTCTCCTTCCTCTGGCTCTCTGCAGCGTGAACCTTAGTTGTTTCTGCAGGTCCACGGATATCTAACGAACGTAGTCCAGGCAGATAATGAAGAGATGAGGTGTTCTTGTAGTAGACCTGACAGAATCTAGAAGAATCCTGTGTCCCCACCAGGAGCTCGTACCATGGATTCAATGTCATATAAGATCATGATTGCATCTACAGTTTCCTTAGGAATTCCATATGCTCTAAGGATCTGTGCCATTTTCCCTCAGTGGAGTTGAAAGCTTTTGAAAAATCTATAAAGATGATGGAAGCGTTCAGGTTTTTGGCTTTAAGTCCTTCAAGAATTCTACAAACGGTGAGAATCTGTCCCAGGGTTGATCTGTTTGGTCAAAAGCTGATTTGTTTGCATGATCTTGTTAACTTCTGATTGAATTCTGTTAGTAGAGCATTATAGATTTTGGCAGCAATGCATGTTAAAGTAATCCCTCTGTAATTTTCAGTAACAGAGAGGTCTCCTTTCTTAGTGAAGGGTAGGTTACATCCTTTGTCACTTTTTTGCTCCTTGATAATAGTGGCAGAGTTTCCTTTTTTTTGTATGATGTGCTTCATTTCTTCATCGGCCTCCATCTAAAGATGTTGGTCATTTAGTGAAAAGTATGACTCACACAATTTATCCATTGTAGAATCAATGCATCTCTGCTTGATCTCATGATCTTTTGAAGAAATCTGTGGACGCGCATTAACCTGGATTACTTACACCTGGCTTGACAAAGCTGCATCTTCTGAGCCTGGTTTGGCCTTTGTGAAACGGATGAAGCCAGGATGAACTGATGGCACTATGTCAAGCCTGGGTTTATCTCTTATCCTGGATTTCTGAATCCTACTTTTGTGAAACAGCCCTCTGATGTTGGACTGGATGAAATGCTGAGTTGTTTTGGCCTCTAGCGCTGACACAGGCAGCATTTAGCAGTGTCCGTGCAGCGATCCATGAGTGCTGTACAACAAAAAGAACTGAACTTACTAGTCTCATGATGGCTGGCATTATCTAGTTGGCCACGCTGCATTCACTGACTTAACACTAGGCTTGGACAAACAAGACTATACTTATGGGTTTAACTGTATCACTACCCCAGTAACAATATGTTCAGGTTGTTTGTAAGCAGTTACAAATGCTTCATATCTATCATTAGTGTTGCTATATGCCTTTTGTTTGTTTGTATTGTACTGTATTGTAATTCATTGTACTACAGTGTATTGTACTGTAATGTATTGTATTGTAGTACATTGTAATGCAATTTATTATACTGCAATGTAATGTCTTCTATATATAGTGTACTGTATTGTATTGTAATGTATTGTTGTGCATTGTAATGTATTGTACTGCAATGTATTGCAGTGTTTTGTATTGTAGTGTATTTTATTTTATTGTACTGTAATGTATTCTACTGTATTGCGATATGTTGTAGTGTATTATATTGTATCATAGTGAATTGTATTTTATTGTAATGTTTTATATATGTATTGATAATATTTAAGTGGAAATGTTGCTTTTGCTACCATCTACTGGTCTGTAAAATAAATTCATTTACAACATTTTTAATAAGGAAGTATAAATCAAATTTAGATTCTAAAAGTGATGAAGAAACTTTATTTGATAAATGTTTTTTTTTTCATTGAAAATGTGTGAAAATCTCCTGTTGGGTGGAGAAATGTGACCTTAAATATATTTATTTATAAATATATTTATTTTATCAAGACCCGTAACACCAAATTTTATGAAACATTTACACAGAAAAAAAAGAAAACTTTAATTAGGTGTCAAAACTGCATCTTTGAACTACAAAGATAAAGATATACTTTATTGATCCCCTGGGGGAAATTCTAGCATCACAGCAGCATACAACAGAATAGAAATGTGGGGTTGAAAAAGTAAAATATATAAATAAAAATATAAACACATATATATATTTGTATGCATGCATATATACACACACATACACATAAATGTAACAATGAAAATGAATAAAAATTAACAAAATACTAATATATACATACACACAGCAACAGAGTGGATGGAGAACAGAAAAAGTCCATCCAGAGCAGGGAGAGGCTCAGTCAAGCTGCTGCTATAAAGTCTGATGGCAGTTGGAACAAAGGAGCGTCTGAGTCATGGCAGCAAGTTCATTCATGGAGAAAGATCCTTTTTTTTTTTTATTGGGAGTTCATTGTCGATAACTGTTAGCACAGGCTGGTCATCAGTTTTGAGTGCATTTCCCAAAAGTTTTTCAAAGTGTTGCTTCCATTTATTCAATCTTCCCTCTTGACTGGAGGCCTTTATTTTGGCCCGGGTTGTCTTCTTTCTCCTTCTTATATTGTTAACAATCCAAACAATCTTCTTTCTCTTGCTTATGTTATTAACAATCAAATACACGAGCATTCATTTGATTTGAATATTTAACAACTGCTTTTAGTCTTTAAAGCGTTGTTCATTTTTTCATTTTGTGAAATTTGAGTTTTTATGATGGGCTTTTTATGCCAAATGTAATACTGAGTTAATGGCTGGAGATTTTACTAAATTTGTGATTTCATGACAAATTTAGTTACAAATTGTAGTTGTATTGTATTTTAGTGTATTGCATTGAAGTGTATTGTATTCTAATGCATTGTACTATATTGTTCTGTAGTGTATCTTAGTGTATTGTACTATAATGTATTGTAGTGTGTTGTAATTTATTGTACTGCAAAGTATTGTACTGTAATGTAGTGTATTGTAATGTACTGTAATGCATCTTTGAAAAATGTCCTTAAATATGCAAGCATTCATTTGATTTGAATATGTAACAACTGCTTTTCTTCTTAAGTTAAAAGTTGGAGATTTCACTAAATTTGTGATTTTATGACAGATAAAGTTGTAACTTGCAGTTGTATAGTAAGATCTGAAATGCAACCGGCGCAACTCTGAAAGGTTTAATGGGAGTTGAAATGACAAACAAAACACAAAGATGAGTTGGTGAAACAGATGAGGGTAATGAGATGGGCACAGGTGCAGTCCATGGTGGAAACTGGAATGCTGGGAAATGTAGTGACTGGTGACGCCGACTGTGGTAGAGGAGGAGGAAGAGGAGGCATGACGTATGAAATATGCGAAAAATTCGTAGTGTGCTTTTCACAAAAAAGATTGCGCTTTTTAATTACAAAAATTCACTTTTTATCATAAATTTACGACAAAATGCGATTATAGAACAAAGTTGCAGTTATACAAAAGAAACAGATAAAGAAAAAAAACAAAAAACCCCCCCCAAAAAGTAGCTTTTTAAAACAAAAAGTTGCATTATTGCAGAATTTTCCATTTTACAATAAAAACTTTGATTTTAGGAAAGAATGCACAGTACAATAAAATACACCACAACACAACAAATTACAGTACAATACAATAAAAAACAATGCAATATACTACAATACATTGCACAACAATACAATACAATAAAATACTATTCACTATAGTACAGTACATTGCAATGTACTGTACTGTATTGTACTGTAGTGTATTGTAGGGTATTGTACTGTAATGTATAGTAATGAATAGTATTGTATTGTTATGTTTTGTATATGTAGTGTAATGTACATTTTTGCCTAGTGCATGGCAATATGTCAAGATAATAGTAATTTAAGAATATCTTAAAACATATTGAGAAAATAGGTTGGATATATTTCATTTGAATCAAGAAAAATGCACTTCTTACCAGTGAGAATACACTATTTTTGAGGTATTTGCACATTCATTGAGGTTAGATATTTTTACTTGTTCCAGAAAGTCTTGACAAGCCAAATATTCTTGTTCTGTTGGCAGATAATTTTGCTTATTTTAAGAAATTTTCACCAAATTTTGCTTCCCCACATCCACATCCATGGATGAGGTGCCCCTGAGCAAGGCACCTGAAACCCCCACCTGCTCCCCAGGCGCCGCACCGTGGGAGCCCACCACTCTGGGTCCAGCAGCCCAGATGGGTCAAAAGCGGAGAAAGAATTTCCCCATGGGGATAAATAGTAGTATATAAAATAAATAAATAAATAAATAATATTCATACTTTTTTTCCTTGTTTTTGAAGCTGGCTTTTTGCAGTGTAGTAAGAAACATTATTCAGAAGTGAAACATTTCAGATGGTTGTCTATCTTCTGAGGACTGGATGCCTCATTTCATTCAATGGTTATCATGTGCAATAAACTGAGTAGCTAAAAAAAACAACTGCACACTTAGACTTTACAAGCATCAGTTAGAAAGTTGAATGTTAAAAGTCATGATGACACTATTGGAAAAGAGGTAAGTATAGCAAAGTTTTTGAGGAAAAAAACCTCTTCTCTGAAAATATCATCAAGGCCTGGTTTGGGCTTGCAAGGTTACATCTGAACAAACCACAAAACAAAAAAAAACACAAGGGTATCTGAAACAACATCATTTGGACAGACAAAGCCAAAGTAGAAATATAGTATTTGACTCAAATTCCTGAAAGATACAAGAATCAATATACTAGTTACAATTAATTTCAATGGCTCTCAACTCAAATGAAATGCTGTGTGGGGATCTTAAGAGAGCTGTGCATACACTTCACTGAACCAGTAGTAAAGGTGACAAAATTACAAAATTGCTCCACAACAAGGTGAGAGACTGATAATGCTCACAAAGATGCAGTTACTTCAAGTTTACACTGCTAAAGGTGCTTCTGTGAGATACTGAATAGTGTGATGTACTTAGTTTTTTCCACAGTGGCTCTGCATTTATTGTCTCTCATTGTTTTTGTCAAATGACAAACTGTAATGTGTCAAATGCCTGGTAAGATTACACTTATCTCATTTTAAAAGGACCACATGCATTTTTGCATCCTAATATGTAAATCCCTACAGTTTAAGAAGGATCTGAGAGGTTAATTTTTTTCTTTTTTTCTTGAAACCATGATTGTTTTTATGCATGACCCCGTTGCTCATTTGGTTTGGAGGCTTTCTTTTTCTTTTACAGTCAGACTGCAGGGTCAGTTGAAGCCAGATTTACTCTCCATGATGAACGATCTTTGATTATTGTTAGCAAAGTTCAGTGTAGAGTTCATTCTTGCCTTCTCACAGAAAAGGAACCTCTCAGGCTGATGAGTGAACAAGGGAGCTGACTCCAAAACATCTGTCAATAGAATAATGCTCTTGATGCTAATGAGAGAAATTGCTGACAATCCGTGTTCTAATTTGTCAGTGAACTTTATTCCCTGCTAATGTATCTTGCCAGCTTCCTTCAATCAATAACACCAGCAGTGATGTACCCATTCCCTGACTTCAGCATAAATATGTCATTCATTGTGAGCTGCATCATGCACCCTTGTTTGCACCACAGTGAGATGCCTTTACCCTTGTTCTGATATTTTATCCTCAGCAGCCTGATTCTCATTCATCCATCCCACATGTATCTGGAGTTCATTTGGGATTTAAGACTTTGTCAATAAAGACTATTGCAGTGAGAGTGTGCTGCCTAATTACAAAAAGGCTCTTACTCAAATATAGTTTATTTGGACTCAATTGTGATTATGCAAACAAGAATCATTTTGAGTTTACTTTTAGCTGATAACTGAGATAGGGAGAGATTGGCATTGTGTGGCGGGAGTGCACCTGATTTCAACACATCTGTTTTTATAAGGTGTATTTTTCATCCAGTGATTCAGCATTCATCTTCTATGACTGCTTCTGCGTTTCCAATACATCTCTAGCTGCTACACACTAAAGCATATTCTTTGCTATGCCTCAGTAAATTCTCTGCAGTTGTCAGTCTGCCAGTTTCACAAGTCAGGCTTTCAGCCACATTTAAGATTTTTTTTTCTTCCCTGTGGACCATAAACAGTCTATCTACCATCAAGATATGTGCATCAGTGTCACTGGAACTGAAATGGGACATAAGATGTGCCTGTTCAAATTATAGGCGCTCTTAACCGCCAACACTGCACAGCAAATCAGTCTTGCTCGCTCGTTATTTGGACATCAGTTCCCATTTATCACTCCACTGCAGTGGCCTGTAAAGAAATTTTCAGTCATTGTGCAATGTTCCTATAGTCTTATCTGCTCCTTGAAAGACTGAAGGGATCATTCGTGCCTATGTATTTTGATACAGGTATGCACACATCTGTATATACCTCAGATAAAAACCTTGATTTCCAGTGAAAAAAACAACTGTTTTGGGTCTATTTATACTTCCAGTATGCTTATTAAAATTACTAAGTCAATGTTTAGTTCAACTTTCATTGGTACATTTCAGCTATCTTGAGTCATATACTTATAAACTTAATTTTTGTGGGTGCAAAATTTTGGATTCAATTCCAAGTAATTTTGATTTCTATAGGAAGAAATCACTTGAAAGTAAGTATACAACATTTAGGAGGTTCTGTTTATAAAGAATGTGAAAGGCTGTGTTTATTTGTCTCATCTGTCTCTGTGTAGCGCTGTGATGTACTGGTGATGAAACAAGGATTGAAAAACGGATGGATGTGTGGATGGACGACTCAGATGAAGCATCGTAGCAGAGTGGTGTGCCAACCAAAGTGTTGATGTTGGTGGTGCCACAGTTGTGCTTGCAGACTTATGTTGAGAGGTTGAGGATGACCAAAAGAGGTGGAATAGATGAGGAATGTCATCTACAAAATTGTCTGAAAGATGGGGTAACATAAACTGAGAAGAATTTAAAGAAATATGGGCTGCTTATGATTATGATGGGCTTGCTGAATTGGGGCACACAGTAAACTCATTACAGCAGTGTACAGAGGACAAAAGGGGTGGATTTCAGCAATGTGGGGAAGTACATATGACTGGCTAGTACTGTGTCAGCTGACATTCATTTGATTAACAATGAATTCTTTTATAAGAATCCATAAAAGAGAATACATTATAAAGAAAACTAGAAGTAGGATATTAAAAAAACATTTCTGCTCTTTTGCTTTTACTTTAGCCTCAGGAAATTCAGCCCAAATGATTAAACACCAACGAAATTGAGATTCTAACAGCTAAAATGCAACAAGAGAAATGTTTCAGTTTAGAAGTGTATGAAATTTAATGGATTATTTAGGACATGTTTTCTCAAGCTTTTCATTCAGTTGATACCTTTGACATGGCATAATGTTTAATAAAATCATAGTTTCAAGTTTCAAAACAAACATGAGTGATGTGCAACACACTCATCATCTCAATTTTAAACTTGAGGCTACATTGAGCCACCACCAATGTAAATCTCCAAATCGTTACATGGTGGGCAATATTGGCATCAGCTTGACAAGGCAGAGGCGTGCGTGGAATAAAAGGGACATGTCCTGATTCTGATGCATGTTGAAACCTCAGAAGCACTCAGTGGCTTCTTGTTATACAAGGACTGTCTTTGACAGATTGGCATGTTCTCAGAGTTTTCAGAGACAATCTCATTTTAGAAGATAATAACGATGGTTTAGCCAATGTGTTTAGAGAGTAGCAAATATCCAAATGCATATTCAGCATAGCTTTGTGTTTGTACCACTGGGCATATGAAAAATTAATAACAGCTCTCAGCCTGCATTACTAGGCCCAACTATCCCATTACATTTCCATTCTGGCCACATATTGAATGTGGGTGACGTGCATCACTTCATTGACTCTCAGTTAAAATGTGCTGATTTTGTTTTTTGTCAGTAATTGATCATGAACTACACAACACATAGCGAATCTCATAGCTCACAGCGTGTGGCTTGCAGATTGCACTAGTAATAATACGCATCAGCAAATGATAAATCTGCTAATATATTTGTGCATATTAAAGCCTATATGTCGTGAAATCAAATTATACCTGACGCTGCATGCAAACATATCTCTAGGTGACATTTGAAGATCAGAAACTCTATAGGTGTGATTCAAAAGAAATACATTGTACACTTTAACACAGTTAAGAGATTCTGTGAGTAAATCTCTTTTAAGGATGGACTGCATGTTGGCAGACTGCTAAGGATTTTCTTTTGGCTTCATTTATTTAATTAT
>JBAMYA010000005.1:9637627-9662033 GCA_037176975.1 Arrhamphus sclerolepis
GTTCATATAGAATAGTAATAGAGATTGAATATTATTAATACATATATCATATTCAGTGTGGTTAAGATGTGGAATGAGGGTCATAATCACAGTTTGGTTTGGCTGAACTTTGAATCATTGGTGCATTTGGTATTCCTATATATGACATGTACAAAAGTTAAACATAATTTCTATTCCAGAGTGGTCTCATTTGAATTCAAATATCACAGTGAGAAAAGTGTCCCTGGGAGCAATGATCCTAATCTCTCAATTCTGCTTTTTTTTTTTTTTTCTGTCATGCTCCACCTTAACATAGCACACCAATAGGTCATTTGAAGCCACAGTGATTTCTTATCCTATAGTCAGTGTTTTAAGCATAGTACACAAGGGGAATATAAATAAATAACTAAATAAGAGAATTTGCCTCAGAAAAATGAATACTGGTTGAATACAAATCTTAACCACACAATGTTCAGGAATAAAAATGTATCTAGAAGCAAATGTTATTTTGTTCGTGTGATGTCAGAACCAACCTATATTAAGCTCTTTTAGGGAGGCTTTCCCATAAGGTTGCTTCCAATCATATTAATCAGGATTCTCTTCTATTTGCATTAAAGATAGACAGGTTCTTGTCATTTTTTTCTATCTAAGAAACTGGAAAATTAATATTCATGTCAGTAGATCCTTGATCAAATGACAAAACTAGGGGTACTAAAGAATAACTATTATTTAGTAGGTTAGTTTATATCTTCTTCAAGTAGAGGGAAGGATTTCTTTTTGCACTGTTTAATTTATTTCAAATTTGCACCTAACAACACCATCTCTCCCAGACAAGCACATAAATTTCTCCTCAGAAGCAGCTGTGTTTGTGCTGCAGATCTTGACTCCTATCCTCCATTAAAGTCAGTTCATTGTGGAGAGAGCACTTTAAAAAGAATTAGATGACATGATTTGATTAATTGTGATTGATGCCAACCCAACACTTATTGTGATTTATTCCCCCTGCTCTAAAGCATCCTCCACCTGCAGCATACGTGCACCACTGCTGTGCTGTGCTGTGCCTTTGGTCACAAATGGCACAAGTTTCATGAACTTACGCCAGTGCTTCCATTTATGTCTTGGTGCATAAAAATATTGCTGTCAATGCTGACAATTTCATGTTTTTTGTCCTGTGGTGAGCTATTATCTCTTGGCAGCTTGTGGGGAATATCAGCTTTTGATGATTTTCCCTGCAAGCTGCTGTTTATGACCTTCATTCCGCTCTACCACCACACTGGAAATGATGCAGTAATAATGTTCAGAGCCTTGTACTATTCTATATGAACCATGGTCATGGCTTCTGTCGCAGGTCTCAGTCCCCAAATGATCCACTCTCCTTCCTTATCTGGATGTTTCCTTTAATTTCTCAGCTTCCTTTTTTTTTTGGTCAGTATCAATGATCGTTCTCAAAATGGATTCAAACTCACAGAAGCCTTAAAAAATGAAAGAACAAACCTACTGTGAAACACTCTAAGGCATGGAGTATAACAAGGTAGAAAACATAAATCCAAATGGCAGAAGAAGAAGAAAGGACGGGTGGACCAGAATGAAAAGAGGTGGAAGCAAGAAACATAAATAAGAATGTACAAGATAGTGACTACTGAAAACAGGAGAAGAGATTTCAAATAAAACAGAACAAAAGTGTGAAATGGAAAACAACAAAAGTAAAACAGAAATGCACAAGAGACTTTACTGTTCTGAAATAAGATAAAAGAGGATGTTATTAGATTGAATATAGAGAGGTGTGTGTGTGTGTATGTACACAAGTACTGTGCAAAAGTTTAAGGTTGGTGTTTATTATTTATAATGTATTATGGTCAGGTGTGTGATCAAGAAATTATGCCAAACAGGTGATAATGATCACCAGTTTCATATGTAGGCTGAAACACAGTCAGTAACTGAAACAGAAGCTGTGTAGGAGGCTCACAACTGGATGAGGAACATCTGAACTCTGCTACCAGCTTCATACACCATGGCAAGACTGAGCACAGCAACTAGACACAAAGTAGCTCTCCTGCATCAGCAGGGTCTCTCCCAGACAAAGATTTCAAAGCAGACTGGGGTTTCAAGATGTGCTGTTCAAGGTTTTCTGGAGAAGCACAAAGAATCAGGCAACGATGACGATCGTAGATGCAGCTGTTGAAAAACACATCAAGCTTTTCTTCCCTTCAAAAATAGAAGATCTCCAGCAGCGCCATCAACTAAGAACTGGCAGAAACCAGTGGGACCCAGGTACACCCATCTACTGTCAGTTGATGGGTGTACATGCAATACCATCAGGGAGATATGACTGGCACAAACTTTATAGGACAATGACCCCAAACATATAGCTAATATCAGTAAGAATTATCTACATGGTAAAGTAGAACAAGAAGATATGTAGGATTTGATGAAGCCTACATCCACAGAAGGTTAGTGGTTAGTTCTCCAAGGTGCTTGGAACCACCAATCAGCCGAGTTCCTTCAAAAACTGTGTGCAAGTGTACCGAGAAGAATTGATGCTGATTTGAAGGCAAAGGGTTGTGACACCAAATATTTATTTGATTTAGATTTCTATTCTGTTCATTCACTGCATTTTTATTAACTGATGAAAACAGACTGTTAACACTTCATTTTTGAAAGCATTCTTAGTTTAAAGTATTTGTTGACACCTACTTAAGACTTCTTTCAAAAAAACAAAAACAGCACTGTATATGCATATATATGAGAGAGAGAGAGGCACAAATGTTGCTCATGTTGTCTGAGTGAAGTAGCTCTGGAGTCTTAAGTGTATATTATGGACAATGTACGCAGCTCTGTCAGTGACTGAGAAAGAACATTTTTGCTGCATAGATTGGACCCTGTTGCTGCACCACAATCTCTACTGTGAAACTATAACAGTTGAAAAAGCAACTAATATAAATTATAACCCTCTTAGAAAAGGTGATATAATGAAAGCTTAGACCATTGAGATGATAACACTCTCATGTTTGAAAACAGTTATTTAAAATGTTTCTCACACACAAATACAGGGCTTATATCAGCACTCCAGCTCACTTAACATGGACAGTGGGCTGAGCAGGCAAATTATCCCCAATGGGCATTTCCTAATGCGGTCAGCAAAACGAAGGCCTCTTCAAGTTGGTTGATTTATTTTTCTTTTACACCTGAGCTTTGAAAAACTAGATCTGAAGACATCACTATTCTCATTGCCATTAGACAGATGACACAAAAGTTGTTTGACCTTAATACCCAACATTTCAGCAAAAATTCTCTACACTCACCGTTAAGCTCATCAGTGGAGGGGTGTTAATTTGGGGGCACCTTGCAAACATTAAGTCGACCATGAATTTTGTATATTGGAACACTCTCAAGCAGAATGTTAAGCCATCTGTTCAACAGCTAAATCTTGGTTGAAAATGAACAATGCAATAGGTCAATCATCACGAATACAGCAGACATACACCAGAACTAAATCATAATGGCTGAAAAATCAAGGTTTTTGGAACCAAACACAGTCTCATTCCCATGTCATAGTTGTGATGCTATATTATTTTGGACATGTGGACAAATGTCTCTGTTCTGTACATATTACAGATTTTCTGGTGAGACTGGACTGTGATAGCTGAAAATGATAGAAGCTATGTTGAAGCTTACTGACATAGGCTTTAATCATTTAGTTTGATAATCACTGGTGAGCTCTAGAAGACACCAGCTGCTGCTTTTCATTTTCACAAGTTCTCTTGGTTCTTCTCTTTGTAAATTTGCTGCACAATCACATCGCTGAGGAGCTCCCAGATCTTATCAGGGCAGCAACAGGAACATAATCCCATTGTGTAAATGGAGGACTTCTTTTGATCTCCGGTCTTAATGGATGTCTCTACTAGTTCAAAATCCCTTTGGGCCAATGTTCAAAAGAAGAAAAAAGGAAAATTGTTATTTATTTGAATCCTGGTATAGGTTTTGATTCATAAACAAAAACAAAACAAAATAAAACCTACTGGTGGTGAAAGTTAGCATCTTGATGTAGATGCTTTCATTTTAATCTTAATATTATCATAGCAGCTGTTAAGAACAGTCTTTTTTTCCCAGTAACTAGCCTTTTTCAGGGCTTTCAAAATTATTCTTGGCCCATTCATTTGAAATCCAAACTAACTTCCACAGACTTAACACATTTTTCCAAAGTAAAAGACATGTAAACGCAACAATATTCATTTAAGCACTGCTTTTTCAAATTAAATTAAATCCGCTAAGTCACAGCTACATGTGGACCTTTTTTCTTCATAATTCCGTATTAGAAGTAAAAAGTTATCAATCCATTTTCTTTCTAATCCATCCATTTCATACTGACGAGAGCATGTTAAATACTCTTCCTCACATACACACACAGATATGCACACTACTCCTTCTTTGACACCCCACTCTGCTAGTTCCTACTCCATTATGCCCTACCTTTGATCTAAGTACACACTGAAGAGTTTGGCAAGCCCTTGGAACCATCCTTTTCCAGCTGTTGCCATATTCTCTGCCATTACAGTAGCTTGGCAGAGCCACCAGCAGCTGTCACCTTCGCCTTCAGCACCACCTCTGGCTAAACAGATGCCTGAAGTATGTATGCACTGTGACTTTGTAAAATGTACATAAAAAAATATTAAATAAAACTTTCAATTCATTGGACTCCTTTCTTTAAAAAAATTGAAGTAAAGGAAGATATATTGGATCACTCAGTCATTAGGATAGGTTATGTTCATAAACAGACAGCAGCGGAGTTCACTAGTTGTGAAAACTAGTTGAACTCTAGTTGCTGGCAAGTTGTTGTCCACATTATTATTTGTTTTTAATTGAACAAAATTCTTTAAATGTAGTATAGGACTTAACAGGTATAATGAAAACTGAATCCAATGCTCAGTGCTGAGAGCAGTAAAAAGCTGAATAATGTGGGTAATATAGGTGTGTAAATGAAAATAAATAACAGAAATATAAAAACAAACCCACTATGTTTTGCCAAAATTGCACAGATGCCTTATTGCACAGAATATTACTGCATGATGATACTGCATTTTCATACATTCTGAAAGAAATAGAAGAAATCTTTCAGGATCTCTCAGACTGATAAGAGGTGGATCAAAGGGCTTGACAAGTCACATGCAGAAGTACAATGACATGTTTGATAATTAGACTTAATGGACACTGTTGATGAAGTAAGATAAGGTACAATTAGAAACACATACACAGGTATAACAGCTGCAACGTCAGGACCATGCGGCAGTCAGTAAGCAGTATATGAGCAGGTAGACTATTTTTACTGACCAGTCAACTGTGTTATTAACTTGCACTCCACGGAATCAATTGACAAGTCTCCATGTCACAGTGTGTGTTAGTGCTTGTGTCTGCGTGGCTTTTTGCTGTTTTGCCTCTCTAGTCTCCATCACTGACTCTTTGAAAGTTCAGGGTCAGTGGAAGATTGTCCTTCTTGTATTTCTCCTATCTCCTTCCTTCAAATTACACAGAGCGCTGTGATGCACCGTAGATTACCATCCACTCCTGCCCACCTGTGTCGTAGCCCCTGAATCCTTCACCTTATCAACCACATACGCATTCTAGTATTTGAACTCCATCCCCTACTATGTTGTTCTTCGTGTTTCACTGTTGCCTTGTCGCCTACAGTATAGGTACCACAGTCACTCACAACACAGGTGGTTTTTGGTATCAGACTGGAGTACAAGTTACATCGTTATATTTTCATTTCTGTTTGCCAGGGGATATTCTGTGGCTGCATAGAAGCACACCAAACCTCTTCAACATTCAGGCCTCACCTATATGGAGCATGTTGGTGTGTTTGTGAACGAACCTGTGGGGCTGTTGTGACATTAGATGGCCTCTAGAGCTCTGAGAGTCCCTTGTGTTGTTATGAAAGTAAGACAGTAGAGGAGAGGGAGACCCAACTGCTACTGGGTACTGTTGGTAGGAGTAAACAGCACATCAGTTATTGTCATGCAGGGTCATGATGCCTCAGATGCATGCAGACACAGACCAGTACTGTACATTGGGGTTGTCACTGAGTTCACTGTTCTCCCTGGAGCTTTATTTAAGAAGAATCTGGGAACTTCTGAAGTGCTGAATGAGTGCAGATACACCCCACCCCCATTCAGTACCTGAATACTCTCAAATATCTTGTCTTGCTCTTCCTTCCCTTTGACATCTGTCTATACTTTCTCTAATTGCATCTGTTTTATTTCCTTCTTGTTGTCTTTTTAGCATTTTCTAAAGTTCTTTCAGTTCCATGAGTAGAGCTAAGTTGCCCTGAAGCCTAGTTTGAATCTCTCACATCATCCTGTTCAGTGTAGATATAAAATCAGCCTCACCAGAATCTGTATTTCACAGCATGGCTAATCCAATCTAAGTGATACTTTGTATTGCTGAACATGGATTTATACAAAACCATGCAGTCAGCCTTTTTGCTTTTTTTCCCATATAATTTTTATTCCAGTGTCTCCAATGTGTTTAGAAAATGGATGGTGGATTTTCTCCCCTTTGTTCTGTTCAGGGCTGTAGACATCTTGGAGCATTTCCTGGCTTTCATTGTATAAGAGGCAGGTTACATCATCAGATATGGTGGGCATGTTCCAGGCAGCCCCCAGGCTTGCTAGTTCCACCCATTTGCCCCTACTGGTGATGTCACAAGGAGTTTGGAGGTTCTTACTGGTCTAAAAGGGACATAATGAGACAAATGAGAACAATAAGCTTGCACTCTCACAGTCACCCTATTGGTCAATTAAGAATAACTGTGTTTTTCTTTTTTGGTACTGCTGGAGGAAGTCATAGTACCTGGAAAAAAAACCACTTTTCTAAAAAGACAAAAAAAGAGTTAGTTTAAGTAGTGCAAGTAGTTTAAGTAAGAGAGAGTTACTAGAGCTATACACAGATTTTAAAGCCAAGCAAAAAGGGCACACCCAGTAATTTTATTTTACACCAATCCATTCATAGAGATGCTCACCAGATTTGTTTTGCCATCTAAAATCCTTTATTGTGATACCAAAAGGTGAGAAATCTCCTTCGTTCTACTGGAATGACATGAAAAAAGAGGAAAAACAAACAAGCAAAAACTGAACTTCCTCCTGCAGCTTCCAGTCTTTCTGTTTAAGCCTTTCCTTTCTTGACATTTTGGAGCGAAATTACTGCTGTTTGGGATAATTAGGTGTTTATTTGACAAAGGTAAACCCACTGTTGTGTGGGTTTACACAACCCACACAACAGAATGGTGATGTCAGAATCAGAATCTTTAAGGCATATCAGAGTGCAATGAAATTATACATATAAGTTGTCAGAGTGGAGCTGCTGTGGACATGGACAGAGGTCACAAACTGCCAAACAGCACTACTCTCTCACGTTTCCTTTTTTTTCTCTTGTGTGTGCAATACTTTACACTCTGTTGTTGCCTCCCAGGGCACCGTTTTGTTACTTGTCTATCAAAAATTGTGCAGCAGTGCCAGAGAGATGGGTCGCTGGCACTTTGCATCGTGCTGGATCTATTTTTGTTGCTGTGAGACTCAACTGGGAAGAAGCCGGGACTTATGTGATGCCACTGAATTGAAACGGTAAAAAAAATAATTCTAAAATTAAAAATGTAACATTTTTAGACATAAATGTCCCCTGGTGGACTGGTGGACCTGATGGACTGGTAGCCTGTCCAGGGTGTGCCCCTGCTTTTCACCTCAAGAGAGTTGGGATAGGCTCCAGCAGATTCCCATGACCCTGCAGAGTAATAAGAGGGTATAGATGATGGGTCGATGGATGTTCCCCAAAAAGTGTCCAGTCAGGAGGTAAAGGGCAGGTGCTTCAGCACCACCTTGAGTCTGCTTGTGCACATTCCATCCAAGTGGCTAGCATACCACTTCCGGATTGAAGCTGTTTCAGGAAAAACATTTGTTGCAGTTCCTCCACTGGCCACTAGGTGCTCAGCAAATCCCCATTGACGCATGTTAAAAGGTATAAATTTACAACAGAATTGAGATATTTACAGCCTGGTATAAAATTTGGTTTTGGTCTCTATTAGTTAGATTTTCTACCCCCAACAACTGTATGGGAGGTACAATTTTTTGTACCACATCAGGTAAATTTCTATTAAGCAATAAAGCTGATGAATCAGATGTGATTCAAAGTGCTTGCGAGAGAGCTAGGCTTTGGCTCTGCGGTGAGTTTTCACAGCTGTATCCCACTTCTTTGCAACACGGCGCTGTGCAGTTTGAGGAAAACTGGGCTTCAGAGACTCTGTACAAATCTATGGGTCACGTGAACAGATAGTCTGTCCATCTATATATGTTTATGGTTCCACCACACAACCACACCTGCAAATGAATAGACAAAAATTACAAATTTAAGGGCCAAAAAAGAGTCAAAAATAAATCAACATGAAAATGTCAAAAAAATAAATACACACAAAATCTATTAATTCAATTTGTAGCTATAGTTTAATTTGAATTATCATGTCCAGTTAAAAAAAAAAAAATTCCTGGCATTAAGTTCAGGAGTATGGGCCTTGCAGGCTACTCTTAGGAGAACTTTACCTTTGGAAAGAAATAGAGAAATGAGAGCCTTTTTTTTCCTTTGTGGAGCTCAGATCATTGCTGATGATGTTGAAGGTCTTTGGGAGCTTTTGTTTACGTCGCTGAACGATGGATATTATTTTCCACTTCTTATGACTTTTGCTGTGTCCCTTCCTGTCCTTTAGAAATGGTGGTGAAAAGTCAATATTTCATATGCAGTGGTCGTCAGTCACTTTGGGATCATAGGACCACATGCCAGTATGTGTTTGAGAAAAATAGATAAATAGAAAAAGGATGAGGCAGAATGAGATGAGGGACTGAAAGCAAAGGTTACCCTTGTCCTTTTTACTTGGTGGATTACTGTATGCTGTAGCATTGCCCTGAAGCAATATTATGAGCACTAGCTCCATCGGGTGCTCTCAGCCTGTTGGAGAGCTGAATGCCTGAACATTTCTCCAGACCGTTACATCAAAGACAGCCACATGGTAATAAAGGATGACTGGGAAATGGTTCAGTACTGCAGTCCTTTTTTTCTGCCCTTGAGACTTTTAATTCTCCAGGAATTGTGTGTGGTTCCATGTGTGAAATCTGTCCACAAACATCAGCTTGCTCCTCTCGAGCTTGTGGCAGAATCTTGTGTATGGAATCAGGATAAAGATTTGCAAACCTTGGCATCTTTGTTGATCGCTTTCTCTAGATCTGTCTGCTGCTAAGAGCAATGAGTCAGTAAAAATGCAATCAAATCTGCATGCTGTTTGATCCTGTAGTCAGAGCCCCATTTACTTTTCTGTGAATCATATATTGTAAAAGTTCTAGACAGACATGCACACCCACACAACAGCCTCAAAATCTTGGTCCTTTGGTGTATCTAAGCTTGGCAACAAAATCATTAGCAACAGTGCTAATTTCTCACAAATAACAACAAACAACAAATGATTTGTCTTGAAAGTGATTCTAAAATCCCAAGACATTTCGTTTGCCATTAAATTCCAACATCTTGTAAGATAGAAAAAGCAAAAGTTGTGTCACTTTTGCATTAGAAAATGGTTATATCTGTTTGTGAAAAACTATCACACCTACCATATTGTCAATTAGCTAATCGGTTCTTTGACTGTTGCTTCTCTAAGAGCACGACTGAAGTCTGAACCGACCTTTTCTGGACTGTTGGCGAAGAAACTCATATGTCATCTGCTGTCGGAAATTATCTTAAATAATAAAGGTCAGTTCACTGCTTATTCAACTTCCAATTTTCAGGGCTCCTCTCAGGTCGCTGTATATGTCAGTTATGGTGTTTGTCTGAGGTTAAATGAGGTATTGCTGTAACATTTCACACGTTAGAGCACCACACATTACATTGTTACACATTACACGTTACCATGGGATATTAATGACAACTATACATTTTTCTTTTTTTTTTTTTTAATAGTATTTTCACAGAAACTGACTAGTGTCTTTCATTATCGGTGTCCGATGAGCCAAATAAAAGCATATTTCTTTCTTTCTTTTTTTTTTTTTTATAGCCATTTTTTTCCTGCTCCCTATCTAAATGTCCACTGGTCTCCCTTGACCTTCAAGACAATTGCATGCTAGAGGCTCTATCTATGGGCCAGGCCTGTTGAGGCAGATATACTGACTGACAGGTAATGACACCCGCTGAGAGTTAGAATTCCCTCAGGACTCAATGTCTTCTGGTCTGCCAGCTGGCCTGTCTGAATCTCTTCTATCCCCTGGGTCCAGAAGTGAAGCTACTGCTGCCACATCAATGCTCTTTTCATCATTATAACCTTCATCATCCTCATCATCATCATCATCAAGATTATGCTCGTGCCAAAGAAGTCCCGCTGCAACAGTCAGTCTTCTCACTGCATATCTCTGTCATGTTCTGTCAGACTCGTGCTTGTTTCAACAGGTCTGTCCTGGGCTTTTCCCTCTGTCACAAACTCTACCTGTCACTATTTCTCCCTTTTTCATTTCTTTCAGTATGTCACTCTAATTTTAGATCTCTTTCCTTCTTCGGTGTATATCGCTCAGACCATCTCGGGCTTAGCCAGAGCCGTCATTCATTTTCACTCATTTAGGCCCATCTAGACCACATATAAATGAACTTTTGACATTAATTTCCATCTTTCCTCTTACCAAGCATCTAATTCTAGTGAGATGAGTCTTATTAATTCATCCTGTGACACTAAGACTGATGAGATGATGGTGTTTAAAGGACTACGAAGTAAATAGGTGTATGAGCACATAATCTTGTGTGACAGACGTGAGAGGAAAAGTATGTCATAATACACTGAAGCTGTCTTTAGAACTGATGGGAGCCACAGTCGTTGCACCAGGTGCAGCAATGTTCTCTTAGATTTTTTTCTCTGCCCACTCACAGATGTTTTTTTTGTTTGCTTGTTTGTTTTTGATAAGCTAGAGTGGTGGAGTGACTGCCATTATATTTCCCTCTGAGGCTCTTGTGCAGGTATACAAATGTTTAGATTAGAAGAAACTGTGTCTCAGCCCATGAATACATCCACAGACAAGGTAGTATAGATGTATCATTTTATGTATTACTTCTTTTTCAATGCATGCATCAGTTAACGTTTTCTTCCTTTTTTAATTCAAAAACATTAATAAAATGCAGGTCCTGATGACTTTCTAATGCAATTGTTACTTTCATTTTTTGTCAAATTTCTAATCTGTCATTCTGCTGTCTTTCCTGGCCCTCTCTAGCTCTGAAACAACAGACGTTACATAAAACATTAAAACATGGTTCCTCTACAAGTATTTATATTTACATCTAGGTAAAATTGAACTTATTTACATTTTAATTAATCATAATAATGTTCCTGCATCAGTGTCTTGGTGTGTATGCATGAGCAGTCCGAGATTCAGAAGAGATTTCCTCTACTTCATTCCACTGCTCTACTGCACAACATCACCTATTCAGCTAGTTCAGAAAGTTTGGGATTTGGGGTTTAGTTCAGGTGTAACTTGGACTTTGGAAAGCTCCACTAGCTGCTCTTACATGTGAACAACTTTCCTGTGTTGCACTCAATTATTATACCAGTTCACAGAAACCACCAGAGTTGCTAGGCAGTACAACATCCAAATCAGAGGAAAAAAATGCTTCTAAAAAGTCATTTTTGTCACTATTAAAAAGCTCAATATATAATTTTGTGAGGGTACAAAGAAGGACCAAGTATGATTGAGAGTTATTGCAGCATGTGGCAACTAGCAATAATACAAAAATCACTGATTTTTTTTTTTTGACCCTATCTCTTCACAGTATTGCAATGCTGCCAGTTCCAATGTTCTTAAATCCTAATTTTTGCATAAAATTATGGTGCCGTGCCCTTGGCAACCAGTCAAGCAGCTTTTGAGTGGTTGGCTTTTACAACCATCTGTTGAAGAGTGTTGGGAAAGCTCAAAGCAATTAAGCTAACTACCATTCATGCTTGGTGTCTGCATTTAGAGAGCTGCTTCGATCAAAATGAGCACGTTAATTTCCTGTCACCACATGACTTTTATTCCAGCCCTTGGACATCAGACAGCTTATACTCTTGTCGGATTTCTTTCTTACAAACATTGCTGGGTATGTGGGCAAGTTCTTGACTCTAAAGTGCTCTCGGTGGTAATAAACTGCTTTAATAAACTTATTCAACAAATGTATATTTTTATTTGCTTCTCGGGTCCAGTTTCAGATAAATCATTCAGTCAGTGTTTTAATATAGACCTAAAGAAAATGTAAAGTGATAAAGTATTCCCAAATTGATTTTACGGTAGTTGCCTCTGTTCCCTTTAGTTGACAGTATCAGCAGCTTTGTGGTACAGTTAGTTTATTGGGCTAAATAAGTGAAAATATTCACATCAAGGCTACTTTACAATTTGTAAAATTTAACAGCAATGACAACCACCTAAAACATGCTGTATGAGAGAAGAGTTAGCGGTAGCTTAGTTTAGGAAAGTAACGAGAGCTCAGTTCACCGTCAGCTTGGACTGGTCCAACTACAATCTTGAATTGATTGTCAAATATGGCAAAAGATTATGAGATTCACACATATTTCTTGAAAATGAATGCAAGCTATCCATATATCATTGAAAGCACACAGTTTATTCCAAGGAAAATGGGCTTTAGGTCTCGCTGGACACTAGTCTGCTCCTGCTTTTGAGAAAGGGCTAATCACCTCAGAATACTGAATGTTTGATGCATATTGTTTGATGGATGGTGCAGGTAGGAGTGTCTGTCTATAGGAGCTTGTTTTGGAGACAAAGACGAATGTCTCTTTCAACTCCCTTCTAGTGAACACACCTCTGTGACGTTGTTGCATTCTTTGGTATACAGAGGTGTTCATGTTTGACTCAATTGCTAGAGAAAGCACCCCAGGTCCGTGGCTATGAAATAAGTCCAAATAATAATCTCTGCACCCCCATGCTTTACAGTCTGAATGTGTATATGCTGAAATATGCAAACAAGTGTAGTGTGCCATGTACATTAAAAATAACAATCAGTATGATTAGCATTAATCATCTGCTTATTGGTTGAGACACCTCCTCCTTTAATGGAAGAAAATAATATGAAGTGATATTAATTCATCGTTATCTGAAATCATAAAATCTCATCGTAGGGATTTTACTAACCTTGAAACACACATGAAAAACCCCTGAAAGTTGTGAGTATGCAATGTATTCAAATGTGCAATAAATAGATATTATTCATGGAAAAGGCAAAATGATTATAATTTTGACAACTCATCATATGCACAGACAGCATGGTTACGCCAGAAATGTATGGTCCTGTTGTTGACGCACCAGGTCGCAGAACTCTATTCAGGGTGTTGGAGCCAAGGTGTCACGCCAGGATCCAGAATCCTGCTGTGACAGACTGGTTGCAGACAGAGGCAGGGGAAAGGCTTGGGGGTACCAGGACCTGCTTCTGCATGAGTCCAGTGGGCAGCCAGCATGGTGGATCAAGGGAAGTCTCCACTCCAAGCTATGTAGTGCAGACTTTGGGGCTGACTGTGCAGCCAAAAGAAAAATAGTAATAGGCAGCAACATTTATTTGTTTTTTATAAAGTAGTAATTTTCTGGATCTTGGTTATATGAGTAAAAAACTAACTTAAAACATGTCCAAAAGTATTGGCAAAATATACTACAGGATGAAATGTTCTCAAGATGAAGAAAAAAAAAGTTTGCATGGGACAACAGCCATGTTTGGGTTGCAGTTAAAGGAAAAGGGGGGTGGGGTGGGGTGGGGGTAAGACCAGCCTGACTTGCCCCTCCAATTCAACCAACCACATACTGACTGATGTCTCTATTTCTTTGTGACAAGTTTTGCTGTATTTTCACTTTGGAGAGGTCATAAGGGCTTTTCTTTCTTTTCTTTTTTTTTGCCAATCAATAGTGAACAACATTTGATTTGTCAAATTTTTCCTCCACTTCAGCAACTGGATGATTGTAAGATGTCGAAGATTCATCAATGAGTTTTTGATTTCTGCTCAGTTTCTAACAAATAAATGCAAGGTAAAATGCATATTAATATTTACCACAAATCTCAAGGAAAATTCATATTGTTGGATGATAGAAGGATCTTTTTTTCTTCTTTAACGCCCTGACATGTACAGTCTAATTGCATTTTTCTCATGTGTGCTTCCATATACCACAGAAAACTCTGCAACTCCAAAAGCCTCTGTGGTATTGCGTCAGCTGGTTGCATGGCTCTTGGATAGCTGTTATTTTAAAGCCATGCAGCTCTGCAGTGCTGCCTGGGAACAAGCTGAAGTGGAGCACAAATTAGAATGACATTAGGCAAACAATTATTCCCAAGACACATATGCCTTCTATGAACACCCTCAAACACACTGAGCAAACACAGAAACCCACATCCAACCCATGTCCCATGGGTCCTGTCTCACAGATAAACTGAATGACAGCTTTTGCTCATTTTTTACTCCTGAACTGAATGGGCCTCAAATCATAGAACTGATCATAGATATATGCTGCACATAGATGCATGTGGTATTTAAACATATAAAAAAGTGTACATATATACCTTAACCCTTACTCTGAAGATAAAAATAAAGGTCTTAATTACCATATTAAGAATACTGTCAAAATAGAAACCAAGTCACAACAGCTTTTATGTCTGAGATATTGTCTGAGACATTTTTCTGCTGGTTTTTGTTGCTCTCTCTCTCTCTCTCTCTCTCTCTCTCTCTCTCCCTCCGTCTTTCGCTTGCTCACTTTAAAAGGATGCTATATTAAATTAAAATATGATGTCATATGAATTATGACCAGTTAAAAATTTTTAAACGTCTGTCCTCCAGAAACTCTTGTGATATTTTGGAAATATGATCATGATGTGTATCATCATCATGCTGCGACGTCCGTCTCTTTTACCAAGACTGCAAAGACTGGGATTCTTCCTCTCAGCCAGTATTTGGCACATCCACAACCATCACACCATATGTGTTTCTAACCTTGTGCGTTACTGTCAGGGCTGCACATTTACTGTGGTAAGCATTAGTTCTAATACTTAGTTCTTACCAAACATTTGGACCCCATGGGAGACAGAAAAATTAACATTGGTACCACCTGACTAAAGAATGCACTCCCAGTATTATTTAGGATTGTGTATATGTTCTGTTTTTGTGAAGGGAAGGGGATGGACGTTACGCTGTGATACATTTAACTTGTAAACAAGATCATGGGACTGAAACTCGCATATTTGATAAGAGTCTTTGATGGAGGGTATTCACAGTCATACTGCCACTTTCCAACAACACAAAGTTACAGACTCATTGATTGTTCTGATAATCATCTGGCAGTGAAATGTTGTCAGAAAGCATCATTTCTTGATGATGCTTTCTTGACTATTTGTCATTTCATTCCAGTCTTTCCATTTGTTCTACATACTTAGAAATCATTAAAAAAATAATAAAAATAAAAATAAATAGATAAATATGTAACATGTGCTTCCCTGCACATGACATTTATGTTCTCAGGTTATTAATCTTATTATTCCTTGGTTTATTAAAAACAATGTATTTCAACAGGAATTATAAGAACAATCTACTTCATCCAGTTTACTGTACATCTGCATTTATAGCTTCAACGCTTTGTTCTTCTCACGACCAGATGAAGTGGAAGATTAAGTGAAACTGTCAAACTTTTCACAGGTCAGTGGAGTCAGTGTGAACATTCAGCCCCACATGAATGAGACTTAACACATCAGGTGACTCGCGCGCATTATTATAGGAGTCTCTGGGCTGTAATTATATTATGTGACACCAGGAAATCAGTTTCTTGTCACCAGGTCTTTGGTGAGCAAGGTTTTTCTAATTATGTAAGATAGCACCTTCTCTTCCCTCAGTAAGTCACACCACAGGGCTTAAGGATGAGATTGATTAAAGTGTGGAACCAGCGATTTCATTACCATGCAGTCAGACAAGCAGACAGATTGACTGTAGTATAGTTTGGAGTCATACTGCTTCAAGTGAATAAAGCCTCTATTAGACAAACATGGCGCTCTGTATTTTGCTGCCGATAGACACAGGCACATGAGCGTTTAGGGACTCGCAGGTACACACTAGTAATTGAACAAGGAGCAATATGTTGTTGAAAAGGCTCTGATGGCTGTCTCGTTTACTGCTAATTAATGTCAAACAACTATCGGATAAATTGGAATGTTGTTGAAAATATTTGACTTCTAAGTTTTTCACATGGACTAATGATGGCCTTGAAAAAAAGAGAGCTTGTTTTTCCTTGATGTGTAGATTTCAAAGTTAAACTAATGTGTGATGTGCAGATCAGGCCAGTTGCAGCTGGTGGCATCATGAAGAAATCCAAAAATTCAAATGAAGTTACACCCGACTTTGCTTTCTTGGGTCCTGAGCAACATACCTGCCAATCATAGCATGTTTGCACCCCTTGGCTATGTGTGAAAGATGAAAAGTAAAGTGTTATATTATGAAGTTAAAGTGATTGAAATAGATCTGATCTCTCAAGCAACAGAAATATTCCAGGGCTTGTTAGTGGATCTTTGAATCCAGTGAACTCAGAGGTTACTGTTTCACCATTAAAACCCCGGTAATGATTTCAGGTGCCGTTGCTTTGTTCTTAGAAGTCAAATACTCTACTTTCTTAAAATACTTCCTCAGCATCAAAAAGCCGAGCATAGATACTGCAGACTTTGATAGGTCAGAACAGTACACACCATTCCCGTATCCACATAAAAGAAGGGGCAGTAGCATGAGTCCCCAGTAATAAGTTCTTGGGCTTGACTGTGATGGAGGACTTGTCCTGCAACAATTCAGTGATGAGAAAAGCTTAACAGTATCTGTTTTTCTTTTGTAAACTGAAACAAGAAAATCTCCCAGAGAAACTTCTTGAGAATTCCAACCACTCTCCCAACAGGTACGCTGATCTGGTGTGTGTCAGTGTGATTCACCAGCTGCACAAAAGCTGAGCAACAAGCAATCCAGAGGGTATTAAAATCTGCTGGGAAAATCTTTGTGGCCCCGCTACCAGATACTGTATCCAAAGTCTGCACATCCTATAGCCTGCACTGAGCTCAGAGCGTCATCAGGGACCACTCCCACCCGGCCAGTTCAGCCTCCTGCCAAAAGGATTATATTATTAGGACTCCTGATGCACAGGTCCATTCCGGCACAGTGTACCGAATCAGAGAGGCCACAGCGCATCCAACTCCAACTGCCTCAATTGAATATGTGAAGAAGAAAAAAAAGGCAAAAAAAGCCTTACTTAAGCTTGCACTACAGTGCACACAAAATAACACTATTTAACGACTGAAATAACAAAAACAGCAACATTGAGATCAGCCTACTTGCGTAGTCTGGTCAATGAGACTCCTTTGCAGATCTTCATAAAAACAAAAAGTATAAAAGTGATTAAAGTGAAAGGCAGCTGTGCCGGCAGAATGCAGTCTCTTACTTTTTCCAGTTCTGAAGTCCAATTCCTTCTTATTCACTGGTGTACACGTCTCATTTAAATTTGAGCTTTCTCTTTTTTTTCAAAGGTAGTGATGTGATTTTTCTGGTAAAACTTTCAAAACATGATGTGAAGAGCTTGGTTTAGAGTTTTCCAGTCATGTATATAATGAACAAACAAAGAGAGAAAAGGTAAGTCAGGGAGGATGTCAGCGATAATTATGTGGAGGGCCCTTGAGTCAATGCCTAACAGGAGGCTTTCAAATACACATAAGTCTCTTATTTTGTGTTTTTTGAAAGGCATCCAAGTGTACAACCTGGTCCCATCATAGTTACGTAGATGATGCTTTCATTACAGCTCATAAAAGCCTCCATTAGTACTTGGTGTCTGTTTCTATTTGTTGGCATGTTTTCAAGAAAAACAAAATATGATCCATCCTGAGATCTAGATGGAGTAGACAAATCAGCCAGCTGGAGTACTGGTCAGAGTTTGTGGCAACCGTGAATTATAAGCACATGATAGTTTTAAACAAAATGCACAAATACACTGGTTTATTAAGAAATCAGAAATAAATTTTGCAATATGAAAAAAGGCTTCCATGTTGAAAATGCCTTCTTACTTATTTGTGTTATCAGCGTTCAGATGACAAGAGTTCATCAATACTTTATATTTGATTAAAAATACAGGTTTTTTTTATTTATTTTTATTATAATCCAGTGTTTTCAGTGCTATAGTGAGGTCAGAGAACTCTCTGAGAGCATCAGAAATACTATCCCCACAAACCACACTCAAGGCTGCACAGCAGCGGGCAAAGATTTCAAAACCCCGGTTTCAAACATTTTTGTGTGAGTGAGATGCTGCCAGGGCTTAACACTCAAACAAAACACACGCTAGAGAAGTCTGTGAAGGCTGGTGCAGGTTGTGGAAAATACAGCCTACAAAAGATCTGTGGGTCTTCTTGCTAACAGGGTTAGAGTTGTGGAGTGGTGGTTTCAGCCTGCACCGTATGCTCCAAATCAAACTAACCAAATGAGGAATAAAATAAAATGTAAATACAGAATATGATCAGCTGAAGCCTTGTCACCTGCATATCTAATATTTATGATACCCTCTTGTCATGCTGGGATTGTTTTCTGTGACTCAACTGTGATACAAAGAATCTTCATGCTCAATGTACCCACATGGACTCAATGATCTGACTAGCATTTAAGTGTTGTTCTGCATTAATTTCTCCTTCAGTTCACTGAAAGAGATTTTTTTTCTAACTTTTGAAACTCCCTGTACATACAATTTTAATTGAAATGTGCCTTTGATGTTATTTTACTAATAATATGCCACTGATCATATTAAGAGGGAGCTGGTTGTGTGCATTAAGAAATGAATATATTCTTTGTCCAGCTTTTCTATTAAAGTGAGATGAGAAGGAAAAAAAAAGCATTCGAAGACCTCACTCTGCCATTCTCTTCTTCTTATCAAAGCACTTTAATTAGCTGTAGACACTGGCTCTGCCCTGTGATGATATGAGATGAGTGGGTATGTCTCATCTCTGCATTTAGGACTAAGTTGTTGTTTACTGAGTTCTGTGATCAGTTGGGAAAAGGTCACAGTGACACGTTTCAGCTCTTTATGCGATGCTGCACAATTAATTCTGACATGATTAGGCTTGAAGATACAGCATGCAGCACACAGTTTTTCTTTTTAATGGACAAATCTGCTGCACAGTTACCTCTCAGCCACATTGTATTTAATTGTGTTTTTTGTGCCTTATTAATTTCGCACATGTCATGGTTGGTTACTTTTATTTCCTGCTTCTGCTTGAGCTGTAACGTAATCTGTTGAATTCGAGAACTGCTGTTCTTACCATATTGTTCAGATGATTTAGTGTGTGTGTGTTGCGAAGTTGAACTCCAACACAGGTGCTGAATGTCCTTTTATGGAACAGCATCGGCAGTCAGCCAGCATATAAGGGCATGAGAATGTATCACAGACAAACACTGCACATAGATGAAGGCCATATATGTTGTAAAGTGAGGTCTATAAACTGCTGGTCATCAGTACTCTTTGTCAGAGGGTATCTGCTCTTTGGCTTTTGGACTTCTGTTTTGCATTTTGTTGACTTCCTGTTTTCCCGTTTAATTTTAAAGTGTTATTCCTTGTATGCAAGTTTCTGTTTGACTTACCCATGTTGTCATCTTTTCTGATTGTTAACATCTGTCTTGTCAGCACCTGTGAGTATGTAATAATTGTCTTGTCCTTCTGTCACCCCATTGTGGTCCTGTGTTGAGTTTTAGTTATCGTTGTCCCTGAAGTTGTTGTTTTTGTTCTGGATACCACGTGGTGGAGCACCTTTTGGTTTAAAATCAATTAAGTTGTGTGTGCTAATCCTGCCCTGCAGTCTCCTGCATTTGGGTTTGCAATTCCTCCACTCATAACTCTCTCATATGCTGCCCTTTGACAGTTTTTCCTTTTACTCTGACCCTCGACCTACTGTGTTGAGGTGTTGTTTCTTTGTTTTGTTTTGTTTTTTTTCTTCCTTACAAGTATTTCTTCTTGCAGTCTGCTGATGCTGTTGGACTGAAACACAGTTAAGTGGTTGATGTGTTATTGCTTGTGTGGGGACAAGTTCAAGGTTAGACCTGTAATGAAAAACACCAGACAGGTGATTTGTTCAGTTTATAAGACAGCATATGCTATTGAAATTTCCTTTTTTAAAATCTGCTTGACACTACAGTGTACAGAAGATGTTTGCTATGCATGTGTAATTGTCAGTTTGATTTATATGCTATTACAGGTTCCTAAGTGCATTCGTGATGTGATTAAAATACTATAAGAGCGTGCTTGCAGATATATCACACCAACCTTTACAGATCAATTTCTGAAGTCTTATTGTGGTTAAATTACATTGCTTTTCTGCATAGCATCAGAACAGTACATTAGTCACATATAGTCCCTTTATAATTCTCTCAACTAAGCCATACACTGAAGAGGAATCCGTTCTTATGATTGCTGTGCCACTTTACAGCAAATATTGCATCCAGAATGCGCATAAATCATTTCTGAGTATAACATGTTGTCTCATCATTCTTTAATGGTCTTGTGGCAAGCTGATTTTCACAAAGTGTCTCTGAAAAGCTGCAGCAGCGACTGGAGTCTCTTGTGTGCCTTTATGAAAAACCAAACAACCAGCAGATGTTTTGAGTCCTTTTGGTGCAGTAAACAGGATGTTATAAATTTGTACTTTTTGCAGTTTTATTTTTTCATTTTTTTGAATTGTAAAGCTTTTCAAGGCTTTTGTCATTCATATTCAGTGTTTGCATCACGCAGCACTAACCCTTTTAGAACAGAAGTGTTCCCCTGACTCTAAAAGCCGCCACCAAAGTGTTTGGATTTATTAAGGAGAACACTGTGCCAACGTAGGTACTCAAGATTAATAGCAAACGGTGCTCACAAAATGTCACATAGGTATAGGTCTTAATAAATCCACACACCATGGGAGCAGCTTTCAGCAGAATGAGCCTTTACTGTAAAGAACAAAAGAATGTGGGTCCTCAGATCAATGGCAATGTACTGATCACACTGGCACTCACTTTACAAGAATGCTTTAGAGTTATCAGGTTTATCATTGAAGAAATGTATTTTATGTCTCTTTTTTTCCTTTACTTTTTACCCTCAAAATCCATTGATGATTTCCCTTTCTTCGTTTCTTTCCTCCCAGCTGCCATCCTCGATGATCCTATGGAGTGCAGCAGAGGAGAGCGTTTGGCCATCACTCTGGCCAAAGATAACATCAACAGGAGCAGTAACCGCTCCACCACTAGCAAGCTGGAGGTGGACATCTTTGAACTGCTGAGAGACAGTGAATATGAGATGGGGGAAACAAGTAAGTAGCATAAGGAAGAAATAGCAATTAAATGGTGAGGAAAGAAGTTGTGATTACCTGACACATGTGTGTGTGCATGTGTGTGTGTGAGAGAGAGAGAATCAGAAAACAAACCAAAAATACACGTGAAGCAGTCCTGAATGATCAACACAACAGTAGCACCACCACAATGTATCCTCCTTTTTCAAATCAGTAAGCCTGCCATTTCATATTCCACTGAATTATTTTCATTCACTGTCTGCAACTCTTTCTCCAAGAAAAGACTGTCTGGTGAAGCTGTGTTGTTCATAAAATGGTAGAAAATGACAGACTCGCTTTGTGTCAGAACTCAAAAGAAATTGTGATATTGTATCCTGTTACCTGCAGAAGAAAATTGTTGCATGTTTACTGGACTGAAAGGCCTCTAAAAAGCATTAAACCGTACGCGAAAGTTTGTTGTTATTTTCTTTTTCTCCAGAGAAGAAAAAAAGGGAGGATGAACCATGCACACATTTTGGCAGCGCCAGCGTAACTTCCACAAACGTATTCCTTCTCACCATCATCAAGAAAGGGCCAGGTGCTACACATTTCAAGGCAGTATAGAAATTCTTCAAACCCTGACGATGTGAGCTCCTCCAGGCAGGTGTCTAGCACTCTGAAAATTAAGCTAATTAATGCTCACAAAACAGTGGAGGCCTATAAGAAGAACAAAGTGCCCTCATGAAGGTGCTCCCTCGATTTGTAATGCAATAAAGAAATTGCACTATTAATTACTCAAGGCCTAGAAGACAAAGAAAGCTCTCTGATTGACCTACTTGCTGGAAAGGCAAATGGAACCTGCAAAAGACTTCCAGATGAGCAAACATTAGCAAACACCACCATGGACTGATCATGGACCACACAAAAATATGACTTTTATACAATAGAAATCTGGAGAAAACTTCACAAACTTCTAAAATAAGTATTCAATCTGTATGTTTTAACATCGGAAGCTCCTAGATTAACATCCAAAAAGGTCTTGTTCATGTTGGAAACTAGTCCCATGATCATATGAGCCTCATACGTAACTTTTCCCTCAGCAGTTAGTTCTTTTTTGGTATTACCCAAATTTAGATTATTAATCTGAGAAGTTTATACAACTTCTTATATGGGAAATGTAAAAATCTTATTCAACACTCAGATTAACACTATTAACTATTAACTGGAAAACTTGTTTATTATCTTTGGCATAATCACTAGAAATATACCCGGAACACTGCATGGAGTGACTGCCTAGCGCTTCAGTGATTACACTGTAAAATCTAATAAGCGGAGTTTAATTAAACAAATTTAGGAAACCGATTAGCTTGGGAAACATAAGTAAACAAACTTAATTGTCTTAAGTAATAAGAAATTATTAGCACTTAATATATCTAAGTGTAGTTAAATTCAAATAAAGTTAATACAACTCAAATATTTTGAGCCAAATTAACTTATATTCTACCAAAACATGTGGGAATTACTTGAAATTTGTAATGTACTACTATTGAGGTATCTTAGTGTAATGGTGAAGGACGACAACAGGCAGCTGCAGTGTCTGAATCCTGCATTCAAAATAAAAGAACACTGATAAATTTAGGCAGAATGCTATGACCCATAGTTATGGAGTGTACTCTTGTAAGACATAATGCAGAATGAGGAGGTTGTTATGCAAGTTCCTCTGTAACCTCTTTCCCACTGTGCCCCTCTGATCAGACCAGACCAGCATCCCTAGCAACGCTGTTTTATACTTGACAACGGTCCTCTATACAGACATAACAGGCCACAGAATGCAGCAACGGACCAATCAGAATGCAGCATTCAGTAGAGCCGTGTAATAATCAAAGTGCCAATGACACTTGTTTAATGTTGTAATATCCCCACTTAAATATGTTTGCTTTGCATCATATGAATGCAAGCCATAATATCTAACTTGACTTCAGTTTTAGCAAATATTATTATTTTGTCTGAGGTCATTTTATTTCAAAGCAATAAATGAATTAAATGTTACGTCCTCCTATGTCTCACTTTGCTTTTTAACAAAAGTTTTTATGACATAGTTTTGCAATGGTGGATTAAATTAAGACACAAAAATAAACATTAAGTAAAAATTAACAGGAGTGGCAATACCATCTGAAGGATCTTTAGTCGAGTCTAGCAGTAAGGGAGGAGGAGAGGACCACCAACCTCACTGAGATACCATCTAAGGAAGAAGAAAAAATATATATTAAAGAATCCATTAAATAAGTACAGCTTTAACAGGTATGTTACCTCATTCTCATGTCCTTTATATCTAAACAAGATGAATGATGAACTGATTTCAGTGCCAAATTATTTTGCTTCAGTAATGTTTTCAAAGACGTGTGTCTATGAAAGCCTCCTTATTCAGATAAAATGTGATACTTAAAGATATGAATCAGTAATCTGGTAAAAGTCACTAGTCAAAGCCAGGCAGCATTTAACAAAAATACTGTAATTATTCAAGTGCAAAGAAAAATCAAGACGTGTATGCCTCTATTCCTCACATCGTGCTTCTGGTTTCCCTGTATATCAAGTCAAGTCAACTTGATCATCAAAACTGCCATATATACAGGACATACAGAGAACTGGTGTATCCCTCATATCCGTGGTGCAAGCAACAATATCCATCCATCCATCCATTATCTATACCCGCTATTTCCTGTGCAGGGTCACGGAGGTCTGCTGGAGCCTATCCCAGCTCACTTCGGGCGAAAGGCAGGGGTACAACAATATACATGAAATATGATATATTGTAGTGGCGGCTGTGGGATGCTGGTGGACTTGTGGGATACCATTTTCCCATGATTGTTCATTCGTTTCCATTGTTGTTTGGACACACTGCTGGAATTGTTGCTTTATTTCAGCAGGCTGAGTTCTGGTTGTTGTTGTACTATGGGTGAAATGGGTGTAGCAGCTAATTATACCCAGCTAATTATACCCATCTGTGATATGTGATGTCAGAATTATGAGTTCTCGTATAAACTCTCTGATATCCATTATTTCACACCTTCTCTGCGCTACAATATAAATA
>JBAMYA010000005.1:9667122-9706516 GCA_037176975.1 Arrhamphus sclerolepis
TTCACATCCATTTCATGTTTGTTTTTTGGTTTTTTTTTTTTTTTTTGTTTTTTTTGTTCCATTTTTTTTTTTTTTTTTTTTTTTTTTGATTGTTTTGATGATAAACCTCAAAGGTTTTGTTTTGCTTTTTTTTTTTTTTTTTTCCATTTTTGCTTTTGGTGGAAATGTGTTGAGGACACAATCTGGCCAGTGGTAAAGCTGAAAAATTTCAAGGGTTAATATATTAATATGGAATAGTTATTTTCACTGTCTCATACACCATGAAATTGTTTTTATCATCTGAGAGCAAAATGCATAGTTGCCCACAAGTCAAAGAGATGTTCAGTTACAATGTAACTCTCATTTCATGAACTCTGGCTTGTCTCGTGTGAAACAGCAGCTACTTTGGCCCTCAAGGGCTGACGGTACCTGAATCTAATAACCTTTGCTCAGAAAGATACATTGCTGAACATTGGAATGACACAGAAGCTCGAGCTGAGAATCACTGTGACGTTAGGGATCAACATATCAAACTGGAAGAGATAAAGAATACTGTACAGGAATCAAAGCTGAACATCAAAGAAACAGCTACGTGATTACAGGCAGCCAATGAAGGGTCATTTAGGGTTAACATTATGGATTTTGTTCCTTTCTAACTGTGCTGAAACATATATTTATGTATTTACATAAGGACTTAGGACAATGCATCAACATTCACGGTTTCATGTAAAATAAGCAGCCACAAGAAGGTCATTGAGCTATGGAGCTACATAAATGGGGCTGCGTGCATAGCATTTTTGCGTTTTTGTGTAATAGCAGGGCTTGTGTATAAGCGTTACATAGATTTTTTGGTACAATATGTCAGTGGGGATAGCAGGGTGAGGCAAGGTGACAGCAAGGCATTACCTCTTGGACTTTGGGATCATTGCAGTCTGGCTGGCTATATAAGCTGCAGAGTCTCACCAGATGAACACAAGCGCAACCAAGGAGACTTACAGAAAGACTTGCAACCTTGGTGAGAAGAAGAAATAAGAGAAACTTTCTTCGTGTCGATTGTGTGGTGAGAATACTTTGCTAACTAACTGCTCTTTCCTTGTCACAGAGTCTAAACCATGAAGGTCCTTGCTGTGCTCGTCCTGGCCGTTTTCACTGGTGAGTAAGCTGGAAAGACAGTACTGCAAGTCTCAGTGATGAGTGAATATGCACTGACATCAGTGTCAGATCACAAAACTGCTTAATATCTGCTCTAATCCCAAACTGTTCTTGTATCTACCCAACAGGCTGCAATGCCAACATCTTCTATGCTGATGCACCAAAGCCACAGCTGGAAGTGGTGACTGATGCTTTCTGGGACTATGTTGGCAAAGCTACCCAGACAGCTGACGACACCCTCCAGATGATCAGGAAGTCTCAGTTTGGACAGGATGTCAGGTACTTTCATACAGGACATACAGCAGGCTAAGAATTAACAGATACATTTTATTGCCCTGATTTTCCTCCAATGTCGCTCTTTTTTTTTTCTTTCTGCAGTGCCCGTCTCACAGAAAGTGCTGACTTGGCCAGCAAGTACGCAGTCACCCTGCAGGAGCAGCTTCCCCCTGAAGCCCAGGAACTGATCACCAAAGTCACCGCAGAGGCCGAAGTATTGAGGGAGCGTGTGACCCTGGAGCTGAGCACAGCCAGGGAGAAGCTGGAGCCTTACACTGAGAACATGAGGGCTCAGATCCAGCAGAGAGTTGAGCAGCTCAAGCAGGAGCTGGCCCCCTATGCCGACTCCCTTGATTCTGAGGCCCTGAGGACCACCCTGATGCAGAAGAGCGAGGAGCTGAAGGCCAGTCTGGAGCAGAGCGTGCAGGACCTGCAGACTCAGCTGGGACCCTACACTGATGACCTGAAGCAGAGGGTGGATGAGCACCTGCAGCAGTTCAAGGAGAGGGTGGCTCCAGTTACCGAGAGAGTCCAGAGCGAGCTCACACAGAGAGCCCAGCAGGTGAAAGAAATGGCTGCCCCCTACGTCGATGAGCTGAGGGAGAAACTGGACCCCTACGCACAGGACCTTCAGGCCCGTCTCACCTCCCTCTACGATTCCTTCATCAATGCCAACTAAGTTAACATCATTTAACAAAGACTGCATCGAATTAAGACAAATTCTCAGATTCTTGTTCCCAGGAACACAAACCCATGTTTCAGTATGACAACACTGATTTATCTATTTTCAAAGTTACAGATGTTTCTAGGTTTACATTATCAAAAAAGTTGATACATAACAAATATGTGTTGATCTGACCACACACACTGTATGTTCTCCCTAAAGTCCAGAAAATAAACTAAAAGCAAAGTAATTTGTGAGCCTCTTGTGTGTTTTATTTTTATTTTTTTGCATTGTGGTGACCATCTAAAAGTGTATTTGTACATTCTTCTTAGACCTCGATTGGTGACCCAGAACTTGCCCATTTGATAATGACAAATTCTTTAAAATCTATATGAAAAACAAATCACAAATTTATGCATCACTAACAAACTGTTGGCTTTTGTTTTCACATTTGAGAAAGACAGCAAATGAAACATTATGCAATAAGGATAACATATATGAGCCATTCAAAAAATACATTTACAAAAAAATAACATTTAGATTTTCAAAGAGACGTATCAAATGAATGAAAAGCAAATCATTTGCATGGGAAAGAAAGTAGACTTTATCACATATTCAAGGTTTTCAGATTAGAATAGCTGAATTTATCTTGCAACCGTCTGACATCTATTACCTGAAACTGTTTACTGTTTACTACTTTGCTACTGAATTTCTATAGTGTCATAATGGCAACATATAATGAGCTCTCTATGGCCTTAAATACAAATTATAAGGTTGAGCAACCTGCCTGTTTTTCCAAGATGAGATTCTCTCAACTGACTGACAGTATCATGCAAAAAAGAAAAAGAAAAGAAAAAATCCCCAACAGCTACAAGTGTGATCATGTGATCTGCAGGTCCTGCAGCTCTTGGAGACAAAGATAACTCTGTCCATAGAATGAGATAAACAAATTTGATTTGCAGGAAAACATTGCCTTTGTCATCTAAAAAGAGTGATGAAGGAAACATTAGTTTGTAACTAAAGATAAAGACAAAATCATGACTTTTAGAATAATGTGCTCTGGACAGACAACACAGAGACAGAGTTTATAATAACAGCAGACATGGTGAGTTGACACCAAAGAAATCTTATCAGATGAACCTCATACCAAGAATAAGCATTAAGAGTAGCATTGAGACCAAAAAGGGCTCCCTACTGACTTCTTTCAAAGAGGAATATTACATTTGTTGATGGATGTTAAAAATTAAAATAGTCTCCGTCCAGCTCAGGTCCTCTAATGGAGGCCTGGGGACCGGAGAGCTCTGCAGGATCTTCTGGGAAGTGATCTCAGAAGTGGTTCACGGTATCTGGCACCACTGCTGTTTTCACACCCCAACATCTTTTCTAGCTCTTCCTCATATACTCCCCATAAGGAAGAGCTACACACACGCACAAACACACACACACACACACACCTATAAGATTCAGTTGTTGGTACTGGGATGAAGCATGCCCAGATTTGCCTCAGCAAGTCTGCAAGTTCATAAACATCCTTCTTCTGCCATGTTTTTTTAATTCGTTTTCCCCTTTGTGCCTCCAACTGTGTTGTCAGATCTCTCCCACGCTGTCCTTACCCAGTGGCAAACAACATTCCTCTGTTCTGCCCCGAGCTGCCACAGGCTCAGCAAACTGTTAACCCTCTACACACACAAGTCTGAGTTTCATTGTTGGTTTTGATGGTTTTTAGAAAAGTCCTGTAGACAGTCATGTTATAAAATTAGGTTAATCACAGATGATCAACAAAACATTACATACTACACCATGCATTTGGTTATTTACTGTTAATTACCATCAAGTCTGTCAACTTCTGTAACTGACAAAACTATATATACGCACACACACACACACACATTCATACATTTACAGGGCTACACATAAATAATTATGTGTAATTATGTATTTTCTAATCTTACAATGAAAAAGTATATAATATATTATAAGGCCATTGTGGCTGAAAATCACTTTTATTGTTAGCAGTATTAATATTATGTAAACATAGCAAGTTACACAAATTCACGGTGTAATTAAGAAGGATTTTTATTTCTTTTTTTTTTTGGATATTCATTAAACTTTTTTGTTGTACAATTTTAACTTACAAATTGTTCCTTAAAATATGGAGATCATGGAACCCTGGTGATAATAAACCTGCATGACCAGGGATCAAGTAACTGAAGATTCAGGAGTAGAAAATTATAGCTCAAGAAAAGATTTCCTTGCTGAGTGAAAGCGTGGAGCTGCAGTCATTAAGGATAAAGGCATCTTTAATGAAATGAGAAGCAGAAATTTTAAGCTATTAAAAGACAGGCTCACCCAGTAGCAAACAGAAAACAAAACAATAATCCAAAAATACTCTGCAGCACAGCTTTAAAGACTGCTCAGGAGCAGAGATAAAGCCATAATAATATAAATCCACTTGAACTCTGGGGTTGTGCAACATGATCACAAGCCTTATGGATTCATTAAATATATCTTTCAGCATTAAATACATCATTTAAAGCAATTATGATGTTATAGATGTTCAGATTTGATGAAAACAAGTCCTGATTAGAAAACTCAAAGTAGCAGGTAACAAATAACCAAATCTCTAATTAACACCTCTAATGAAGCCAACAATACTTCCCAGTCCATCAATAGTTTATCAGTGAAAGTGAAAAGAATGGATTTGTTTCATCCCTAAATGTTGTCTTTGTCAGTGATAAATTCTTCGGTTATTAAAGGTGAAAGCATGTCATCCTGAGGAGCAGCTGCTAAAGTGCATGTGTGTGTCTGTATGTCATCACCTGCTGTGTGTCTACCTGAGTCTGACCACCTAATCCCTCACTGCGAGCGTCTATGGCCACAGATGCTGGCGCCACAACGGCTCGTTGCCTGAGACAACAGGAGCAATATTGCGGCCGACATACCTCACTAGGTGATCAGCGCATCATTTTCTAGTCTCTATAAATCACTCCCTGGGTTCCACTGCTGCCGCTGAAGCTGTTTCCACTGAGGAGACACTGAAGTGGGACTGAGTCCATCTGGGTTTCACACTAATGGTGACTAATAGAAATACTCTGCCACTGCAGAGAAGGGGTCGAATGTGTGCATCAGGTTGTTTCTATATTAGCTGACATCGTGCGCAGATACTGGCCAATGCTGACACAACGCCAATTGAATATTCTCTAATCACAAACATTACTTTGGACTTTGGATGAAGGACTCTGGATACCTTTTCATTACTTGTTAAAGTGTAGTTTTTGGGGGTTTTTTTGGTTGCATTTTTGTTTTGTTTTGTTATGAATCCAAAGGGAAAAAAAAACAAATCAGATAGTGGTTTCTATACCAATCATTGGGACGAGACCACTGTCTGTAGGAACTTACAGATTGAATAGATCAAATACCAGTGACTCTATTGTCGTATGGCCTCAGTTCCATCTAAATCCTGTTTATATGCCAATGCTCATAACCACCTCCTGCTCAGTTTAAATCTTGTTTTTATCGCTAACTTTCTTTCATCTGCCTTTAAGGATGTAATATGCAATGTCCTTTTGTACACTTAAGCAGAGAAACAAATTCCTCTTTAATTCAGACAAGTGCTAGAAGTAATCATGAATATTAATGTTGTGTCTGATGTCCAGGGGTTGCTTTGAGCTTGCAAAACCATTTTCTTGCAGGAGTAACAGAGAGATTATACAGCTGCATTTCAGAAAGGTGGAGCTCATGTTGGATTTAGAGGTGAACAGAAGGTCTGCAAACAAACAAAAAGCACAACGAATTGAGGTTGGAGGTCAGTCTAGAGCTCAAGCCCTGGAGAAAGGAAATGGTGCCTTCATGCACCCACAGATGTTCAAAAAAGTCCAGATGCACATTAATGCTTCTCAGAGAGAGGAAACGTTTTAAATAATCAGATTTCAAATTGCTTGCATATTTAATATCATCTATGTGCAGATTTTAAAGCAAAAATTACATGCACGTTTAGGGAGTCTCTCACTTTTATCTCTTCCTTGGCAGTAGAAGCTCTCTCTGTCATATGCCACATGCCTCTTCCATTCCAGTCCTTGTGCTGCATTTCCTTTTTCTGTAACAGCAGTGTTTGAGTCAAGGTAACACTAAAAAACCCATTTCAGTGTCAGTAAATCTATATTTTTCTTCTTTTTTTTTTAATCATTTTATGATTCTGAGTTCAGTTCCAAATTAAAGTGGGAGTCAGACACATTTCCCATGACTGCTTTATTTGTAGGCAAATTAACACCAACCTTCCCTCACACGACCAGATTGTAAATGTCACTGAACTGAACCATCACACAAAATTGAGGCCCACTTGATTGCTTCTATTTATTAAACATGGTTGAAAATGTTTTCTGGTGCCACCAGAGAAGAATATTTTGCAGGTCTAATGCTTCACTTGTGTCATATTTTTGGGGCAGTCACAAGAAACTCGCATCTGAGTGTAATCAGTTTAGTGTCCAGATACTCACCCTGGAGTGCCTGTGGTGTGTGTGTGTGTGTGTAGATGTGTCTGGAGTGATTTAAAATGGGTGTACTATCCAGCAGCACAGCACTACACATGGCCTGTAATAGCTTTTTGTCACTTGTTAAGCCAGCCAGCCAACCCGACAAATCCACCCCACCAGAGCTTTCTCTCCTGGTAGTTATCCTCACCATTTTCAGCATCCCCATCCAGATGTTGCTCCACAGTTGGGTCTTACAAAGCCAGAATACCACATCTCCTATTCATGTACAGCCAAGTTCTGTTCAGCCTTCCACACAAAAGTACACAACAATTTTATATCTCATTAAAAAAAAAACAAAAAAAAAACGTATATTCATGCACATATTCATTTTATTAAAACAAACATTGCACTTCTGTTATTGTTCTAAATGTGTTGTTTCTGAAACCCATTCCATATTCTTGTTCCGAAAGCTATTAGATTAAACTAATTTGCACCAGAGTGTCAATAATGATCCAGTCGCAGCTTTGATGTATAATCATGGTAATATAAACTGTTACAGTGATACGAAACACTCCATCTTTGTGTTGTGAAGCAGAAAATAAATGGCTGTCACTGAATTGATCCTTCAACATCAGATTAGCTGATAATGCCATTAGGTATAAATTTTATACTCTGTTACACATCACTGCAGAACAAATTTCTTTTTCAGTGTATCATACTTTGAATCCTGTTTGAAGTTATGAAAAGCTACATGCAAACTTTTCATGGCTAGAAGCAGCATCCAAACCGTGTTCAAAATAAGCAGAATGTTCCTTTAACTCTCTTTGGAACTGCCTCCAAGAATCAAACAGCTCATTTTATGGAAGAGCAGGATGGCATCTGCGCTCCCCATACCTTATAAATTCACATTTTTGTTATTTTAACAACATCCCACAGTTCCGGTGCATTGTTTGCACAGTTGTCATGGAGATGGTTGAGCTGTTATCATATAGCCAAAGACTAAATCCAATCAGTGAGATGACTGTTGCCTGATTGTACACAATGTTGATCCTTAAAAGCCCATTCCTGTTTAACAAAGCAGATGGCAATCTTGATACTGATTATCCGATGGGCTCTTTTTAAACAACTCTGTCTTTTGCAGTTCTGAGTTACGCTATTATCCTCTCATTCATTGCATCACATCTCCTAACACAAATGTTCAGCTTCCTGTCTTTAGTCTGCTATTCAGATCCGAAATTATGACCTTAAACAAACCTCAGCTCTTACCACTGATTTGTTCTCTTCCTCTCCTCTGTCTTTTTTTCTCTTTTGTCTCTTCATGTTCATTGTTTCTATATTTTTTTATTTTATCTCCTCCTTTCTTGCTGTGTCCATCTTATTTAAGGCTGTTTCAGCTATCAGCTATAATGGATTTCAGGCGACCATTAGATAAAAATTTGTTATTTATAAGAAAATTAGGAAAATAGGTGAATACTGTAGCTTTGAGAATCCAAGCTCAGTCTTTGTCTGCCTCTCAGCACTCTCCATTATTCTCACAAAGAATCTTTATGGGATGTACATTAGTTCTGTTGTATATGTCTTGTTCTACCCTATACTTTAGCTTCTTGCTATAATTTAACTTTAAAACCACAATGTGCAAAGTTCTTTTTTTTTCCTGGTCGTTCTGGCTGTTGCTTTTTGGCCACAAGTGAAACTTACTCAGTGCAGGACAGGGCTGGTAAGCTGCCTATGAAATCTCAGAATTACAGCATTCTGCAAACACATGTTGTTTAGTATTTGTACTGAAAACAAAGTGCTGTTAAGTGTAATGCAAATTTGCTGTTAATTGCCATGTGCAATAGAACTTTGATTTATTTGAGGCCAAAACTGAACCCAATACACACAGTGGCTCTTTTCTGTTCTTTTTTTTTTTTTTAAATTTTCTACTTTTTTCATCCTCCTTACTCAGTAGTTGTTATCAGCACTGGAATTCATTTGGATGTATAAGAAAAAGTCTTCCTTATTTTTGAAAAGTACATACACACACATCCAAAACAAATCCCATGAAGATTTCTATTAAGATTCAGTTCCTATTTTAGTCATGTGTATTTGTGCAGGTCTGCCGATGTGCTGGAGAGCTTTAGGAATTAAACATTACACTCAGAAATGAAAGTTAAAAAAAAGTTTATTGACAGGTGCTCAGCTGGGGATGTTTCAGAACTGGGATGGCATCATCCTTCACACATTTATTTCCCTTCTTGGACTTCTAAAGGGTTTTTCTATATCCTTCATATTAGAGCATAAGTCTTTAAGTCTCTAGTGCTACTTAATGACCAGTCAGTTGATACTGTAGTCAATAGTTCTCCTTGGTACCATTTTAAAAGTCTCCATTAAAACACAGCATGAGCATAAGCTTTTACAGGTGAAATTATTTTGTGTTAATAATACCAAATCAAAACCATATCATTATCCCTCTGTATGTACAATGGATCTTAAATGTGTGTGTGTGTACTGGCTTGAGCAGGTACAGCATAGAAGTACAGACCAGGAGAACAATGAAGGCATGGTAGTAAGGTGACAGTAGACCTACCTAAGACTAATCAATACGAGTATTGGGAAGAAGGAGGCGCCACACAGCAGGAATGGCCAGTGGCTGGTAGAGCTAAAAGCAGAATGCAACAACCTCTTAGAACAAGACCCAGCAGTCATCACAATGGCAGACATCCAAGAAAGAGTGCCCAAAATGAAGAGCTGGACAGCACCAGGGCCCAACATGATTCATGGTTTCTGGTTGAAGAAACTCCTCCAAGGGTGACCCTTAGTACCAAATTCTTACCCGACCATCTTACCCAACAATCTGAAAATAGCAGCTGAACTTGAGACCCATCAGACCAGTAAACATTTTTCCAGTTATCTATTGTCTAATTTTGGTGAGCTTTTATGAAGTAAAACCTCAGTTTTCTGTTACTGACTGACAGGAGTGGTTTCCAAAGTGGTCTTCTGCTGCTGTAGCCCATCTGCCTCAACGTGTTTGATGTGTTGTGCACATTATGATATATTCTGTATACCTTTGTTGTAACAAGTGGTTATTTGAGTTGCTGTTGCCTTTCTGTCATCTCAAACCATTCACCTCTGACATCAACAAGGCACTTGTGTCCACACAAATGCCATTCACCAGATATTTTCTCTTTTTCAGACTATTCTCTGTAAACCCTAGAGATGGTTGTGTGTGAAAATCCCAACAGATCAGCAGTTTTTGAATTATTTAGACCAGCCTGTCTGGCACCAACAACTATACCAGGTTCAAAGTCACTTACATCCTCTTTCTTCCCCATCCTGATGGCCTGTTTGATCTTCAGCAAGTCGTCGCCTAAATGTGTTAAGTTGATTCCATGTGACAGGCTGAGTGGTTGTTTGTGTTAACAAGCACAAACAAAATCAAATGTTTTGTCCAACAGCAACTTTGTTTGTCATTTGGCTCCTCAATCAGCTTAACACATATCACATCAAGTCCACAGTTACTTTTCCTTCCGTGTGAAGAATGTAACCAAAATGCCTGAGTTGAGGTTCTTCTGCAAGATGGAATGAACTGAAACTCCCGCAGGCTGCTGACCAGAAAAGTAAAGTGAAATTCATTGCTTTTGCTACTCACAGAGGTATATATTATGGAATAATATTTCTCTAACAGACCACTTTCATATTTTTGTCTCCACCCATGCATTATCTATACCCTCTTAAATCCTATTCAGGGTCACAGGGGTCTGCTGGAGCCTGTCCCAACTATCAACACCCCGGACAGGTCTTTCGCAGCTATTTTTGTCTCATTTGCTGTTTTAAGGTTTTTTTATTAAAAAAAAAATCTATATTAGGTCACATTTTTGATGAAGTTGAATACCCCACTAGAACTATTGTCTAATGGCCAGATACACACACACACATACCAAAGTGTCTGAGGGAAGCTCGTCCTCTGTGGATAGGGTAAACTAATCATTACTGTAAAAGGTTTAACAACGCACAATGTCTGGTGTTTTTAACTGGGACTGTGGTTGTAAAAGATTGTCATTACTTATATGTACATGAAGTACAGCTTCAGTGAGGAAGTGAAACTCATATGGCTAGAATATGGACATCTGCTGAAGATACTCTAAGTATCATCCAGCAAAGGATCCCTCTTTGTTTGTTTTCCACACAAACCCAGGTGCTTTTTCTGTTTCTCTTTTATCATAATTAGAAAAACGCAGCTGTTGTCTCTATCAGCCTCTGCTGACCCTTTTCTCACGATATTGTTGATCTTACTTGTCAAGGCCACACTAGCACAACTGGCATATTCATATCAAAATCCACCAGCTTGTCAGCACTCTTGACAGGCCTCTTTGTTCGATTACTGACATGAATACAAGGGGAAAAACAGTGACTCCCAGATGAGCAGCCGCAAAATGGATTTCAATTGAGCAGACTGTGTTTAACCAGATGAATGTGCTCCGTATTACAATGCTGCTCCATTCCATCTTATTCAGTTCTGTCAAGTAGCACAGATTTAGTCTGGGTGGAAGGAGACATTGCGCAACTCAGCTGATATTGCTCAGGTTTTTGCCAGCTGCTCACTGAATTAATGCACTGCCATTTTCATATCTGAAAGTCATAAGCAATATTTGGATCTCATGTTTCTCCATCAACGCAAACATCAGCATGTTTGTGCTGCACTCAAAGACCAGGTTCTCAAAGATTTGTTGGCCAAGTGTTTGCCAATTTTGTCATGTAAAATTCAAGAGTGTTTTGTTCAGGGGGTGTAATTTAAACATTTGGCTAGGTTCCCAGAAAATGATTAATCCCACTGTTAGATTAAACAAAACACTTTTCTGATGAAAGCTTCCTTTAGAGAAAATTTGAATTGAAATGTTTTCTTGTGACTGATAAACACAGCCTTTCAATAAGCATGCAAAACCATATTTGTTGGTAGATTTTAACTTTTTAACTCATTTAGTCAAGATTTTTAACACGACTCCCCAAATTAAATCAGTTTATTCTTTATATATTTGTTATTTATCCTCACCATTTATAATAATACTGTTTGGAGAAAACATCGAGTTGAGTCCCCGGAAAGAAATGTCTCTGAGATAGAGCAGTGGAGTGAGGAACAGGCTTCTCTGGAGAAAAGGAAGTTTTTTTCTCTCCAAACTCACTGATCAATGAGATAGAGATCTCGTGGTCAATGTTCCACTCTCCTAAAAGGCACCATGGGATCCACAGCCCACTTCATCTTTATCACTGGTCTGTCTCTGCTCTAACCACAGGGACCTGAAGCAGGCTCATTACTAGCACAAATAGAGATCTGGCTGTAGGCATGAAGACTAGGATGCGCAGGCGGTCGGGGATAGAGATTGTTGATAGGTCTGCACTGACTCTGCCACACTTGTTCCCAGTGTCTCATCACAACTCCCCACACCTACACACACAAGCCCAGGAGATTTTTATTTGCCTTTTCTGAATGCCACCAGCTGGTCTCCCAAATCCTCCATAAACCTCTTGGTTCAGAAGGTGATCAGGTCACTATAATAGACTACCACCTGTGCTCCTCTATCTCCTCTCACACTGCAACACAGTCCCAGCCAACTCCACACTGGCATTCCAGCTTTGGCATCCCACTTGCTGACTGATAGGCAATGTCTCCAACAGCATCTGTTCTGTAATGCTCAGTGGCCAACATAATTCTCTGACTTACGATTTGCTGCTTCAATACAGGCTTCAGACTCTGCTGTGTTATATTATTGGCTGGTGTTTTGCAACTGATGATCCTCAAACAGATTAGCTATGTCCATATTTGACCAAGAATGGACTGGTCTCTCTCTGGCTTTTGAAAACTTTGTATTCAGTTCACTGCCTGAGTGACTGCAGTCCTTTTGGCTGAAGTACCAAGTGTTTTCAATGACAATTCTCTCTTTCTGCCAAGCATGTGCTGCGTGTAGTAAATGATGTCCAGGTCAATGTGTAGTGATGTAAATGAGTCACTTAAAACATCACAGATGAACGCCGCTAATGCTAACCTTCCTACAGCTGGGCCCCATGCCTTCCAAGACCCATAAAAGTCCAGTGATACTTTATTAAACAGTTTTGTTCTGTTGCCCTTCTGAGTCCTAGCCAGCAGATGTAGTAGCTGATTATGTCTGGTCTCCATATGGCACCACTGAACATCCACTTCCTCTCCATCCCCCCTTGCTCACAAACCCTCCTATCAGCCTCCTGTTAGGTTCACTGTGGTCAGATAGTACAATGAATTTGGCACCTGTCAGACTAACAACTGAGGCAACCTAGAGCTTGTTGGACTGGACAGAAAGGAAATTAGCTTTCTCTTTCACTCCAGCACAAAGCATCTGTCTCCTCGCCTGTCTTCACACCTTGTCAGAATTTTAACTACCTTCCTAAAATTCTAATTTTTGATGGAAAAGGTGTGATCAGCTAAGCTTATAGAAAGCAAACAGCCGGCAGGGAATCACTGAACTGGCAGCTGAAAAATAATTATTATCTAATTTTAAGAGCTAATCCAAACCGATCAGAGTGCAGGCTCAGTTTAATTAAGGCTAGTGTATTGTGGGCAGACTGTTTTTGGTTAAGGTAGTTTTGCTGCAAAATAAAAGGTTGCTCATTTTCCACCGCTCACTGCGAGCGTGTGCGAGTCTGTGTGTGTTACTTGTGCAAAGCCTGTGTCCTGCAAAAGCTCGCTCATTAAACGGCTGTCAAATCTCTGTCTGCAGACCTGCCAGCCTTCCTGTCACACTGCAGGAAACACACTCACATACATAAAGGGACAAGAGCACACATCAAAGTCAGAGTGAGCAGACTCTTTGAGCAGTTCCTGTGTCATCCATAAACCCTAAAAGCATGAGGAAGAGAAAGATACACCTTTTGCAGTTGGGCTATTTCAAAGAGTACAACTTTGCCCTCCCTGTTGTTTAAAGAAAAAAAGGCATCTTATAGATGAACGTTGCAATTGATGTGTATTTTTAATACTTTACCAACTTGAATCAAGGCTCCTTTAAGATAGTGTAATAAAATGCAATTACAGGTGCGTCAGAACAGATATGCTGTAAAGTCCAGCAGTAGTATATGTATATTAAGTGTGTGCGGTTTTGTAAAAGGAATTCCAAGTGAACATATCAATGTTTTTGGCATGCTTAAGTAAAAATGAAATGACATATAGTACAATTGCTTCATTGTTAGAATGTTTTACTGCCCTGTTTATAGCAGCTAGTTTTAGCAGTCACTTACCCTCATTCCACTCCTCTTTTCCATCGGTGTGCATCTTCTCATACCAGCGCTTTGTGAAACCTGCTAACATGGAATAGGAATAGCTGCATGATGTTAACCTGGATGGAAACTTGATGTTATCTTGAGAGTTTTTGACTCAGTAGTCACTTTAGACACACAAACACATACTCTCAAACAGGGTTAAAGTATTTTTTTTCTTGTCCCTTTAAAACTACTTTTATAACTTCTTGTTCTTCTGATAAAGGCCCAGTGGTCTCCACAGTAAATGAAGCACTGTACTCTGATATAGTAATGAATGTCTTTGCGGCCTGCAACTGCGAATCAATAATACAGCAAAATGCAGGTGTGAAAATTGTGTGTGAATTCTTCGAAAATGTATGTCTTGAACCAATGTAGGGCGTAACACAAAAGAGCTTGCATTTGACAACTAAATTAATATTTCACTCTTCGAAATTCAGTGTATCAGTTTAATGAGTGCAGATTGTAACTGCTATTCCTCACTCTCTGTTTGTGCCTGTTAGTGTATGTTTATATTTTTCTTCTCCCTGTCAAACTGACATGTTTTCCTACCTCATCATCTCTTTGTGTCGCTCACTTCATTGCCCTCTTCTTCTTTCAGTCAGGCTGTCAGTCTCTCCCTCTCTGTCCCTCCATATTCTCTCTTTCTCCTCATTTCACTTGTTCAGTGACTCTCTCTCCCCTCCCTCCTGACACACGCCTGTCCTTCTTCAGGGCGCTCATGGAGGTATTAAATTGTATTTACAGTTAAGCTGCCAAATTATTTAAAAGTGGAGCAGTTACCTTGGGCTTTATTGTCTGCTAGAGGTGCCCCCCCACACACACAATATTCCGATGTAATTAGTTTCCCATCATTAGTGTCACTGCCTGAGCAAATACTTTTAAAAAGAGCAGACCATCAAATTTTTCATGCACAGCGTGTTTACTACAGAACAACAAGTCCTTTACATTATTCTCAATAATCTGTTGTTTTTTTGTAGGCACATGTTTTCAAAACATGCTGAACTTAAGATAGATTCTCCATGAATAATGTTGAATGAATGACATGACTTGAGTATGAATGAACTATCTAAAACATTACATGTTTTCACAAAGCAATGAGTGGGAGATTTGGTTATTCATAAAAGTAAAAGCTTTCTTCCTTTTTTTTAAAGTCAACTATCCATCCATGCTTGGGGGTAGGGGCAGTGTGGACTTCATTTATTGGGGAGGTATTGATGAGTGTTTACCAGTGCTAACTCAAAGTGGAGTGCCTGCAAAGACACTTGTAGAAAAGCTGTTTCAGTTTTCACTTTTGGATTTAATCGACCATCACAGTGACTGATAGTTGCAGTTGGTTGCAAATAAGGAGTCGGGCTAGTGTCACTGATGTGGTTGATAGCTCTCTGATACTACTTTGGAGATTGATTTCTTTGCTTCAAGTACCTCTGTTTAAATTCTTGATACTGAGCATGTTGTTAGATGAGGAGAATGGTGAGTGCTACTGTTTTACAACCAATTAATCCTCTTGCTGTAACTAGGGAAAACGTGTTTTGAGAATGATATAATGATAATGTCCCCTCTCAGGTTGTTTTAAAGTACATTTAGCATATGTTAAAGCATGGGGATGTTATATGCTCTGTGTGTGTACATATAATACTTGTATTTGTGGTATAGTATTTGTGTAAGCAGCCTCCAAAGCTTCCACTGGCTGAAATAAAGCCCACACCTACCGAAGTGTGTCAAGTTCCTAAATAAGGGAGGGAGCAGACAGCACCAGTCTGCAGTACTGAAAAGGAAGTAAAAAATGGATTGGGAAAGGGAACAAGTGATGGAGTTGTAAACAATATAGGATATTATGGGATGGAAATGAGAGAGGGATAGTGAGAAATTGTACAACTCCAACAGGGAAGATAAGGACATACCTGAACCGGGGTTCATTTCCCCAGTGTGGTCTGTAGTCATTACCAAGATTTTAGGATTCCTTGAGAGGAACGAATGGCTGTCAGTGGGGGCTGCTCCTCCATTCATCCTGACACCCAGGGACTTCATTACACCCTGATAGGCAGGGAGTGAAAACCAATTGAGGAGATATGGTGAGAGAGGGAAAGCAATGTATGGGCAGTGGGAACCAAGCCGACAGGCAATCTGCCATGATGAAGAGGCCTCCTTCCTTGGAGCTCCTCTCAGACCCAGCACGTCCTACCACATCCCCTTCAAGCCTCACCACACTCTGCTGAAATGCTTTGCCAGCTGACTGACACAACTCCTGCTACCTTAATGCCCATTCTTCCTCTCTTTTCACATGCCCAAAGGTCTCACTAGCAGCATGTCCCCATTCTTATTATCATGTGAAGAACTGACTAAAAGTTGAATTTCATTCGAGAAAAAGGACTATTTGGTTTTGGATTAGATATGTATATATATTTAATCATCTGTATGTTCAGCAGAGTTGTATGTTGCTGGTCTCAGGGAATGCTGAAGGCTGCAGGGTTCACTGTCGTGTATGTACTCACTTCCTTTTTCCCAGCAAAGATGAGACAGTGATAAACATGCCTTTTAGTACCATGAGATTGGTATGATAAATTTACTGGAAGCAGCAAAGGAATACAGCTTGAGCAAACAGAGCACTTTTAAAACACCGCAATCAATCTAACTGAAAACTGTACACCTCCAAATGGGGCTGGGATATAGTAATTATGTAATTATTGATTTTTAATGAAATCTTATCTGCCCTGTGTCTGATCTTTGCTCTGACTCCAGGTAAAGCACATACGCTGTACATCTTTTGATTCTCTTTGATGTAATGTAAGGTTCAAGAGTTTATTGTAAATCAGATGCACCTTTATGTCTAATGAGTTAATGTTGACTGTGTCCAAGCATGTCTTAGATGTGATACTACAAGATTAGATATGATTATAAGATAAGAAAATAAAGCCTGCATTGTCCCACTATGGGGAAATAAGCATTGATGCAACCGCAGGACAATACGGAGCAAAGAAAGGCTGGGGATATACTTCCCTTTTGACTCTGCTTTTGCATCCGTTTGCAAACACAGCAAGCTGCGTTGTGAACGTTACTTGCTGGGAGGGGGCAAAAAGTGGGCAAAATAGGAATGCCTTGCTAAATAAAATGGTGGAAAAAAAACACCATTATGAATTATTATTATCATAATAGTAATTTATAATATAGTATATTATATATTATTTTATTTATGTATTATATAATATATCTAACATATGTATAATTATATATAATATTATATAATAATATTTTTGATAATAATAAATTCATAAGAACCACTCTGACTTCAATATTATTTCCCTCTATCCTAAGAAGAAAACATTTGTTTAAAAATTATATCTCTGAAAAGAAAATCAGACTCAAATATCTTTCTTTTCCACTCCCACAAAAATTAAAATTAAAATTATTAAAATTATGTATGAAGTTTATCCTTGTAATGACTTTGTCCTGTGCATTTTGTTATTCTGATATTGAGACAGCAGGACACCTGTTTTTAATTGCAATGTAATAAATGTTTTTTGGAAGGATCTTGCATAAGAAATCTATTCAATTTTTTCATTTTGATATGATAATAGTTTTTAGTCTTCTAACAGGGGATAAAAAAATCTAATTATAGTAATAACAATTTAATTCTTCTAGCTATTTTTTTTATTCACAAATGCCACTTCTTAAAACTTACTCCCATGTATAACATTTTTTAAGTGAAATTATTTTATTTAAGGAAGTGCTTAAACAATTAAAAATAAAAAGCTCAATATTTATACCAGTATGTTAATAGCTCAAGATTTGAAACTCTTTGGTAATATTTTTTTTCCTCACATAGTGTTTTTATTTTATTTTATTTATTTTGTCTGCTCAGTTTATCATGTCAAAATATGTTTTCTTGTTGTGATCTGTATCTTATAACGTTTCTATTTTTTTAATCTTTAATTAAAACAAACACCTCATTGAATGCCTTTTCTTTATTTTCATGATTATTTACATTCTAGCTCTTCACTGAGGGCATTAAAACTATCCATTACAGGCATTCATAGTTTAATATTGACCAGTTTGTTTTTCTCTTTCATATAGAATAATCTCTGAAATGTCTTCTTAGAGACCCAAACAGACAGGCTGCCAAATGAACAGAGCAGCTATCGTTGCAAAGAAGATCTGTGATGAATTGATGTGGTCTGCTCTGATATCTGTGTCATTGGCTCCTAACAGTTCACTTTTAATGACTGGAAAAATCAAGGGGGAGGGATCTTAAGTTTTAATAAAAACAGCGTTTTTTTATGCGCGTTGTTGTAGCACAAAATGTAGTTTTTTTATGGCTCTTTTTATTTTTTTTTTTTTACACGTGTTCATTAAACATCAGTTTTTGTGGTGTTACGGACCATGGAAAACATTGTTTTTTTATGCTACTTCTATAAAATGCCATTTTTTACAGTGTTTTTTGTGCTCATAACGGCGCTTTTACTGCCGTTTTATTTGGCAACGGTTGACTATCTTGCCCACTTTTTGCCCCCCCTGGCTTGCCATACTAGTCAGCCAATGCATACGTGCTGCATACAGCAAGTATATATAAATAAATAAGAGAAAAAAGTAGCTAAAAAAATAAAAAAGAAGCAGAAAAGAAAATCAAATCAAATGAAGCAATTATTTACACCATATATGGAAAGAGTGAATGGATGAATAATCAGCAATAGTTTACAGTGCTGTAGTCTGACTGGAACAGGGAGAAAAAAATCTTTGAAATCTCTCTCTCCAGTGCAGACAGGGTGTTGTGAAGAGAATGGTACTGATTGTCCAGGATGGATATCAGCTTTGCCAGCACCCTTCTGTCTTTTCTTTAGGTTTCCTTTCTATTTTTTGACCAAAAGAGTAGATGCTGTTCTTTAAGGGTCTCATATCATGCAATTTTTATCCCTATTCATATTAATCAGGCACCACTGTGCACTCAGCTGTAACACCACAGTTCGCTACGGAAAAGAGACTCAACATAAACCAGATGGAATTGGTTCATCAAAGTTATTTCATTAACAAATGGAGTTGAATTAGCTAATTAAAATAAAATACAACACAACAAAAAGCAGCCCCTCAAAAGGAAAAGGTGAATCAATACTATAGGAAACAAAATCAAGTTGTATTTACAGCCATTTGAATAATCACAAAACTAAAAATATAGCACCTAGATCAAAATCCAACAAATATAATAACACATAGTGATCCACAACCCTATAGCAGTAGCTACCATAAACAACAACTCTACGTCCACAATACAGAATACAAATAGTCCAGTGCTGCATTAAATCACAGGTTGGACACCTCTAACGTACAGAGCAGCAAATAAATGAGGCGAGCTGGAAGAACAGCAACAACAGCTACTGGGTTGGGTGGACTTTTAAGTCTTTTCCCTTTCCACAAGGATGCAAGAAAAAGATTAAGATAGGTCTTCTACCAGCTTAAATGTAGTGGAGTAGGCTTACAGTCATCACTCTGCTCATATTTGTTTTCTTCCCAAAACATTAAGATGTCTGATAGACGGCCTGAAAACTGAGTATATGGCAGTCTAAGACAATTTCAAACCGTTGAAAGCCAAGGAAAGCATAATATGTTCCGTTCAATTATGTATGTGCATTTTAAATAATCTAATCAGTTTTGTTTTCATTACTTTGGGGACTTGAAAGTAATATAAGAAATTTCTGTTTCGCAAATTAAAACTATGTGTCTGCACTTTCTTCTCAGTTTTATGTCATGACAGAGCTCCAAGTTAAAAGAATTGCAAATAATTATTATTTGTGCTCTCTCACAAATACAATACAATAAAATATACTGAAACTGCAGCTCATTAAAATGTTTATAACTATTATGTCACAATTTCAATAGCACATGCAATGACATCACAGCAGTTTAATTGTGTAGCCATATCATAAGTAATACTAATACTGTTCCATAGTAATATCATGACATAAGATCCAGATGTCTGGTCAAAAATACTGTGATATTTTCCTTTACTTTGCATTATTGTTTTCATTTTTAATAGAAATGCTGCCTAAAACAGAAAAAAAAATGGATCAGCCACATAAAAATGTTTTTACTGTCATGAAAGTAATAATATGTCTAAAAATAGCTTGTTTGCAAGGGTAAGGTTTTGGATCCACCTTGCCCTGAGTTTCAGTGCTTCAGTCACTGAAAAATAGCATATTGTAAATACGGGTCTGTTATAGACCCCTTGGTTATCGTTGCAGTTTATCCAATTAAACTTGTGTCCACCGAGTCATTCTTTATTTGACTGTCTGCAGGCATCATACTATTGTCATACTGCAGTTTATACATATGTTTCATTTCATTTCACAGCTCTTCTGTCTGTTTCATTCAAACATATAAGTTTCTGCTAAAGGTCAAAATCCAGCTATTCAACAGCAGATCAAGCCAAAATGCAGACAGTAGTCTGATATCAGTGTCTCTGTGCAGGTGCCCTATGTCAAAGTGGCTCCAGAGGACATTCTGAAGGTGCAGTTCCCCCGCTTCACCACTCTGGACTTGAGACCAACTAACAGTGACATCAGCTTAGCTGTGGCTGGCCTTCTCACCTTCTTCAACAGCACCGCCGCCTGCCTCATCTGTGCCCAGGCTGACTGTGAGTACAATATTCACATCCTCAAGACAAAATACCTTATCACACACACCTGTTGAGAATGCACACAGCTCACCATGCATCTGCCAGTAGCGTGCAAACGTGTCAGTTTTTAATGCTTGCTAGCGCACACCAGCTTCTTGCACACATGTAAACTGTGATCTGACAACAGATGCAGCTCTTATCAACATCTCACCCTGTGACATGCTTTCATCTGAAGCAGCTGCTGCACTCCATGGCAACAACTCCCTCACGGCAGCACATCCAACTGAAAATAAATCACATTTACTGAATGGTCCTTTTGCTGTCACAGGATCATAATCATCACTTAAAAGATGATGCTGTATGTTTAGCTGTTTAGCTTTCCTGTAAATCTTTCTTGTGCCTTCACTCTCAATACTGTGTGTGGAAACGCAGAACATTGCCAATGAAAATATATCTTTAGGATAAACTGAAAGGGAATGATGATGGAGGATGCAGCTGTAATCTTCAGTGATCTGACCGCCCTCTTTTAGAAGGCACTCGTTAGATTCTAAAGATACTTGAATGAATGACCTCAAAACAAGCTTGGAAATCTCCTCAAGGAAAGTTATTTTTGTCAACAAAGAGGAAGATTAAATGAGGGCTTGTTCACACCCTCTGGGAATCCAGCGCACAGTTAATTACGACTCCCTAGACAAGGGACTGTAACCCTGCAACACCAGCTAACCTTCTTTTTCCTAATCAGATCAAGTCTTTGAAAAAAGGAAATACGTTTGTGATATCAAGCATGTATCAGACAGCCCAGAGGTGGCCTACATCCACTCTGGGCCACCCACTCTGATTATCTCAGTTCTCAGTTCTTTTGCTTTTCAACTCTTTGATTGTCCTCTGGTCCTTAATTTGGGGTCTCCATTCATTAAAGAAACATTGCAATTTGTCCCTTAATGGAGCAATGTGCAGGCTTCAATCTATAGTGACAATGCAGGCTGAAACCATCTGGATACTCCTTGATGGTTTTTTTGTTTGTTTGTTTGTTTGGTGGACTGCAAATAGCAGTATGACACTGAGTGGCAGTAACATAAAGTAGACATAATTTGATGCTGCTTAACTGACATAAAGCCAAGGACATCAGTGTTTCAGGTTGATAGAAAAACAATAATCATCACAGAGAAGGTATTTCTCCAATTTATATTTCACATGTAGGCAAAGAAAGACCCACTGTGATAAGATATCCATGTTTACTATGTAGAGTTTAACTAATGTTGAAGTACGGGTATGTGTTGCCAACATGATGTTTTCAGGATGATGTTATGGCAGCATTTGTATATGAAGCAATGCACATTAAGAAATTACAATCTTGCAGTGTCCTTGGTGTTATGATTTGACTGGAGGCTAAAAGTCCTTAAACAGAGTCCAAACAAAACAGCTGCTAGAATAGGGAATCCAAGACAAGCACAGAAAAAAGGTCAAACAAAGAAAATCAGGAACAGGAGGTAAAGCATGATCCAAGCTGGAAGATAAATCAGCAAAATCTCGACCAGGGAGGGAACAGGAGGAAACAGGCTGTGAACTGGACGAACCAGCAAACATGATGGGAAAGACAAGACAAGATATAGATGGGGAACAGGTGAAAGTAAACATCGAAAGTACCACAAGGAAGTAAAAAAGAACGAGACCAAACCTGGAAACACACAGCATGCATACTTATCTATACTTTTGTTCTTGTGAGAAGTCTTCAGTCTCAGCTGAAGTACTGTCCCAGTTCTCATGTCAAGTTAACTGGACCATCTACGGTAGAAATACCCTGATGTGTTCTCGCTCTGCCCATTTTATCAGGGATACATACAGTGTAGACTTGTGCAGACATGAAATGGCAAATTATCCCAGAATGCGTTTTGCATCAACAAGCAGCAGTAACCACAAAGGAGAAAGGAGTGGAACAAAATATTATAACTTTGTTGTTTTGAAATGGAATATAACCTTAAGATGTTTTTGTGCGACACAGTTCTCATATCGTAAACGTAATACAGAATATAGTTCTAACTCCAAAATTATTAATTCATCAAGACAGAGACTAGAACTTCACCTTCAGCAAATTTATCTATAACACACCTAAAGAACAAAAGTGTAAAACCCTTTAAAAGCACATTGTATTAAACTGTTAAAGACAGTTTTGCCAGAAGAGTCCATGGTCTGTTCTGAGTCACATTCAACTTCCAAGTGTTTATTTCCTGCTCAGTTAACTCTAAATATTTATGAATATGTATTACCCTGCTAGCTGAGTTGTGATCTAGCACACTGCTGTTCCAGTTGTGGAAAATCCAACCTGCATCCTTTCAGCCTCAGAAGTTCATGTTTTGTAAGTACGACTCAGGAGAACCTACTTCGAAGTCCACAAGTCCAGATTTTGAGGATTTTGAACTGAGAAACGGTCAGACTATCAAAGTAAAACAGGAAGTAAAGTCAATGGAAACAGAAGAGGGCCTCAGAGAGACTCAAGAAAGCTTGGTTGAAACATTGATATGAGGACATGAGGACATAAAATGGCCACATATTTTCATTTTGATGTAAAGAAAAACTTTATTTATCCACACCTGACATTTCTTCAACTATGAGGCCAACTGTCCAACTGCTTTAGCCTGAAATAGATCATTCAATAAAACAATGATTTCAAGTTAACCAGCAAACATTCACCAGGAGGGAGAATGGTGTTGCCCAGTCGAAGTCCAGACCACAACCCAAGTGAAATGATGTGGGGACTCATAAGAGAGCCGTGTATAAATGAACACAACACCCTGAGACCTCCATGAATTGAAGCAACTCTGATTGTAATGAACCAAATTAGGTTCAATTCATTGATTGTAGGGAAAAGTGGGCTAAGATTTCTTCACATCCATTTGAGAGACTGATATTATCACACAAAAAGCAATTACTTCAAATTGCTTCTGTATAAGATTTTTGCAAGCTGAGTCAAATGTCCTTATACATCTATGATTTAATTGAGCATAAAATAAATAGTCTTAATGTTGCTATTGTGTAATACTGTATGTAGACACAGATATCTGGCAGCAGTTTATACTTATACATACAGCACTTTACTGTATGAGTTCTCATCACAGAGATTATCAGTGTGTGACTGTGAGAGTCCATGAATCTATTGGAGGGAGTGGTGATTAGGAGAGGAAGAGGTTCTAGTGTGGAGGATGGAGGTTTCTGGGAGGGGAAAGACAGACAGGGATGGTTATGAGTTGAGGAGTTGAACAGCCTTGTAAATAAAGACTGTTCTGCTGCTGAGGCAATGCAGGCGAGTGCAGTTTTGGAGTGAAACCAGCATGTGAAGGAGAAAGTGAGTACACCTTCAAAGAAGTTGTTGTAGATTGTTCGGAGGACGACCTTGCTGACTCCTCAGGAGGTTCTGCAGCTGCTGGTATTTCCTGACAAAATGCAAACGGTCAGAAGTGGAACAGTTCAGCTGCAAAGATGATGTTTCACAAGAACACAAGTGTAGATAAGTAGCATATTCAGAAATGGCCTTGGTATATTGAGTTTTTACTTGCTTTAGTTTCATCTCTCCAGATCATTCATAGCTGTGTCTTTTTAGCCCCTGTCAGTATCTTGTCTTTACCGTCTCCCCAGTCAGTCCTTCTAGATTGCCACCCTGCCAGATCTCTGACTTGTTGCATATTCTACTGGTGAGTTATCTGGTTTCTGTTGGCTCCTTGTCACGTCTGTGATTTGGATCTTTGCCTGTTTAGTTTTAGTTTTTTTTTTCTGGTTCCCTGCCCTGGCAGTGCTTGTGCTTATCGATTAAAGGATGTTGGTGGTTACCGCTGTCTCCTTTGTCTCCTGCATTCCTGCCTTCACCACTTCTCAAATCCAAATGCTGAGGCTTTATCTACCTAATTTTCACTCTCATGTTGTTTGTTTGTTTTCACTATTGATCTTATTTCAAAATATTGTGTTTTTTTGTTTTGTTTTGTTTTTTTTGGTTTGCTTTATTTCGATTTAGTGTCCTGATATATAAAACCTTAAAAATTAAAGAGGATGTACTTTCTTTAGAAAGTCTAAAGTGAGATGAGACTATGGGGGAGTCAGAACTGACAGAAGTCATTGAGAGATGATGTCATTTGGCGCATGTCTTTGAGGGGAAACAACTGGGTCAGGAAATGGGAGGAGGTAAACCCGCTAGAATTATACATTAACAGCAAGCAGGAAATGTTCCAGGAGATGATGCTGCTGTACTGATTGCACTGTCATATGACCAGTTTTCATTCAGTAGAAAAATTTAGCAAATGGCAGTATGCCTGGATTTGTGTGTGTTTGGATTAGAAGCTGTGTTAGTTCAGGCCTGTGTTCAGCAACATAATCAGCATTTGAGTTTGGCTCCTTTTCCAGCAGTCCCGCCTCTTTCGTCAGCTTTTGCAGTTAGATATTCAGATGGCAAGTTGTTGTCTGTCAGCGTCTCATGAGCCAGCTTCAATCATCCAAGCCAGTGACAGCCTAATAGAGTGCAGCCAATTCATTAATATTTTTCAGCAGTGGCTGAGGACTCCGGAGGGGAAGGTGGAGGAATGCCCAAAGGCATGGTGTTTCCCAAAAGCTGACATTAATCTAGCGAACCCATACTTTCACTGATCATGGCTTCAGAAGAGGCTGCAGCATATCTGTAACTTCAGCTTAGAAAGGTCTACCCCGGAAATGTTTGTTTTCTTTAAATTATTTTTGGAATCTAAAAAGAAATGACACACACGTATACTGCATGCTGCTCTCAGAGTCAAAACCACTGCTACAGCATTGCACTTTCATTAACGAGACTATTGCTGCAGCTGTCTGTAAGATGAAAAAGGAGTCTAAGAAAAGTAAGCCTCACATGCTTGCAGAATACACACACACACACACACACAAACCCACATGCCTCCAGCCCAGGGCCAGATCTAGCCAGGTACATTAGGGTGGGAAATATCATAATCCCTGAGCCCACCCTTGGTCCCTGCTGCTGCCAGTCATGTTTAGAGCTTGTATAAATGAGGTGTGCACACAAATATTGCTTCTCATTATCTGACTTTACAATGTTAATCCTGTATATGGACTATCATTCTGACAATATGTAGATCATTTTAAGCCACATATTTTTACATGGAATACATATACATCATGTTTTTCTTAATTGATGGACATTTTTCATATTTAAGCTATAGATTGAGTTTCTAAAGTGTCAATATGCAGACAGACACCCACACAGCAACTCAGGTCTTTATAGATCGCAGAAATGATGTCATGAAGCTGTGGTATATTCATGACAGAGGTTTTTCACATAATACAGACAATGCAGCTGTCCCTGGGCAGGATTTAAGCTAATAAATTAACTTTGTCAGCGTGCTCCAACCAGCGGTCAGTTGGAATTCACGAATGTGCACACGTTCTCATGAAAACACTTAGGTTTTATGAATCTGACATCGGTTTTAGTAAAGAGGTGATTCATGTGCAAACCCACTCTACGAAGATTTCATGAATGAGGCCTAATGAAAGCGAGTCTAATGAGGCAATACAGAGTGATAGGTAGTACACAAGAAGATTTTATATTCATGCTGAAAGCAACAAATCCTGAAAAACTTAAAAAGAAGCAAACTGAACATCTTTTCTTGGTTCTTGGATTTTACCTCTCCAACAAGCCAAAGTTCAATTCTGAAATTTGTCAGAGCTTCTTCAGAACCTTTTCAGAATTAAGGACCTTTTTGGATGGCTCTCAATCAGAAAATGACCTGAAATAATAATTATACCTTAACCTAATGTAAAAAAACCAGAAATGTCTGCATGTGATGAAGCTCATGCTCATGTTAATATATTATTCTTATAGCTTTTTACAGTTAATGAAAATATGTGCTGTACTAGTTGATTTTTTTAAATTAAATTTAGATTTTTTTAAATGTTTTAATTCTATCTATTAACGAAACCATACCCTATTACAGTGTAGAGGGTTGAGACAGGAATGGGAGGCTCAGCAGTTCTTCTCAGAGCCCGGCTGGTGCCGTACCAGGTCCTAAAGGTCTGAATGCTCACTGAACTACATCATTTAAAACCTCCAGCCCCAAACTAAGTGCTCCAGTTGTTCTATTCTGAGCTTGTTGAGAAATTCAAATATATGGGGGGGTTGCAAGGGAGGACAGCACCAGTGTGTCGCTGTCCTCTCTTGCTACCCCACCTCCGTCCACTCTTGCACTCCAGTTTGAATGCAGACACCTATCCTTATGACTATGTTGGGGTTCATAGAGCGTGGCGTTTTGGTATCACTTACTGTTTTCTAATCAGGAAGTTAGGAAACAGGCTAAACTTCACTGTCACAAACATACAGTTAGGGTGTCGAGACAACAGGGGCGTGAACCTGCTCGGTGTGGCCAGGGACAGGTGATGCCCCAGTGGTTGTTTTCATCTCCCCGCGATCCCCCTCAGCATGCCCTCAGGTTTGTTTCACTGTGTGTAGGGGCTCAGCTCTTGGTGGACTGTGGTGAGAGGGTGTCAGTCCCGGGGAGTTGGTGACAGGATGTCATGGGGGATGGTTTGATGTGGTGGGGAGCTGCTGCTGGCATACTTTGGTCGCTCCAGCCCACTAGTGCTTATCCATCAAGCCCTGCCAGGATATTTATCAACTGGATCCCTATCAGGGCTGGTACATATATGAAAAAAATGGGTTGTTGCTAGGTCTCGGCACCAACCATTGATATATATGCAGACAGTGGGAAAAAATAGAGATTTACATTTGTTTTTACTTGTTACCTTGTTTACCCAACTAATTTCTTTCACCTGTGCTTGAATGCCAAAATTATTGGAGACGATATATTTCCCAAAAAAGACTTGCTTTAACACTGCAGTTAACATTGTTTGTACAGCAAATCATTTAGAAGACGATTCAGTCACATACCCACTATGATACTTACTAACCAGGGGCCTCAGTGATAAAACATTGCATATGGAAGTGTGCGTACGAACAAAAGCTGAAAATGCTCTACACCAAAAAAAAAAAAATCCTGATTTATAAAACCCTTCGTACACATATCAACAAGCAATTTTGCTTTATAAATCACAGCTGCACCTCAATGTTTGCGTGGCTCCGCCTCCTGTCCTGCTATCGACACGCCCACATTCATCCATAAACGATTGATGCAAAGCAACTCATGAATGTCAGTGTGTATTAAAATGAGCCAACCGATCAATGTTATTGGTCAAAAATGGTAACCACAGAGACCACACAACCACGCCCCAACCGCATGAAGCGCCTGGAGGAGGATGGGTGTTGGCGAATGCTGTTTGCAAAATCAGAGGGAAACAACAGTTGAATTGAAAGAAATTAGAACAATATTGAGTAATTTGTGTGACATTATGTCTGATGTGTCAAACGCATTTTCAAAAACTTGTTGAAGAGTGAACCTCATTGCTGTCTTAATGCCATGTGACATCATCGCGGAGCCGAGCTCCCAGGGGAAAATTCTCCTGAGAGCCCCAGGATTGTGCTCATATGCAGCTGTGCACTATGCAAAGTTATTTATCCATGTCATATTTCGTGTTACCATCAGAAGCCACTAAGGTGCTGCTTACATGATAATTCTCGGGGGTGAAAAACAAAACATTTTATCATATTGCTTAGACGGCAATGGCATTTTAGGGGGTTGAAAACACAAAAAAGTGAAACAAACTTCCAGAGTGGAAATCTTAAAAACGCTCCACTCTCGCATCACCATCTAAACGGTTGACTACGCAAAACTGCATTTTTTCGTCACATAGAATTTACACTTTAGCTTGATTCTGCTGGAGAAATTTAGTCCATATGTCCATGTGTTTAGACTGAGTGCGAGAAACCCGCATGGCTGAATACCTGAAGACAGTCAAATGTGTGTGTGTCCCACTCATTGTGTGATAGTTGGCAGCCCTGTCTACCTCCTCGTCTGTCCAGCCAAAATTGTACGTTTTCAAGCGTTGTTTCGTCTTGTTGTTCCTCTGCACACTCCAATATACACACTCTGGATGTGTGTATATCATTTATGTTTTTCTTTTTTTCATCCAAACCACCCTGCCTTATTGTGGGGGCATTAATAGCCTTGTAGAACATAAATCAAAGTGTCTTTCTTGCAAGACACGGAACCTCCACTGCATTCATGGGTGTGTTAAATTTGTGTATGATAGAACGAAAAAAAAAAAGAAAAAAAGACCAAAGCATTGAACCCAACCAGATCTCGAATGAGGGGTGGGCCTCATGGTTATTCATGCATATTTCACATATTATTGTGAGATCAGGTTGGGTACAAAATAATTATGTGTAGATCTCTAGGCTAAAATAGAGCTGTGTGGATGTGTGTTTGGATTAGTGAATGTAACTCGTAATGCAAAAGTACTTCGAATGGTCAACAAGACTGGAAATAGCACTATAAAATACAGTCCATTTAGTATATTTACAAACTTGCATTACAGCCGTATGCAGATATTGATATAACCCAAACAGATGCCACAAACATAAAAAGAAACGAGGGGGGAAAGAGCATTAAAAGACAGAATGAGAAATCAGCATCCTCATTCCCCAAGACCCAAAACCCCAACATGATGAAGCCTGAAGGAAAAACATGGGTTCTCGACGTAATTCTCTATACTATCTAGTAATATAAACTGTTAAAAGGTGTGAAGCTTTTTTACTTAAGTTTTTTTTTTTTCCTCCATCTGAATACCTTGTACTGCACATCGCCACCAATGCCACCATGATGTAGACTTAGTGGCTTTGGCTACAGAGTGCAGAGATTACATATTGGATATTGCTTTGCTCACGTATATACTAATGTAACTGTGAAACAAAAGTGTAAAATATGATGGACAGTAATTGCATCTGGCTTGCTTATGAAGCTAATAAATTCAATCAAATCAAACGTTATTGTCATTTTGGCATGCATACAGCTGTAGTGGAGACAGAATGAAATTACCTTTCCCTCTTCACAATCAGTAATAGGTGTTCTGCGTGTGTTATGTATTGTTTTCTTGTTTTCAGGGCTCAGCTTGTTCAGACTCAGTCAATTCAAGTGGTTGTGCACATTTTCTCCTTCAAAATCTTCCCTCTTTTCCATGTCATCATATTATCAGCTATAGTGACTGATGTCAGCTTCTCTGAAAGCTGCACTTCATCCAGTGACTTCTCTTTTTCATCGCGTCAGTTTGACGAACACAAAGAAACCAAACGTATCGGCACAGTAACCACCAAGTAAATTTGATGTCTAACTGCAGACTGATGCGGACACAGCAGGACACGAGTAGAAACACTCACAATGTCAAAGACCATGGCCTGTTTGATTGCTGCTTCTTATTGCAATTTATCAGTCAGTTGAGTTGCTAAATTGTGGATGAATGGTATTTCTAATCAACCTTTATCTTATTTAACTTATTCCTACCAGCTGGGAAATTTCTTTTCAAATCAGGACTCAGTCATAGTTAGTGTTTGATTAGACATGCTGCTGGTCACAGAATAAGATTGCATTAAACCAATTGTAATTTATCAGTCACCTGTTGGGAGAATTTCTTTTGCTATTTTTTGTTATTACCTTTAGCATTGTGTTAGTTTTGTTTTCACTGAAAAGTTCATCACATAAAATGCTCTAAAATGTTAACGCATAAATGAAGCCATTGTGAATATTTTAAGTGTTGTAGGAGTAACATACATGAGAAGTCAGATCACCATCAGACATGACAATTAAATTATAGTCTGTATTGATGATTCGGCTTTTATGTTTTTTGCGGGTTAATGGGAGGGGACTGCGCTCAGATATGCACTGAATGTTTTAACCCGTTATCTTGTCTGCCCCACTTTTAAGAGACGGCCCTAATGGTTACGAAGTCTTAAAACTAGGTCTTACTTTGCTGCTCAAAGATGCATGATGAGCAATCATGTACAGCTGTCAAAAGGGCTTTTAGGTCTTTGTTAACGCTTCATCTGTGACCAGAGGTTTCATTATATATGTCAAGAAATTCAGATTCAGCTGCTGTGTTACATTCACAGGTTAATGCTTTTACACAGCTGGTGCCTCTGTGTTACGGCGGTTTTCGCTCAGGGGGTTCATTGCATGAGTCTGTGTGTGCTCAGGCATCTTATAGTGACAGGATGTGAACAGTAAATGAATGATTGGCTCAGCTGAATGTCAGCCTTTACCTTTATCTGCGCCTGAGAGACAGAGTCAGGCCAGGTGTCGTCCATGCCAATGAGAAAGTTTGCTGTCACCGACAAACACAATTGTGTGCTAATGTACTCGTGAAGGCCGTTCTGATTTTAGATATTTTCTGGATTGGAAACCTGCTTTTCATCAGCCAGACACTTCTCTTCGTCATATATGAAAGTCATTGTTCCTGCTTTTTATGATTCAAATTGGCAAGTTGTGTTGAGTGTTGAGTGCAGCCACATAGGTCTGGAAAACGTTTTCACTTTGCTCCTATGTAATTTGAAAAAAAAAAAAAAACTGTTGTCCAATAAAGACATATATAGTTTGAACTCTGAATTTGTTTTTAATTTATATTGCTGGAAAGAACCAGACAACTTCATTATCAATGTTATTATTATCATCATCATCATCATCATCATCATCTGTAATATAAAGGCAGGAAGGTACATGCTGTTTTTTTCTCATGACTGTTCATGTTTAAAAGGGGTAATCATATATCTAGATATTATGCAACATTTTTGGGTCATTTGTTCTTCTTGTTCTTCTGACTTTGGAAAGGAAGGAAAGTGCACATGTCCATTGCCTCAGCCCATTCTGACAATTCAACATCCCTATGAGGAAAATGAGATCAGTCAAAGTATTATAATTAAATATTCATATATAATATCAGCTTTTTCTAATTCTCCGGAAATAACAAGGTTTGCACTTTCAAAATAACATACAGCCAGTCCCTGCTGTCCTTATACAGTAGAGAATGGAGGGACAGAAAACCCTTAACTACATTTTTCATACAACTACATGTTTATCGTTTGATTGAAATTTGTTCACCAGAGCAAACAGCGAGAAACACGTCTGCTGTAGAGCACCCAAGTGAAAAATGACTCCCCTTTGATTCGTTTGCAGCTACAACACTAAAAGAATATGTGCTGTGTTCTGCGTGTCTATGCTTGTGTGTGTATGCCATTTAAACAGCACTATCTGGTACAGTGCACCATCTAATGTCACAAACTCAATGTGAAATGGTATTTGATGCCATGTAAGTTGCGATAGAGAGTGGATGCAGGCGGCAGGCTCGAAGGGTGCTGGAACAGAAGCTATTTCAAGCTCATCAAAGGGATTCTTCGTTATACTACAGAGAAAGCTGAACTGACAAGTTCAGGACAGATGCAAGGGAACCAGGCGCAGCCAGGAGTCATGTCTCAAGAGTGCTCAGACACAGGTAGCCAGGTACATGAAGGCAAACACATGTGGACTGATATGACAGCGAGACGTAATTAAAGGGTGTTTTAAGATATAATGTTGAGGGCCGTCCTGCAGCTTGTTTTTATGTGCTATGGGAAAGCTGAGCGAGCTTGATCATTTGGAACTGCCACACCAAACTAGGTCTTCATATGACACATGAATTGCTTCACTTGTTGCCAAGGCAAAAATCACATTACTATTTTTTAACGCCACGTTTGTGTTATTATACTGTTGCTTTACATGGTCATTGCAGCTGGTGCTAATGGCTTTATATGTGTTATGTCCTTCCTGTCTGACTTTCAAGCCCAATGACAAGTGCAAAGGGTTACATATTGGAAACTGTGTGTGTGTCACAGCAGAGACAGCAATGCAAAGAGAAAACATCCTTGATATAGTGGAATATAAGCAAGAAGGCTAGAGATTTGTTCTAGAGACTCTCTGACACACTCCTGATAGCATGCTATGCCAATGAGCGGAAACCGTCAAAATTACAGACTTCAATAATGATGACATGAGTCATGAAACAGGAAACTGCATTGCCCCCTGTGCTATTTCAGTTTAAATTTTACGACAGATGTCATTATAAAAGATCACATCATATAATACTTTGACACTGCCATTATGCATGAAAGACCAGTTTTCTCTCAAAGGTTTGAATCAAGACAACTTGACTTCTCTTTCTTTAATCTTTAAGACGTTTTATCTTCAGTTTAGATGCCTTTGTCAGTTCAAACTGGTGAACTGGTTTGAAGTTTCAGTTTTATAAGCTGTGAAGTGATAAACCAGTGGCCCTCCCATCACTCCTGTGGGTCATTAGAATCCGTCCGTCATGCTTAAGCTGCAGGTGGACCACTGAATCTTGTTCTGATGAGCTGGTTATCAAATGCTGATCTATGCATTTGTAGAGTTGTATAGTTTGTCTAATGTAATAGTCAGCACTCTTCACTGCATTAGGCTGCATATGCAATACCACTGTTTCTGTTTGAGTATCTTGTCTTTAGGGTGAACCAGTTTTTGTCTGAGAGCGGTGTCAAGGTTTAAAATGGACCAGTGGGTTGTGTTTGGAGACAATCCTTCGGAGTTTGTCAGACGCTTTGGCGACGTATGAAATGACAACAGTTTTGGACCACTTTTTCCATAAGTGCAAAACTGACCAAAAACAGGTAAACGACTCGCAGCGGACAAGAGACTAACGACTCACGGGGGTAGTGGGAGGGTCAGTGATTTACATGGGACTTCAAGGTTTAAAGCTCAAAACTCCCCATCTGTCAGTTTGAATTGACAAAGCTTTCTGGATGGAAGTCTTCACAAATAAAGAAAAAGAATTATGTGAGAGTTAGCATGGCCTGAATGACTAAGAAGCTACATCAACACAAAGACTAATTTAATTTCTTAAAAAAAGAGCTTTTTGTTTTTGGAAGTTGCCTTGTTTTAGCGTCTGAAAATAAATGCAGCTGAAGGACAAATGAAATGGCACTGCAATTAAAGCAATACTTCTCCAATTTGATTTTAAAGATGTCCTGTCGCCTGGACGTGGCTGCCAGGATTGGGTGAAAGCGACTTTGTAGATCACTCGTGTGCATTTGCAGATGCAGATCTAATTTAAGCTTGTCCCTCAGCTACAACAAGCATCTTCTTAACATCTTTTAAATGCCATTTTAAAAAGATATAGAGGCAAGAGAGTCATGCTTTGCAGTGTACATTATTTGGTCTAACTATTCAGTAAACATGAGTAGAACATTTTACGTTACTGTTACAAAGCCTGATGGACTTTTTCTATCATCCACCTCCCTTGTTGGAAACACTGCTTCACCTGTTATGTTGGGCTTGTGACAAAAGGCCTCACAGAAGAGCAAAATAGAAAACTGATGCCACAAAACTAGGGCTTTAAGAATGGTCTAAGGTTGTATTTTTGTCACCATAGCACACCTCAAAACCTCTTTTGGAAAAATTACCCTGTAAGCTTTCAAGATTTGTTAATATATGGAAGCAAAGTGACTTGTAAAATGCTGAAAGGAAGTGGTTTGATTAAGTCAGCCATTTAATTATGGCAAATCCCACTTACCCAACTGGAGTCAAACGGTCTATTACCATGGCACACAAGAGAAGCAACTGAGAAATTCTTTCTTGTTTTATAGCTTTATAATAAATGTATGTGGATTTATTCTCATCGGAAGTGTCATTAAAAACAAATAACATATATCTTTACAAAAAAACTATCTAAACAGCCAGAGTTTATGACAGTATAGATGAGGATGACCGAGGAGTTACAGTGGGTGCCTGTGAAAGCAGAGGATTAAGGTTGACTTCGGACCATGCAGATGGAGGTGAATGCTGATGATAACCGTGAAACGCAGCAGAGTGGAAGATGAGAGGTGGAAAGGAAAGCAGTTGATGAGCAGGATGGTAAACAAGGAGAGCCAGTGGGGCTGATGAATCAGAGCTGGCCAAAGCAGGCAGGGTGAATATAAATACGAGCGGAAAACACTGGATAGAAAGAAAGGAAGAAAGAGAAAGAAAGAAAGATGAGGAGAAAGTAAAGAAGCTAAACCTGAGTGGGTTGCTCAGCCTGGTCATGAATGAATGGTAAGCTGAGGTTCTATAACGATCTGCTAAATTGATGATAATCAGGATTACTGGTGATGCAACCTGGAGGCGGCCCAACATAAAACAAGACAAATAAGCAGAGTGAGAGATCAACAGAAGAAACCTGAGGATAGGCAAACACCAGAAACTGGGGAAAGAGACAAAAATATGGCTAAATATTGCTTGAGCTCAAATACATTACTACTGCAAAGCTCCATTTAATTAGAAGACACTTTCTTTCATAAGTTGATAACTATGTTTGGGTTCTTTTTGTTTTTTTTTCTGTATTTACCGTGTGTGTGTGTGTGTGTGTGTCTAACCCGCAGGCTTGTTGAACCTGGAGCAGCTCCTCAGGCAGTTCCTCATCTCCAAGGAAACACTGTCAGTGCGCATGCTTGATGACAGCCAGGACCCGACCCCACTCTTGAAAGAGATTCGAGATGACAAGACTGCCACGATCATAGTTGATGCCAACGCCACCATGTCACATATCATTTTAGAACGGGTTAGTATGCTTCCTCTGATAGCCGCGTTATACATGCACTCACTTTCTTTATTTCATGCCCACAATCTTGGCTTAATATAAATCCATACTTTTAAAAAGTTCATACATTTAAAAAAATATGACTTTCCTCTTCAATAAAAAGAACTGGATAGGTGTTTGTTTTTGACTTATACGGTTTTTATTTTTCACAAAACACTAGATGTGTTTGCTTTTTCTCTCAATATGGTCTGTACTTGTATGAATGTACTATAGTGGGAACAGCTTTATTAAACAGGGTCACATAGTTTGTCCCCAAAAAACATGGATCACAACAGTCCAAGTGCCTTCCCAAACAAACCTGTTACATTAGATTGTTGCATTTGGATGAGTAGATACTGTAACATAGGAATCATTTTGCTGTGCTTTTCTTTTTGGACTAGTGTGAGTAATAACAGATTTTAATGAAAATAAAAGGAGTGCTTTTCTCCTGCTAATGCAGCACATGTAAAGAATTCAAACAAGCTGTGAGGTGAAGCAAAATGCCCTTTTCATCTTGGAAGAAAAATCTGTTGGTTCTTTCTCTAAATACCCTTTTTTTACACAAAAATTTGTTAATGTGGTATGTAAAGCCATAAATTTTGTTCTATGCACAGCACGTTTCGGACAACATTAGTCATCACTATACTTTCTACGCGTCGTGTGAATGTGACCTTTTAGTGCTTTCTTTGCTAATGGCATATGCAAGATCAGTGTCTCGGAATATTATTAAGACCTTGGTCACTTTGACTTCAACATAAAGCAGATGCTTCCCCCAAATTAACAATTATGTTAGTAAGAAGCCTCGATGGCATCTGGCCTCTAGATAATTGAAACACAAGCCCATCATTTCTTGAACTGAATGGATGGATGACTTGAGCAGAGGTGACAGTAAGCGGACACAGGAAAGGCTGAGGAGGAGAGAAAAGGTTTTCCTCTTGCTAACTATTCCAGTTTCATACTCACTGATGTGGTGTTTTCATATACAATTCAACTATTCATACACTTTTTTTTTTCTTTTGGTGGGGGTGGGGGGCAGATTTTACTCTTAGGTCATTTTCAGGTTGTTTCAGTGGTTGTCCAGTCACCATAGCAACCCTTGCCCAAAAAGCAGCAGGAGTCCACCCTTGGATATCTGTTCTCTGAGTTTTCTGTCTGCTGCTGCTCTCCATTCTCTCTGATTCCTTATATTCTTACTGCTTCCTCACTATGTGGTCTTGTTTATCCATCCCACCACCTCTCACTCATATGTCCTCTTTATATGTCATCCTGTGAAGAGACATTCCTGCAGTGGGCTGGTGGTCAGTAGTCCCAACTCTCATCTGGAATACATAGTGAGTTGCCAAACATATCACAGCTGCAGAGCTGCACATCTGCATACTGCGTTAGCTTGTCTCAGATGACGGTGAGAACGTTTGTCAACAGGGACAGAACCATCCTTTTTCATGAAAGACATTTCCCCTTTATTTCCCTGTTTGCATCTTTCATCAAATGCTCCCTTTGACCATTGTCTCAGTCTCTGAGGTTTTAGCATTCAGAAGGGTTTAGGTCAGCATTGTTAGCATTCTGAATGTAATCTTGTTCAGTCAGGCCATCCCTGTTGTGCACACAGCTGTACAGAACCGGAGTAGGACTGATGGTGAGCCCATTGCTGCAAGCTATGTGCACTCTGACCAAATTTGTGCTGGAACAACAAGGATATCAAAAAGTCAAAAAAGGGAAGGAAGGTTCATTTTGAAGGGAAGCTGAAATAATTTTTCAAAAATGTTTGTTTTGGTTGTCTTTGTTTTCCCAATGGATTGCAGTTAAAGTGATTTATGTGTCAGTTTCTGTTTTGTAGTACGAAAGGCACAGGTCAGCTAGACAAGTGGTGTAATACTTTCAGATTCAAATTTCCATATGTGTGAAAAAATAAAAATCTTAACCACCTTCTGTCATTAGCCCCTGAGCAAGGACAAATGTGCAAAATACTTATAAACACCTTTACTTAAGCATATAATCACCTTAGTCAAGCATAAAGTAATTATACAATTACAGCATGCAAAATATTCTGGGAGGAGGGAGCTTTATGAAGCTGGAGAGGTCACTTAGAGTTCAATCATAAATATGTTTTTTGATGTTTTACTATAATTGTTGGTTCATTCTGATTTTATCATCTATACTCTTGTTTTTGTTGAAATAACATATGTTGTTGGAGCCTATTAAGCATGATGAATTTGATGGATGGAATATTTGCTAAATTATAAATGTTATTATTGATCCACCATGATGCAAATGATTATGGATGGTAGATGTGCTATTATTTCTTTTATTATTTTTTGTTTAGGGACTCCTCCTAGTAAGGTCCACCTCCTGCTGTGATTAAGGAGAAAAGACAGCTGCTGTGATTTATTATTTTTTTTTGTGTGTTGAAGGAGTGAGGAGTGAAACAGTTTTTCTACCACAAAGAAGAGCGTTTATATTTACGTTTTGTACAAGTCAACCCGAAGAATATTTCTGTTATTTTTATAAGTAAAGTAAACCGCCTTGTTTGAAACCAGAATCCGCGAGTGCTTTTTATATTTTATGCATCGAGAACCTCCTCCTATATGAAACTACTCTGACATTCGTTTTTTAATGATGCAGGAGTAGCCAATACAAATGTTTCAGCTGAATATTATCTAGTCTTTACTGAGCAGCAGGCACTTATGCTAGTGACACACGAATACATTCAGATGTTTTATATTTTACAGATGAGATTGTACACGTTTCTTGTTTTAATCATGTATGCATGGAAATCTCAGCACAACTGGATGTGGAAGAAAAGGCAGTATTTTATATACACAAGTTCATAAACCAACACGTTGACAGAACATTTGGACAGGCAGACATTCTTTGACATTTGTACATACAGTTGATGGATTAATGGATTTTTATAATTATATATATATGATGTCTTTATTGAAATGTAAACGAAACCATAAGTTCACCCCGTCCTTTACAACTGCTCCTCGCTGACTTTGATTTAATCAAATCCTACGAAAGTATGGGACGGCATATCAATAGAGAACAGATATTAATTACTCCATTGAGATGCTTCATCAGATAAGCATGTTTCTGCTCTCATTGAGGCCTGGATTTGATCTGTATGCTCAGCGTGGATTTTGAGTTCCACTGCCTCAGTGACCTCTCAGCCCAATCCTCACCCCACCATCATTTCCTTCACCTGTGCTTTCTCTTTTGTTGTTTCCCACCCACTTGTGTTTCTATGACTTCCAACTTAACATGTGGCTGTGCAGAAGCCTGTGCTTGCTTCTGTTTGTGATTTATGAACTTTATATTTCTTACATTGTTCTTTATCTTTCCACCCTTCCTCCTGTTGTCTCCTTTTCTACAGGCATCAGAGTTGGGAATGCTGTCGGTCTACTACACTTACATCTTCACTTCTCTGGTAAGGAAATGAAAGATTTGCTGAGCACATTAACTGATGTCCTTGTGTGATATATTTAAATTGAAAAATTGAAATTGAAATTGAAAAAACTCATGTCTGACCCAAATACAAATGAATGACTGAATGATAGATTTTAGACAAAGGAAATACTTTGGTCGTCTGATCATCCTCATTTATTTAACCGCAAACTTCCCACTTAGTTTAGAGGCTCCAATTATTCAAGTGCATTTCAGGACAAGATACATGAGGTAGTTGCTGATGTTTCTTTTCTTTCTTTTTTTTCTTTATCATCGCTCCCTCACACACACACACACATTATATATATACACACATACATAAATACTGTCATTCATGAATAACAATGACTTTAGAGGTGCTTTTTATTTTAATTATATTTATTCCTTTCTGATTTTGTTGTAAAAAGAACATGTCTTTGTGCCTGTGTGCTTTAATGCTACGTACATGCTCTAGATTGTGATTTTAAATCAATAATGTCTGTCATGAAGTTTATACATCTGCCACTGACTCGCTCTCAGCATCAACCCCCTCTGAGAGATGAAGATGGATTTAGGTTGCTTTTCTAGCAACAACTTAAATAAGTATAGCACCCTGCAGGTGTTAACGTTATGATTTTGAACTATTGTTAAAAGGTTCTGTGGTTTATGACTGAATGAGTTGCAGTGATTCCTTTTTTTAAGGGATGCAGAGCTTGAGAGTGAGGAGAGCAAAGTACAGTATCTTTAAATGATAAATGTGGGGGGGTCCAAACAAAAAAGTTTGAAAAGGGGGACATGCCCGCCCCACTCAAAATGAATAGTTGTGATGCTTTGATGGTGTGTGTTGCATTTAAGTGATACCAAAGGCTAATAGTACTCTGGTGATGAGAAAATTCAACATTGAAGTCTCTGCAAATAACTTTTCTTCTATCAACTCCACCATTTGAAAGAGGTTTAAAATGAAAATGTCCATGCCAATGTCCTTTCTCCATTTTTCAATGGCCACCAGGTTTTTTTTGTTAA